>JAOXNO010000007.1:2012059-2027319 GCA_028565335.1 Limnodromus scolopaceus
TACTGTGAGGGTGGTGGAACACTGGAACAGGTTGCCCAGGGAGGTGGTTGAGGCCCCTTCCCTGGAGACATTCAAGGGGAGGCTCGACGAGACCCTGGTCAACCTGGTCTAGTTGGGGGTGTCCCTGTGACTGCGGGGGGGTCAGACTAGATGACCTTCAGAGGTCCCTTCCGGCCCAGACCATTCTGTGATTCTCTGATTCTATAACAGGCCTTGGCTCCACAGGCCACCAGCGCGGCTCCTCCGCCCTTTGTGGGCCCTCTCCGCCCCAACGCCTCCTCACCCCACAGCAGGCAGCACCCCACCCTTCTGCCACAGTCCACAAAATCCACACAAAATTAAACTGCTGCCCACCCTCCCTCCCTCTCCACAGGCCTCCCCGGAGCCTGATGCCCCACTCCCCTTGCCTGTACCTCTCTCCCCTCAGGCCACACACCACCTCAGCTGGGAGGGTCTCCCCAACGGCGGAGGCCCCCTCTCGCTACAGGCCCCACACTCTCCCAGCTGAGCCCCCCCAAACACCCTCCATCGACCCCCATCCTCACCCCACAGCCCTCCTTCCAGTCAGCGCCATCATCTGGACTCTCTCCTCTGGCCTCCATCTGCCCAGCTCAAACAACAGGAACCTGTCTGCCTCAGAGGCAGGACCCAAATGCCAATCTTCCAAGATTTTAAAGCAGCAGCAATAAATTTAATCTGCAAAAGCCAATTAGAATCTTTTTATTTACCTCCTCTGTCTCCAGCAAAACCCAACAGGCCAGTTTTCTTCACTGTGTGTAACAGTCGTGGCCGTCCTCACGCTGGCACCGACACCTGCCTTTGGGAGCACCTGACGCAGGGACCCCCAGAATCTGCCACCAGCGCCGTCAGAGACAGCTCAAAGGAGAGAAATGCATGGCTTTCTGTAGTGTACCCTAAAACTTTACATAAAAGGACAGGGGAAGGCTGATGGCTGTCTCAGAACAAAATTAAACGGCAGACAAATGTAGCTTGTGTGGAAAGCGAGCTGCGCTATACTTAATCTTGTTACGTCTATGACACAGTGCCCTAAACTACATGGCAGTAGACAGAAATGTCTCTTAATATCTGAGGTTGCTTCCGGATTTATTAAAGACAAACAAACACAAAAATCCCCTCAATAACAAACTATCATGTATTAATAAAATGCCAGAAAGTGCTGCATGAAGGCCCAGACTTTGCAGTCATCTACTCTTTCAACAGATTATTTAACTCAAGAGTTTGGTGAAAGTAATTCCACCCAACTTAGATGTGTGCAGATTTTGGAAAATATTTTATCCATTTTTGAAAGTTTTAATTTGTATATAGAAAGAAACACAGCCCTCCAGAAGAAGAAAAAAATAGTCTAAGGTTCAGAAATTCAGAGGCAAACCATTTCTGTCTAGAAAGCACTCTGGTTTACTAGAAGCTTAAGTGAAGCTAATCTTGTTATGAAAGGATTGGATGGCTTATACAATCCACAATGGAAAATTGAGCCTTTTGCCTCTTGAGTATTAAAACTCACTCCATGTTGACAGTGTTTGAAGGGCAAAAGCATCTGATAACTGCGCGGTGACTTATGGGACCTAAGTTTGGTGGCCTTACCCCATTTGTGATGGAGCAGAGCTTGGGCATCACAAAAATTGCTACCAAATCCAGTAACCTCAGCCATGAGGCCAAGAGCTGAACGGAGCCTGGTCCCTCCAGGACACTCACCAGGGCAAAGAACCGAGCCCACACATCCTTTTCCAACTCTTCTGTGGACTCACGTCCCCAGGACAATCAACACAGTACCTTTTCTTGGTAGCTACTCAATGGGAAAAATAAAACAAGAACAACAGAAGAGTTGTAATGGACAAACTTTTCCCTGATGGCATTCCCCGCTGCTCTGTTTAGCATTCCCTCTTCATCGCTGCTCCCGCATGCCCTTCCTCAACCTCCGCAGTTGTTATTGCTCAGCGCAACCACAGCATCAACGTTGTCAAACAATTTTGCAATGACACTGTGTCTCAGACAATGTTCGGCCACCACCAACAAGTAGCGAGTAACCTGTGCTGACAACACATTACAGCCCTGCCATAACCAATCACTGTCCAACCCAAGCAAAATGGCAGCTAAATTACAAGAGAATATACAACAGCATGTTTATTAAATTGGCATAGCAGCCTGCTAAACAAAACAAAACAGAAGTGAGGATACTGGCAACATGAGTCACAGCTACAAACCAGCAGCGATTTTAATGCTTTATGTTAGATGAGGTTTGGCAAAAGATTGGGTTTTAATTTTGTTTTTTTAAATTTCAATTAAAAGTACTCAGTAACAAGAAAATGATTTAGTGGAAAACGATTGAGTACAAGGAAAACAAATTTCAAGGAGAATCCCAAATGGGATAAAACATGGAGATTACGAAAAAGCTACATTTGACCTGTCAACATGAGAAAGTCCCAGACTTTTTATTAAAAGGGGGCAGTGGGGAAGACAACCTGCTGTTTAGGGAAGCTGTATATTTAATTTTAGTGCCGATAATGGCATAGCCCATGACTATAAGGTATTATTTAAGACCTATCATGCTATTTCCTTGGAGGATATCTCTCTGCACTTTCACAGTATGCTGCAGTTTGCTGGTCTCTGTACAATTTAAGTACTGTTTACTGATTATTATTGAGTATGGGACGAAATTCACCCTCTCTGGACCAATAAATATAAGCTTTATACACAAAGTAGCAAGATGTTTCAACTGCTGCTTGCCACCATATGATTCAATGAACACACACTTTAAGAAAGCAAAAACAAAACCAAATAACTGAACAGAGAGTCATGGTTTATTAACACAACATACTGCAAATCTAATTAAAAGTCAAATACGCAATACCCTCATCAAAATCCAAATGTTCTTTACAGAAACATCAAGGAAGAAGGGGCATACAGGGGACGATACCACAAAGGTAATCAGAATTCATCTTCTGGGACTCATACCCTATTACTCGAAGCTCATTATCAGTACTCCATACAGTAAAGCAACACCTAGAGACCACATCATTAGCCTCCTGCACATACATTACCCCATAGTTCGAAAAACTGTAAAAAAAAGCCCCAGCAAAACCCAAGAAAAATCAGATTTTTCATTCTGCATTATATAAGCCTGCCAAAGTATTAAGTAAGATGCTACTAAAGAAAATGCTATGAAATAGCATCAAAACCTTGTAAAGATGGGACTGGCCCTTTCTAAACATGACTGTAGCCTAGTAATGACTGTAGCCTACTATTACACTATTCCAACATTTGGATTTTATCTGTAAATACTTCTTTAACAATACAACCTTGGTTGCTTGCTTTTTCTCATTTGGATTTGGATCTTAGGTCTGCTGATCATTCCCTCTCTGGCAACTGGCAAAACATATTTCATTAAGTGACTAAATGTAACTGACTCCTCTGAAACACATCATCTAATTAATTAGCTGCAGTAGAACACTATCTCTTCTCTCCAGTAACTGTTCAAAAGGAAGATGGGGAACCTCTAGCCTGGAGGGAGAGCAGATATAAAAACAGAAATGGTCACCTTGAGTTTCACATGCTATAGAGTACGGAGCGATTCTCAGTCAAAAGAAGTTGAAGAAAAAAGCTACCACAATATTCATGGAAATAGACAAAACCTCACATTAAAATATGGTTATAGAAGCACATGGTTACAAAATTGCCAAAACCTAATTCCAACCAACAACCAACAAACCATTCTGGGTACAACTAGCGCTTTCTTTTTCTACTGTTACAATGGTGAGGAGAAAAGGGCTCCTGAGCAACCAGAGGTAACTCTGCAAGATGGGATGAAGGACATGGTTAATGTTACAACAAGGCTATACGCTTGCTTCTTTCAGAACCCACCTTGACTCTGTGCTCCCATTTATTAGGTTTCACTGTCAGAGCTAACAGTGACAGTGACTGATGCATACTGTCTGGTGCTCTCCAGCTGTACGTCTCAGCAGAAGCACACACTACCATCCAGCGCAATGACAATCATCCCACAGAGCAGAAGAGACAAGAATGTGCAATACCAGAAGTTATACCTGTTGTTATAGGTCAGAAGAACAGGAGTTGGTAAGAAACAGGAGTCAAAAGCACCAGACCTCTCCTAGGACCCAGCCTACTAATTTGCTAAGTTTTCTTTTTGCTTGAATCTATTACCTGGGAAAAAGCAACCATATTATGCAATTGTTCTACTGTCACCCTGATAAATGAGCTAAGAGTCGGGGATAGCACGCGGTTGATGCCAGGGCCAGTTCAGTCCCCAACAGTGAGAGAGACACACATTCAGGTCCTTTCATTTCCATCCCAGTGACCAGGCAGTGTCATGCCCTCACCAACTATTTATCTGCTCCAGCCACACCACTCTGGTGCTGGAGCCTTTGCCCATCTGCCTGCAAACTGGAGCCTGCGCCCCACACCGGGAAAAAGGAACTGGGCAGGACTTTGTGCAGCACCACTCCGGGTACCTTGACACACAAATCACAATCTGGCTGAGGACAATTTCACACCACCTTTTTCAGGCACTCTCTGGCTGCCAGCCCTGCCACGCTCACAGCACACTAACGTTTCTTCTCAGCACGCGCAGACAACAGGCAACTAATTGAGCTCAGCTGCTTTAGAAATTAGATGATCATACCTATTCTGGTACTTTGATGGAGAACAGAAAGTTCACAATAGCATAGAAGTCCTATATATGGCTGAGAAAAGGACTGTTGAAGGCTATCTTCAGAGTTCCTGGGGTTAGGAAACAAGTACATCTGCCCAGTGTACCCCACCCCAGTGGCCACACTCAAGCTCAGCTGCCAGTGGGTGCTCAGGAAGGCACAAAAACAGCACACTGATAGGCAGAGCACGGACAGGAGAAGGACACCTCATCTGCTGTATCGCATTGCCTGGTGCTGTTCAGTACCATTAACTGCGTCACCCTCGTGTCCCACCCATGGGCTACAAGAAGTTTTCAAATCTATGAACACCTATTCCAGATGACGGATTCTCTGCATACCAGGCTGCATTTGAGTAGCCAGGGTGGTCTCTCAACGAAACTCCCAAGGTATTGGCACAGGCTTCAAGAGATGATCGCTGACCTAACAGCTGCGTCACTGCAATATTTTCTGTTGCCGATTTTTACTAAGGGAACATTGTGAAAGTCACAGCATCCTGATTAAGCTTGAATTTGCTAATGGCTGATTAGAGAACCCTACTCCAGTGGGTATGAGGCAGCATCTGAGCATCACAGATCAACCTGAAGTTCTGTGAAGCAGAAGAGAGCTGCCTTCCTGAATTCAGGGTGACCCTACACCCCAGAACGCCAACAAAGGTGAAGTAAGGTCAAGGCACTGCGTTTCATAAGTTCTGTACTGTCCCTCCAAGAGAGCTGCAAACTCCTGTAGTTCATCTTCAGGTAAGATACCAATGTGATCATAAATACCCTATAAAACCCATGTGTGCTTTCACCTCTGCTACGCAAAATCAAAACTCATCTGAAGATTGTGACTGTAAATCAGAAGGCTCACACCTTCTGAGAGATTTGAAGAAAACAGTAGGGATGAACTTTGGTGGAAGCCCAAGGCATCTAAATGGAACCACAGGGACAAGCCGTGGCAGTGGGTGTCGCAGAGGCAGACGGCTCTATAACCGTGGCTGCGAGACAACAGGCTTCACAGCCAAGGGGAAGCCTGGAAGCTCCAGGCTTCACTTTCACTCCACTCAGCTTAATTTACCTGAAAATCAGTACACAAGCTGTGAACAGCAATACAAGTATTTTACCATTGACAGCAAGCTGAATTAAAAAATAAATAAAGATACAGCCAGCAAGGAACAAACCAAATAACCAATGGTTTGCTCAGTGATACACAGCTTTTTACAGCACAGGTGAGGTCTAAGACTTTCAAAAGCAAATAATAGTTTCGTATTTCACTGTTTCTCAGCATCCCACTGTGAGGTAGCCTGTGTCCAGCCTAGTTTCAACAGATCTCAGCATCTTTCAGAAGTCTGTACACATAAGACATTGCAGTTTGGCCATTGGTGCTGATGCTTTTGGTTGTTACTTGAGTAGATCAGTACCGGGAATTTCTACTTAGCAGGATGTTCTGACATTTCAGTGCCTCTTTCCTTCCCACGTTGAAAATAAAAACCAGTATTTCAAAATTGTCTGTGAAATGCTTCTGAGGAGCTTCATTTTAACAAAGGCAAATGACAAGGTTGAAGGCTGATTATTATTATATGATCTTTCAATAGCAGCATAAATTAAATCAATCCCTTCCAGTTCCCTTCCCAATCCAATGAGCTTGATCCTATCACCCTTTCCAATGCAGAAAATATGTCAAAAAATAATGACCATCTTTACTCATTACTTTGGTGCACATATATGCTATGCAAATAGCAAATACACCCACTCCTCTGCAACCTTGTACATTTGTTCCCCCCCACGCCATGGATTTCAGCTTGCCCTGCTGGAAATACACCCCTGAGTAACCCACACACTGCAGCCAGTTCAGGAAGGTGCCAGAGAGGGGAGCAGAGCCCTGCGTTGTTTTCTCTCCTTGCCTATTCCCCCCCTACAACCTCCAACTTCTTACCAAAGAGTTGCACTTTTGTACTTCGGGGCCTCTTATTTTAATTTATGCAACAGCTTAAAACATTTTGTTAGGGCTGAGTGAGACCATCTGTGCAAGAAATAAAAGATGCCTAAGGGTAAAATAGGCAAGAGCAGTAATGCTGAATACGGGGAAGTCAATCGACTGCCTATGGATTTTGTATCTACCGCTGTGACCTTTCAAACGATGGAGTACAGTCAAGGGTAATATCCATATAACGTCTGCTCCAGAAAGAAAAATTAATCCAGAACAGCATTAATACTTTCCAGAAAACTGGACAGCCACAATTGCCTGTCACTTCTCAATGCCTACATACAATTTAGCATGACATTTGCATAACATTATAGAAAATCTCCTTCATTATGTCCTACAAGAAGATCTGCCAGCATTTGTTTTCCTGAGGTGAGCAGGGACTCAAGTTGATTCCGAAACATAAACTTTTTGTCAAGGATGGCAATGTTGCTCTTTAAAATGATGGATCACTTCCTACAACTCTTAAATTACCATTACAAAGCCCTGACCTTGTGTGCATTAAGTATTCCCTAAAGATGTTGAGGAATATTTTACGAGTTGTTTCATTTTGCTGTCTTCTCTCTGATTACCTTTGGGGCTTATTAAGAAAGTTTTTTTTTTTTTTTTAAATAACATAGAGTGGTCCAGGACTAAGAGGGAAAAAGAACCTAAATTGGGGTTGAAATATATTTAAGTTCAAAGATGAAAGAGTTTTATTTACAGAAAACAGTTTCAAGGAAAGTAGTGAGTACTTTTATCTCGGGAACCTCCTCCCTTCTTTGGAGCAATTACGTGCCAGAAAAGCCCACAGATGGAAAGTTTTGTCTCACTGTCGACCTTACATTCTGGAAAAGAAAAATCAGCTTCAAGATGACAGATGAGAATGGGCTAAGTTCATCTGTGGCGTAGGCTGGTTTTCAGAGCTGGAGGCACATGTGCTGGCCCTGTACTGGCAATGCTTTCAAGAAGGAGTTCTTCAGGCCAGGAAAAGGACGCACCTGGAGTCACTATCAGAAACCTTCAGAAAAGGTTCTGATGGAAAACCTGCTTGCTATTTACCAGCGGCCAGCTCTGCATGGAGACAAAGGATGATCTACACATCCTGGAGCACTAAAAAAGAACCAGGTACCTTCATAGGTAAAATATAACAATACCTCATTCCAGAGAAGTTAGAATTGTTTTTGGACTTGTCATATTCTCATTCCTGTGTAAACATGACAGTCAACAAAACTAAGAAATTCTTCTGTTTTTTCTTTAAAGCTTTTCTATCCTCTGTAGAAGTGTCCAGGATGAGGAGGCAGAAAGAACCCAAACTGCGGCTGGAATATATTGCTAGGACCTGGACACCCTGCATTACAAAATGGCTTAGAATAGGAGAAAGGCCACCACTACCCCACGTCAGAACTCAGCAGCAGATGTACGTGGAGACACGTAGGAACAAGCAGTGGTGCTGTCATGCGCCTCCTCCCCTTCATACAAACTTTGAATTTCATGATACGCTACAAGTAGAGAGGCAAATAGATTGCTAACTTAGCAGTTCTCATGGTGTTTTTATTAATTCCCACATGACTCCTCCCTTCCCAATGTCCTGGTGATTTATATGCTGTAGTTATTAAAGGTGGGTAGTACCAAAAAATAAAAAGCCTTTTTTTTTAACAACTGCATGGGTTTTTTCTATACAAGAACAAAAGACAACAGTAATCTGCGATAGTTAAGGCAACTAATGGCTTGTGGACTGGCTTGCTCAGAAGGCTGGTAATGGCCTCAGCAGTCAGTGGTCTGTATCTGACCAAGGTCAGTAGTTATTCCTACCTCCAACTTATAATTTCAGATTTTCTATAGGGCAAATATACAGATGCCTGTAACTGCAAACAGGTTTTCTAACAAACAGGCAGCTTGAGTGGCCAAAAGAACGCGGAGGCTAAGAAAGCCCTACGTCAGAAAGTAATCCTACGCAACCTCAAGAGTGAGGGCAGAGCAGCAGAACAGCCCGTACAGACCCGTGCAGAGCCCATCCCATTCGCTCTGCTGCACCTACCAAATGGAAAACACATTCTGTTTGACAGCATCATTAATTCTGTAGTTTTCAAGAACTGAAACAAAACCATATTGGAAATCACCACCACAACAAAAATCACTCTGTGGAATTTAGACTGAGAGCGAGAAGAAATCTTGAATCTGAAAAAGCATTATGCATCTATTTTCCTTATTTTAGCGGTTAGGGCTATCTCCCTAGCAACATATGTTTCAGTGAACTAGAGCTTTGCCATTAGAAACAGGTTCTTAATTAGGAGCTTATAATAATTTATAAACTGACAGCTGTGGCACAAAACTAGCTGACCAAAATCTAACAATTAGAACAAATAAAAACCCCACCCGAAAAGCCAGTCAAACAGGAGTAAAACCCAAACCCCCAGATTTTGATGAGGAATTTCTGCAGCGTACACCTGCACGCGCTGCAGCTCAGCTGGCCTGTGCGGGCTGCGAGCCCCAAACGCCAGGAGATCTGTGACATGCCATTAAGTGGACTCAGTAATAAGGTCTAACGCCGGTGTTGTTTTGCCAGGAGCAGAAACAAACCTATCCGGGAGCTGCTTGTTTGTTGTAGGCGATGCTAAAATTATCTTGGCTCCTTCTAACGGGATAGAAAAGCTGGTGTCATTTGGGCAAGTGACTAAAATGAGGTAGTAGGAGGTCCAAGTGGAGGATGGAGTCTCCTTTAATGACTCGTTCGCCGTCGCAGGGAGCAACAGCCTCCGTGCATGCCCTGTCGAGGAGATATCCCAACCCGGCCAAAGCCAAAACTCCACGCAGCTCTCTAAGCCTGATGGAGACACATAATGAAATACAATCCTGTCAAGCTTGGCCCCTGGGTAACATTTTCACTTCTACATTCCATTTTCAGTTTAGGTCGAGATTTTTAAGAAGACAGCAAGCAGCACTCCGGTCCCAGGTGACCAGATCTGCTCAGATTTAGTCTTTGAATGTTGCAAATTAAATTCCCTCATCAGGCCTCTAATCACTCTTACCAGATGGGGCTTGTGCTCAATTTTGGATCCACAGGAAATTTAATGGTTATTGTTTCTGTTTAAATAGGAGATTATTGCATTTTAATAAGTTCTCTTTGGGACTTGCAGCAACAATAGAGCACTATGAATTACTGTAGATAGCTGTTACTGCATGCTGGGGAAAAATCAAGTTACTAAGTGTGACAAGTTGCTTTTTCTTCCCTTCCAGCAATCGCTCGGAGTGTATTTACCACCAAATTAAGTATGTGCCGTGGGGATAATATTTTTATCCTGCCGAGGGGGGAAGGCGCTTGTCTGTGGATTTTCATTAAAATGACACATCTGTTCAGCAATTTCACAAAGTAATTCTGCTGAAAGTTTTATCAGCTAATTTTAATTATTCACTCCAGTGGGTTGAATACAGGATTCATCATGTTGAATTAATACATTTGACGGGAATTTCACAAAGAGGGGGGAGAAAAAGCAATCAACAAATTGAATTGTCATGCAATATGGATTAAATTGAGATTCTTTAATTAGGATAAGCCTGAGATTTGGTATTTTGAAGGTATTAGAAAGCTTAGCAATACAGTGGTAAAGATTAAGAAAATGCAATTAAATATTACACTTTGGACACAGGCAGCGTATCATGTGAGCAGAAGACAAGGGTCCTCTTTTTAGCAGCGCAGTTAGTAGTGTCGCTTTCAAGAATTTCTGAATGTCTGAGTTATCGGGGACGCCAACCAGGGACGGCTTCTGTGTGACAAAGCGGAGCTGCAAGGAGGGGGTTCTGTGAAGGAGACTGTCCTCTTAGTGATGGAACTGTGCTTATCTTTTAAAAACTACTTCTAACATAATTGCCCACAGACTATGAATCATCATACTATGTTAAATTTCAGTTTATATATAAACACAGGCATAGACTGGGTCTGAAGTCACAGGGACTCAGTTTGACAGGCAAATTAGAAATGTGAGTTTACGTTTACTAGAACAGCAGAAATGAAGTCAGGCCTCCAGACCAGTACGATTGTGGGTGACAACCAGCAGGTAGATTTTCCTGGATTAAATGTCCCTATTGGACTGATGCATCTTTGTTTAGCTGTAAATCATAAATAAAATTTAAAAGACTTTATTAGTGGAATCAATGGAAGTATATACAGAAATTTGTCTACTTACTAAAAGGTGAGAGAACTATGTGCCACAGAAGATTACCCGCTGATTTGAGTTTTATTACCGCTTCCTCCACCTTTAAAGCCAGGAGACAGGATTACTGAGTTCCAACTAGTTCTAAAGAAATCCAGAGGACCTGACCCTCACTGGGAAAACTGCTGTGAATATGCTGATACAGATTGATGATGGGTTGGCTGTAAGCAGTATGACAAATTGGACAACAACGAAATATTTGGCAGCAACAGTACACTGCATGTATCTAACAATACATATTTTAATATGCTGTTATGGTTTCTTTTTTCCATTGCTTATATCACATCCTGAATATTCACTGAAACTCACCAGTGACCATGCTCTCCAGTGACAACGTAATATCATGATGCCGTGGCGCACTCTATGTTTGCCATGAATGGAACTTTTAAATGTCCATGGGAACTCCAAAACTATTGACTTTCAGCAGGCTGTGTCTGTAATTTATCTCCAAAAGAACAGTGATTTCACCAACCTTTCAATTTAAATTCAATTATTTTCCTCAAGAATAATGTTTTAATATACTGTCACACTACGATTCAAATCCAGATGAACACGTGCCCATCTAGCCTTAAAAACATGAGTCATAAATACCTAACTTTAGTCATTCAAAATTTAAATATCTAATCCAAACTAGTCATCTGAGCTCTCTCTACAGACAAATGAAAGAGCTAGACATCATCGGAGAAGAGCTCAGCGCGCCTTTCATAGACACACAGCTGAAGACAGGATGGGCCTTTCTTTGGAGGTGATTCTGTCTGTGGGCAGCACACAGAGAGATCTGAGAAACTAGTTTACACTGGACATTTCCAATTCTTGATCTTGCTCCTGACCAGCCTTCCTCATCTTGTTCTCACTCGCTCCCTCCTTCTTACAGACTCCAACTTTCACAGTGGGTTTCCCAACCTGCATTGTGACCTCAGCCTTCTGCCTTACTGTTTGGATGGATGTTCTTTGGAGCATCCTTTTGCTCCTCCAGCTCCTTGTATCACTTTGGCACTTCAGCGACTGCAGCTCCAACCCTTCTGACCTGACCACAGGTGGGCTAGCGATAGCACTATCAATGTGTAAGCACCAAGAAGCAGGACTTTCCATGAGCTTGCACGTAGCACATTGGTAACGTGCTCACACTGCTTCCAGTACCTGAAGTTATTGTTACATTTGGCTGTTTCAAGGAGGAGGAACAGCAAGCTTAGTGCCATCTGAGGGATCTCTAATCAGTGCCACGTTGAGCCACACACCATATATTCTACTAGAGGTATTTACAGCCCTTTATATACAAGAATAATAAATATTTGTTATGGACATGTCTCTGCAGGAGATTTCCAGACGTATAGTGCTTCTCTTCCCATCCCTCTGAGCATGGATTACAATTCTGTTTACACCTGTAAATTTTATGGACAACAGCCTTTTTTCTAGTGTGGACAACACACAACATGGCACAGCCTGGGCTCCAATGGCAAAACATACTTTGACCCCAAAACTGGGGACACCCGTTGATGCCGGCTGTTAGGAAGAGTCCTGGGTGCTTGCTGTCCCTCCGACTGTGCATGGTATTACCTGGGAGAGTGCTACCTGGCACAAACCAGAGCCGTGCTTTCTTTTCTTTGAATCCCTGACATAACTTCAGAAAACATCTAGAAGAGGGACATTTTCCTAATGTTAAATTCTGTTATAACTTAAAGAACTTTTTCTTCTTTTAAAAAGTTAAGAATTTTACTCAGAGTAGGTCGCAATTTCCTCCTCTGTAACACAGACAGTCATCAGGGGCGCAGCAGAACTCACCACGTTCATGTTGCAAGGTGTCAAAAATAAAACTTCGGTTATAGGACAGCACATGGAAGGGCTAGATTAGTTTTTCAGGCTTTTAAAATAAACAATAAACAACAATAAAAAGCCCAAGCCCAAACTCAAACCTGTTTCACTGTGATGTCTGCTTTAGTCATCGTTGCCTAGCCCTGCAGTGGGCAGTGCAGGGTGGGCACTGATGCCTCAGCACCCATGGCCCCACGGGCTCCCTCCCAGCACCGAGAGGTGCCACCAGCCCCACTTTACCAGGGCGGGAGAGACGGGGGATTTGGCTCAGTCCTGTACCTGCTCCTCTCCCCAAAAAGCCACTTCTCTGAAGGGCGCTTTCTAATATCTCTGTCTGCCGTAAATACTAAATAAAGAGTAAAATGAAGAAGCAAGCAAGATCCAGGGCGCTGTTTGGGAACAGTGGGAATGGCAGAGACCCGCAGGCATTGCCCTCCGCTGTGCCCGGAGAGGAGAAGAAAAGGGAATCTTTTCAAACAGCACAAACCACCCGTCCTGAGAGAGGGCAACGGCTCCCCTCACTTCAGGAGCCGCATTTCTGAACGAGCAGAGATGCTGACGTGATGTACAGCTTTGAGCTTCAAAGCCACCCATTTTCAACATGTGAATCTCTTTTATTTCAGAGGGAAGAGACTAACTTTCCTTTAAGGTTCCGTGTTGACTGTAAGGATGAAGTTTTAATTCCTGTTAATAAATGTTTTCACACATTTCCTGTATGATCCTGGGCGGGTTTGGAGATTTCTGAAAGCATTCATCATTCTGCCACCTCTGCTGCTGAAAATTAATGAAAATTTTACCAGTCAGTGGACGAAGCATTAGGCCAGTCCTGAACTCTGGGTTTTATTGAATTCCTACTTTGTTATTTCTCCAAGATGTTGACAGAATCAATTTATGTCTGAAAACATCTTTGAGACTCCTGAAGCATTATAACTCTGACAAATGCTTTTATTGTGAGCGATTTTTAAATAGTCAGCAACTTAACAAGTAGTACAGTATCTAGAACACTCATAAAAATTTTGATTATTATTTCAGTGGAAATATTAAGGAAATTGTTAGCAATTAGTGACAGCAAAAATTTCTTTTTTTCATGCTTTAAATTATAGAAATTCAACATGTAAATCAACCTTTTTCATTGAGTTTTGGGAGAAAGGCCACAAATCTTTGATTTTTATGTAAATTATTTACCTCATAATCACCAAATGAATCATTTGTTGAAGGAATGACACAGTGTATGTCTCAAATAAATCTACAGAACTGACACAACGCAGTTGTCAATTTTCATACGGATATAGGTCTCCAATTGCATTTCACACATGGTTTTGTCAGTGAAAGCTTAATGTGCCTTGAATTGCTCTGCAATCCAAGGTAAAATGCAGCCTCACAACTGTGGATCCCTCACAAAGAAAGAAATAGCTCCTAGAAATCCTTCCTATACTTTTATTAGCATCCCTTTAAAAGAAACAGACCAAAAAAAATACTCAGATGCAAACGTAACTCATCTCTCTGCAGGTAAAAAAGAAAGAATTACTTCATGAATGGAAAATTTTTACGAAAAGCTGAAGACTCGGTCAAACCCTGCAAGTTTCTCAGCCTGTAAATCCATCCCTGGAGTTGGCCGCTGCTGAGCTCAGAGACGTGATGGCCAGGCTTCAATTCCACTGGCCTGTTTACACATTTCTTTCTCTCCCTGCCCTTCTGCTGCCCCTGCGCTCAGATGTCATATTATCCTTATCAGCAGATTAAAAAACCTCTTTGCAGAAACACTTATCTCTATGATACCAGTGATGACACTTAAGCTTCAACTTTCCTATTTAACACTCCATGGGCCTCACTGATATCATCCTGGACAGATGAAATTATGTGTTCAAGACTTTCAGGGTCAGAAGAACAGCCAAAATAGGTTGGGATAATGGTCCATCCAGCCTAACCTCCTGTCTCCAATCTGTTTCAGAGGAGGAGACAGAAATATCTCAAAGTCATAGGATAAACCTCCACCGAATAAACTTTCCTCCTGTCACACAAGATTTATAGCCTCACTTACGTCTGGATTCTTGACAGTTCTCTCCTAAAACTCTTCTTTATTTTTAGTATTTACTGTAACAGCTGGAGACGCTCTTCTTGTTGATATGAATCAACACCAACTCCTTCTCAAGCCTGACCCGAGGACTCATTTTTTCCTGAGTTTAAAAAAAGAACTAACCAAAACCCCTTGCTTGCTGTTAATTTTGCAACTTCTCATTTCTTTGAACTTCTCCTTGAATTATGGTCCTTGTAGCCAATAAAAACATAGAATCATAGAATTGTCCAGGTTGGAAGGGACCTTTAAGATCATCGAGTCTAACCATCAACCTGATAAAAACCATCACTAAACCATGTCTCTAAGCACTATGTCAACCTGTCTTCTAAATACCTCCAGGGATGGTGCCTCAACCCCTTCCCTGGGCAGCCCATTCCAAGGCTTCATAACCCTTTCTGTGGAAACATTTTTCCTAATCTCCAATCTGAACCTCCCCTGGCACAACACGAGGCCATTTCCTCTTGTCCCATCGCCTGTTCCTTGGGAGAAGAGACTGACCCCCCCTGGCTACACCCTCCTTTCAGGGAGTTG
>JAOXNO010000007.1:2027419-2038369 GCA_028565335.1 Limnodromus scolopaceus
GAACCTCATCCCATTGGCCTCGGCCCATCCATCCAGCCTGTCCAGATCCCTCTGCAAAGCCTTTCTACCCTCAAGCATCCGAGGTGAACATTTCTGTGAGACAGAATACAGCTCCTGGATGCCATCCAAGGGGCATCCCGGCCCACCGAGCCAGCAGGGATTTCACTGAAGTGCCCTAAAGCAAAACAGCAGGAAGCAAACCCCAAGTCCTTACATGTCCCAGTCAGATACTGAACAATCCTTAACATACTTCCTTTTGTCAGATATTTAATAGATGTCATGAATATTCTGTCCTGTCATGGTTGAGTACTCATTAACATGCTAAAATTAATACAGTACATCTGATTCCATTGTAAAAAAGGATGAAAATTATGCCTAATATTTCTGGCTTCACAGACAGCCAACCAAAAGAATAAGAGAGACGTTAAGATAACGGCTCCTTTGTATTGGCTTGTTCCCGAGGGGTACCATCAAACTACTTCATGTAAGGCACAGCATAACAAAACGAAAAAAGCACCCCAAACTGAACCCCCAAAGGATCAAAAAGGCTTTAGCCAAGTGTGGTGCTATTATGTCATCTAGGAATACCAATACCTGATAATTGCATTAGCACTCCCTGTGACCTCATCAGGAAGGTAGAATTACTATATAATTATATTGGCTCATTAGAATTTCCTGTAGGAATATACTACTCTAACTTAAGTCGGAAAAGCAAGCAGGAAAACGCCATTGTGACTATACAACTTCCGACCAGACCCCTGTGGGGCAATTACAGGACAATAGCCAACTTCCAGGCTTCAGCTTGACACTGTGCAGCTCTTTTCCAAGATTAGGAATGTTTTAGGACGTGAAAACATCTAAGGGCTGTTGCACCAGAGAGGTAAAAGCCTCTCTGGGGGAATGGAAATAATTTGCAGCATGAAGGAAAGGATGCTGTGTAGAGCCCTGTGGTCTCCCAAGGTGGTAGGAAGTGAAGGTAGAGGGAAAAGGTGGGGAGATGAATGACAAAAGTAATATGCTGCTCCTTACGTTGTTTTCTAAGCAATGGATTGTGCTGAATAAAAAAAACCTTGCTTCAAAAAGAATTCCTGATCACAGGGTAGACCTGCTCATGGCATCCAGCATCTTCATCCACAACTCAGATGTTAAGCCTAGCCTAATGCTGCAGAGGCACTTTTTAGCTGATACACATGCTAATATGGGAAAAAAGCACCAAATTCCCAGAAAAAATTATGTTCAGCCACCTATCACCCAGGGGCTGCTGAAGCTCTTTATCTGGTACCTGTAACATATATTTTTCATTCCTAACTTAACTTCCCATGCATCACCTTCAGTTAAGAATTAGAATAAAGAAAATGTGTACCAGTTTTATTTTAATGTATCAGTTACAATAAATGAATCTGGCATGAAAGATATCAGTCATATTGTGCCAAAACTAAACACACTTAATTTTACAAAATATCCGGTGATGATATTTGAGGAAAGGCTTTATATTAAGTATTTAGCGAGGAGAGTGGAGCCATCTTTAATTTTTCTAGTTAAAAAACACAGCTGCAGGTATGAATAGAAAAACCAAACTCCTGAAATTGTGAAACTCTCTTACTTTTTCATTGAAAGGTAAAAGGTCCCTTTTAAGCGCGTTTCAAAAGAAAATAATAATTAAAAATAACCCAGACAGAGACATTCTCAGCAAACTTTCATTGCTGGGAGTGCTTTAACAGCCAATGTATAAACTCCTCACAACGGGTTCTACAAAGTAATGGAAATACAGCCAGGACCTTAACACCAGCAGACACGGCTGAAGGACTGGGCATGCGGAGTTTGCATTCAGCCCATCCAAACTGCAGCTTCCCCACTTCACCGG
This sequence comes from Limnodromus scolopaceus, assembly GCA_028565335.1. Classification (NCBI taxonomy): domain Eukaryota; kingdom Metazoa; phylum Chordata; class Aves; order Charadriiformes; family Scolopacidae; genus Limnodromus; species Limnodromus scolopaceus. The sequence continues at coordinate 2,029,284 of JAOXNO010000007.1, forward strand.
AGATGGGCCACCATTCCCCCTGCAGATGGTACATCTATGCAGCACTCAAAGATGGGTGACATATTAAGATCATGACAAAGTGATGACGACAAATTTCCAGACTGTAAAGATGAGACCTATGGTCATTATTGCAAGAACATACACAGAGAAAAGGAGCAAAAAGGCCAACCCAGACACTATAAAAAAACACCAAGAACAGCAACAGTCATAAAAAGATTTTAAGTATCTGTCTCAAAAAGAAAAATAGGACTTTTTCAGGCAGCCTCTCCAACATCGTGTGCAGGACAGTCAGAGCACAGCTCAAGGTGTGCCCTTACCTCCCCCTTCTCAGTCACCTAGCTCTGTTACTTCTGGGTGATCTCTCCCACATCACCTAAGATACAACATAGTGAGTTGAACTCTTTCTGATTTCTTTTATGCTAGACAGAATTTCTAGGTTTATTTATAACATAAATGGTACCAAGATAAGTACTCCAAGAGATTCTGTACCACGTAGGTAAGGCACTGCCTTACTCTAACAGAGTACTCAACCAGACCTAAAGCAGCTGCTGGTGGGAAGCCAGTCAGTGGTGACACTCAGCTGAGCCCACCCGATGGCATCTCGCTCTTCAGCAGGGACCTGCACACAGGAACTCCACCCCCTTCGCTTCATACACATCAAATTCAGCCTTTTTACTATTTAGCAGTTGTCTCCATAAATGAGACAAGCCACTTGTATATGGGGGGAGAAGGTAGACAGAATGACCCTATTTATAGCAAATATATCCCAATTCATAAATAAAAGGGAAATTGAATACATAGAAAGAACCAATTCATAGATTTTCACCTAAAGCAGGCAGGTTTTTCTGGTTTCTACGCATTAACGTAACTCACAGCTTCTGTACTCAACTGGTAGAGGTCTGATATCAAACTTCCTCCATACAACATACATAAAAACCCCCAAAACCTCATATACTGAGAAAAGATAAACCCACACAAATTACTGTTTCAGCACTGGGACAAGAAAGTACCCGCTGTTCCGTCAAAGGCCTGATAGAGTAAGTGGCAAATAAATACTTTGGCCATTGAAAAACTATTTTGGGGAGCCATAACAGGCTACTGTTAAAATGGTTACTTAAAAAGTACTCAAAAGCTGTTCATTTTGTTTAAGGACTTCCGTAAAAGTTTCACTTTGGAATAAACATTCCATCAATAACTCACTCCAAGCCTTTTTCTGGCTTAGAGGCAAACACCGTGTCTTCCTCCTTCATGCAGTTAAAAAACTACAGGGCTCCCTCAAATTTCCACTGCCAACAGAATAAGGCAAGATAATTCTACTTGTGATTTCTGTCTCCAGCTTGCAGTCGCTTTCTTGCTTATAGAAATGCAAACATATAAAAAGTTACAAATAAAGTTAGTGAACGCACTCCCTTTCTCTTCTCTTTACTGGAATACTTTCACCATTTTATAACATCAAGTCAATTTACACTGAATATTTACTATGCACCGAACATTAAAAAAAAATAAATATCGGCAAACTCCATCTTATTTTGAACAACAGGAAACAAAAAGCTGATATCCAAAATATACAGGTATTTTGCTTCAGTAATTATAAAATATCAATCCATCCATGGAGGGCCACTGTATGTAAATAGAGAGACGTGCTGAGTGCCCACCAGCATCCCTAGCACAGGCAGGCAGATGTCACATTTGCAGAAGGGATGCCAAATGTCTATCAATAAGACATTGCCATGGCCAGAAATAACTGAGTTACGATGACTGTGTGGTTACTCTGTAAGACAGTCCAAGCGGGGGAAATATTTACTCTTCAAGTTGAGAATTCTAAAATCAATCTAATGTCACTTAAAAATAGGAGACGCAATGTTACTGATACGCTGATCACAGAAACCACACGGGGAAGATGTTGCTATTTCTGTAAGTACAAGATAGTGTAAAGTAACGTAATTCCACTGAATTCAGGGAATCTACACTCATTTATGACAGATGAACATCTGGTCTTTTATATTTGGAAAAAGGTAGGATAAATACTGCTCCACCATTCCAACGAATTCCTGTTAACTCCACCAACGTAAATAGATTTACACCAGAATACATTTTTTCTTAGACTCTCAAGTTGAAAAACTAAGCAAACATTAAAAAAATACTTGGCAAGATGAAAAGTCTTACCAGTCACTGGCGCTTCACACTGGAATTTTCTGAAAATTCAAACTACATGGAAAAATTTCAAATGCACATTAACGATCTAAACCCCAGCTTCTATTTCCATAAGTCATTTCAGCCACTGAGGAGCCTGACCTTTGCCATCTTCCAGTAAAATTTAGGACTGCAAGAGATTAGCCACCTTTTGATAAAAGCCTTAGGCTCCTACGTTCCTGCTTTTACAGATCTGAGCCACAGCTGAATTGTGAAGGTTAAAGACAAAACTCTGTCTTACTCTACCTTTTCTTCAGCTACAAATGTCCACTCACACAAACCACACGCTGTATTACATCGTGGCAAGGTCTACTCACCCAGAAACAGAGTAAAGAGGGATTAAAAACTCCCTGGTCCCGAAGGGAACTGTATGATTTGATGAGTGAGAACCATCAAATAACTTTAAATCCCTTCCAAATAACCCAGCAGCAATGACAACAAAAATCTCGAGCCCTTCTGGCAGGACAGGTGGTACGTTAAAGTGTCTCGTATTCTCTCTTTCCTTCACATCTAACTCATCTGTTCTTTCCTTTCATTGAAAAACACAATCCGCATTGTTAGGTTTTGTGTCTAAGTACGTATGGTTTATGTAACATTTTGTGCCGTCTAATTAGTTCACTAGCAATTAAAAATAAAACCATGGCAGAGCTCCACTTGCCAGTTTCACCTTGTCACAAATGTGCTTGATGTTCACTGTGTCTTAAATAAAGCGTATCACTAGCAGGGAGAGATCTTTTCCATCTTTTTTTTTTTTGTTTCCACCATTTGGTATAATTATTCCTGACAATTTGCCCATCACACTGTAAGAGTCTTTCCAGAAGGAGAAAAATACTACTTTGTGTTCTTGTGATCACAAGTCTAATTGAGCGGAAAACAAATCTGTTAAGAAGAAAGGAAAAAAAAAAAAGAAAAGAAGGAAAAAAAAAGAAAAAAGAGAGATTGAGGAAAGACAGGCTAATGTTTCACTCAGTTAAAAATAATATAATATGATGAGCAATGTAACAAGGAAACGTTCTACCAGCCACTCCTGGAAATCTTAATAGATTTTCTTCCCCTGATTTCCAGAGAAAGTCTCTGCAGCAGATGCTGTTTTCATAGAACTGATGATGACATTCAAGTCTATTTTACTGGGACGTACAGCTTTTTTCCATAGTTTTTAATTATGCCTATCATTATTACTTTCAAGCTGGGGTATGGCAATTGATGGGTCGCAGTGGTACATCGCTGCTCGCGCCGACGCTGGCTGGTGCGAAGGCCACCCTCCCACTAATCCGTGGCAGCAGAAAACTAGGTGCCACGTGTGTAATTTAAACTGACAGGAAACATTAGCATTACCGTACACTTTGTCAATTAAATGATGGTTTAATCAGTACAAATCTGAATGGTCAAATAATGTTATAATTAAAAGGAAATAATGGAAAGTGGTTTGGTGATTAATTAACAGAACAGCAAGTACCAGCAGCACATCTTGTCTGTGATATTACCTCTCTCCCGTTCTACACTGGCTGGGGAGGGGGTGGCGGGGGGCGCGCTGACCTTGCAGCCTGAGAAAATCCATTTCGGAGCTGCAGATCCAGCAGCAATGGCAATTTTCACAACCTCAAATAAATGAGGGGGAGCTTTACCTTTTTACCTTCCCTGCAGTGCTCTTCAAAGCGCTGCCACGTACGATCACCAGCGACTCTTGACTTTTTTGTGTGCGTGTGTCTGCCTTTACAAATAGGAGACTGGATACCTTGTAAACCCCGGCCACCTTGACATATATTCTGGAGCACCAGAAAATAATGCACTGTCTTTATCTCCCACTGGCTGATGTCTTGATCGTTACAGCCGCTCTGTCCCTTTCTTCCCGCGCTGGCGTGCCACAAGCCCCAGCACAGTGTGTATCGGCCGCCTGTGAGACACACTGTAACACACAGGATTAAATACATAACGAGACCGGTCACCAAAGTAGTGCAGCACGAACGAGGAAGCACTCGCCCTGGCACGTCTAACACACGTTTGTGTGCACTGGATAAAGTATGAGAAGGTACGCTAATGATGTCAGCAGGACTTCTATGATTTAAGAAAAAAAATAAACCAGTTTTCCAGTGGTGGGTACAGGTCTTGTCTTCCAAATTCTCAATATTCCCACCTCTAAATAAATTTAAACGTTTCAAGGATGTTGCAAGGCCCCAGATGACAGCATGCAAAATCTGAAACTTTTTTTTCAGATTACATAAGCTTTAAAAATCTGTGCTTAATTTGAGTTGGGTATGATGAGACCTTAGAATTGAACCTACCACCAAAGCTTGGTCCCCTGGACTGTCACCGGGATGTCAGCTCTGATGTGACTGTCTGGCCTCCAGCAGACAAAGACTGGTATCAAAAATGTCAGCCTTTCACTTTGGGTCATCAATCCCCCTCATAATGGTCAAAAAAAGACCAGCTTATGGATGTGTTAAAAACAACTAATGGACCAGCAAGAGAGGCAGGTCAAACCCTGTTATTCTGACTGGGGAATACGGCGACTGCACAGAACACCCCGCAAATTTTCTAAGGTCCGGGGTTAGTGAACAACAGAGCGCTGAAGACTCTTCATCCAAATCTGTCATGTTTTGCCTTATTACAGTGTATCGTGCAACGGAACAGCAACATGCACATTCAATCACGGGTAAAATGAGGGTGGGATGTTATATTTAATATTTATACGCATGGCATACTGGCAAAATTACTGGCATCTGTATGTGTGTGAATGACTGTTTTGAGGAACATGTGTTGTGTGCAATGCTGTTTATTATCAGTAAATGAAGCCAAAAGCTAAGTTGAAAATGAATGCTAAATTAAAAATTATATAAAATGGAGTGAAATGATTTAATTAGCAGATTATAAGTGACATGCTTTACTATTAGAACTAGCTTGGGAGGGACTGAGGGAAGGGAGGGGGGAAAAAAACAAACCCTTGACTAGACATAGAAGGGTGGAAAAACATTTCTTTTTCCTCTATCTGTGGAGTTACAAACACTGTAACATATTGTCCTGGTGTTTATAATCACAGCCTCTGCTGCCGTCACAGTACTTGCTTAATGAGGCAGCCAGTCAGAAATAATGAGACTTTGAAACAAATTGTTCTCACTTCTAAAAAGGGAAAGGGAAAAGATGTGTAGTACTCTAATACAGTGCAATAGGAGTGGTTTGGCAACATCTCTACACTTATCTCCTCACACAGTATCCCTCCAACTGAATTTTTGAGTTGAGAAATGTGTTACGGTGTCTTACAAAACTAAGAAAAAAAGCTCAGAACTCTATTTATTCCCAGGTTTTGCCACTAACTTGTTGCATGACTTCATTAAAAAAGCATTGCTTGCTAAATTAATTAACATATGTGAAACACTTTGAACATTTTTGCTCTACCTTTAAAATGGAATATTTCACTCCTATAATGATCTCCTATTAAAATGTCAATATTCTTTGCCAGCAGAAATTGATTTCGCTTCCCTGTGCTTACAGGAGCAGGGCTGGGAAGTGACCTGCCACCCCACCCACTAAATGGCACGTGGGGGGACGTGGGAAGGTGGGAAATCCAGCCCTCCAGCCTCCACGGGGCAGCTCCGCGTTCCCACGATCCCCTGGCACCACGGGCAGTGAAATAAGGTAGATTCGCAGATTCTTTTCCCATCATTTCCCTGGACACCCCATCTTGTCCCAGCACTATCCGCCTCCGCACAGAGTTTTTAAACAGCATATGGAGCCCCCAGCCTGGCGTGCTCTGTCCCCAGCGCGCGTGTCCCCTGGGCTGCCTGTCAAACTCCCACTCCTCTGCTCCCAGGGAACAGAATCCGCTAAGGCTGCTGCACCCTGAGAATGCTCAATGTTCAATATAGCCTTAAAAAACACCATTACCACACACAAGCCCCTCTTCGATAAACTAATCCTGCTTAAATTCAGAACCCAGAAAAATATGACAACCTTGGTAAGCCTTTAAACTGAAAGACTTTAACTTATTTTCACCTCCAAATACCAAGAAAAAAAAGCATAAATGTGAATAATTTGGTATATTGGTATGGGCACCAGTACTATTTATTCCAGTGAAAAAACATCAGCAGCTGCCCCAGGGTGATCAGCATTACAATGTCCCCACCGCAGCCCGGCGGAGAAGTGACTCCAGGCTTTGACCCTGCAGAGCAGACCTCGCTCGGCCGTAACGCTGAGACCCCCAAGCAGAGGGGCAGCCCCACCCGGAGCAAACACGCCAACCAGGCACAGGCACAAGGTGCAGAACCTTGTAGATGTGAAGCAAGAGCCTAAGCAGGATACAAAAATTCACCATCCACCAAATTCCAGAGCGGAGATGCTGAACCCCAGCAAGAGGGAGGGAGCGTTAGGGCTGCCAGAGGGAAGCACATCCCGTCTAAGCTTATTCAAGCAGCCGAGCAGATGCTGGCTGTTCAGCCAGCCATACGGCTGCCTCTGCCATCTCCCACCCTGCACCAGAGCTCAACAGCAACTGCAGAAAACAACAGAAGGGAAATAATAAGGACTATATATTACATGTAGATTAAAAAAAAAAAAAAAAAGTTCTCCAATTCAGCACGCTTGCACCTTTTAGCTACTTCTTGGTGGGTTTGATCCAGGACCTCGTGTTGGGTTATATGAGCTCTGCCTCTAAAAGCCAGAAAAGCCACAGATTTTGAGGTCTGTAGAGAAGACAATAAGCCATGTTACTTTCGAGGCATCTATTGTTCATTGAGAAGCCTCTGATCAATTTGTTTTCCATACAATAATCTGCTAATTTGAAAAAAAAAACAAAAAACAAAAACACCACAGAAAAAACAAGATAGAGAGTGAACTTAATAGAAACCACTTTAGATGTGTTTGTTTACAGAAAAAATTGCAGGCTGGAACGGAGCGGGGGGTGGGAGGATTTTTTTTTCTAGTCTCCCATGTACTCCTAAAATGGTCTGTGCATTGCCTGGGAGTAAATCAATACTAAGCACAGTCCAGGCGAGACTGCCATCTTACATGAAGCACTGACTGTAAAATAGACACAAAAGACACATGATACTCTCTAAGGTCCCCAGCAGCTATAATATCCATCCTTGGCAGCTCGCTTGACATTTCCTTGCCCTGCTTCCCAGTCCTCTTTCTTCCTCCCTCCTCCCCCCGCCCTCTCCTTCCCCTCTCTCTCTCTAACAGCCATGCTCTGCCTCTCAGGGGCTCGCCGACCGGGTGAACAGATAACAAACCTGTCAAGAAGGGTTTAGCTGGGGAATAAATCCTGCATTCGCCAGGAAATGATGTGTACAATGGGAAAATACAAGGGATGACATGAGCCTTCCCTTCTGAGAGAGTGGCCAAGAGATGCTTAAAATGTTACAGCGCGTGCTAAATGGACATTGGGACGGCTGATTAGATCGTATCTCGGACATTTCAAGTGGCTCCCTTCCTCCTCACTTTTCACCGCTACTGAAGACACACAAAGAAAGCAGACAAAGCCCATCCCTACTTTCATTCCTTAAAATATATATGTTTAGAGGCTTGACCATGAGGAAGGTGGGGTTGGCTTGTACTAAGCTTAAGGTCAAGGCTAAAATCTTTTGAGTGGCAGGAAAGGTCACGTGAAATCCACTGCGTAGTGACGATTTCCATTTATAAAAGGAAAGTATAAAAGCAAGAACCTTATCTTGGTGACTTAATACATGTCTCTGCTTATTACTGTTTTCAAAGGGCCTTTTGCACAAATCTGATTTGCACTGGTGCAATAAAGATTCATTATCCTCTTACACAGCAGACTTTGCATTTCTGCTCAGGATCTAATTATGAAAAACAGGAACCATCCCATAAACAGATGCTAATCATAGTAGGAAAGTACTTTCATTTGAGTAACAAGGTAGCTCAGAAAGTTTGCTCGGAAGATTGCTGTATCAGCAAGAAGAGCTATTGGGGCGGGGAGAGGGAGGGGAGAACTGACCCAATACTTTTCCCCGTTGGTAAGTACAAGCTGAGATTTCAGGGAGCTGTTTTTTGTTGGAAATAGCAAAAGAGCAATTACATATGTCAGTAAATCTCCTCTCTAGCACACGCGTGTGGTGAAGAACCTCGTCTCTAAAGGCTTCTTGAGGTTCTGACACTGGCTGGCTTAAATCAAAACCTTGGATTAACCTCAAAACTCAAATCTTGGAAAACTTTGGGATTCAGATGGAATAATTGCTTTTGGTTTTAAGTACAGCAAAGCACATTGTTGCTGTGTTTGTGTGCCTGGGGAATGCTTTCCTCCTACATCCAAACACACACCGTGGCTCTGATGTGGATTTTTTAAATCAATGTCATCCACTACCTTGAAATTTTACAGAGCTGAGGAATCTTTCAATATGAAATTGTTGCTAATGCATTTTCAACCCTCCAAGTCTAAGATGCTATTTTTCAGTCTTTTAAAACACCTTTTTATATACTGATATCACAGTGTAAAACGTGACTCCAACTGATGTTTTTTTCAGAAAAGCACGCCCATTAAGTGCACGTTGAACAATGTGGGGTAGATACTCTGGTGAGACAAACTGTGAATAAAGCAAAGGAAACTAAGAATGTTACCCACACAGAAATCTAAACCAGTTTGGTTATCACAGATAAGTGATGTAACAGTTCCTCAAAGTTTCATTTATTTTCTTTAACACTCTGGAAAACATGGATTTTTGGTACCTTTTCAAAAATTGGTGTTTATCACAGAATGATATGCTAGACCAGGGTCACCCAGAGCAGGTCCCACAGGAACGTGTCTAGGAGGGGTTTGAATGTCCCCAGAGAAGGAGACTCCACCACCTCTCCGAACAGCCTGTTCCAGGGCTCTGCCACCCTCACAGCAAACAAGTTCCTCCCTGTGTTTAGATGGAAGTTCCTGTGTTCCAGTTTGTGCC
>JAOXNO010000007.1:2038469-2077066 GCA_028565335.1 Limnodromus scolopaceus
AGAGAGATGCTCCAGGCCCCTCATCATCTCTGTAGCCCTCTGCTGTACCCTCTCCAGCAGTTCCCTGTCCTTCTTGAGCTGGGAGCCCAGAACTGGACACAGTTATATCTATGTACACATTATGAAGTTAAATCCACCCTGCAGTAAGTAAGTAATCAAGTGCTATTGCTTGTAACGTTTCTCAGTTGATTATGGAAGCACTGATTTATTTAGAGCAATGACAGTGAGTGTCTTCCAAGAGAAGCTATAGCCACGTGTCCACTTGTCCGTGATCAACACTATCTACACACACACAATAATCTGAATGACAACTCGTTTCTTGCTATAGTGAAGGCCAGGCTGTGTTCAGACAACTCTGCTTAGGCATCTTTAAATTCATATATAACATCTGGCTACTGGGAAACTACAATGACATAACACAATGCAATAAACCTTGTTTGCAACATCTTGAAGGAACAAAGCCTTCACTAATGATATTTTAATGAGGAAATGCAAAGGCTAATTACTGCTGTCTCCTAGCTGGCCTAAAAAAGTCCTGCACCCAGGAAATGCGATCTTGAATCACATTTTTCTGATATTTCACTTGGGTTTTTTTTTTTGTTTGTTTTCTTTGGGTTGGGTTTTTTTGTTCTCATTCTGGGTGGGGAAGACAGGACAAAACAGGAATGCCACATAAATGGCCTCATCTAAGAGGAAAAAGGAAGATTTCTGCAGAGTAAGATCATATCTTCCTTTTTATATTCTGTATAAGTGTTTTCGTAATTTGCAACCGATATTTTAGGGAAGAGACACATAAAGTACTTTGCTATTATTAGAGGAATTTGGCAATATAATATGATCCTGTTTATGCACTAATAGCAACGAGTGATGCACTGGTTTGCCACAGACAGCTTTTTATTACTGCAGGGCCACATATGCTGGGAGTTGCAGTGACCTTACTCTCAGAGGTTCATGTCTTATTTTCTACTGCTAAGTGTTGCTTTTTTCCATTTCTGGAGGGGAAGAAGGTCACTTCTCACCATTACTGTTCCATTAACTTACACTAGAGCATACACATTCTTAATCCAATAGCATCTTACATTGTGCCTTTTAACTCAATAACGCATTATTTTCTGAAGTCTTGCCTACACTGACCAAATTAATACCTGAGGTTCTGCAGCTATCAAGAGGAGAGCAGAAAAAATATTTAGTGAGAGAACTGAAGGGCTTAGGCATTGTTACACCAAATCTACTTTTTCTTGTCACCTTTGCAGTTGTTAACACTGTGACTGATGGGCTCCCACACATCTACAGATCTGTAAGTGCTGGAGGTTGATTCTCATTCACACTCAGCATCAATGAGAACCAGACCCAACGTGTAATTGCTTACACTCACTGAATGATGCTGAGGCCTCTCAACATTTCTTAACACACATCAAACAAGACAAAACCTGCATTTTAACAATGGTGCGTTTTATAAATATCACTGTTTGGTCAAGGTGTTATTTGGAGACACTGGGAATGCAGGGTACCCTTCCCACACACTGATGGGAATGCTCAGTTTGGTACAATTTTTACCATATTGAACAGTGACTTTGCTCACCTGCAAGAAATGACGCAGCCATACTTCTGATTCATGTACACACCGGAGCCTTTCAGTAACATTGTCAACATAACTTCATCTAGCAATTGCTCTGGGTGCAAAAAGTTGCTCTAGTTCAACTTGTCCTGCCACTTCTAATTTATCTTCTTTAATAAATAAATAAATAAACAAATAAGCAGGAATGTTTTATTTAAGAATCTGATTCTAGACATATCAATGCATTAACACGCATCCCTGCAGATTCAGCCTTTTCTGATTGAATTCTGGATCATTTTTATTCAGTGAATGCAACAGGAAAAGTCCAGGATGCCAAGAGAATAATATACTACAAGCTGGCGTTATGATGACATGCTCCGAATACTCCCCTGCCAAAATGAAATTTAATTATAGCCATTGTTTGTATTATTCAAACGACTATTGACAGTAAATCTATCTAGCATGACATTTCCTCTTTGTATTCATTGCAGCCTTTAGACTGGAAGGAAAAAAAAAAAAAAAAGGAAGAAAAAGGAAACGTTTCCCCCCTTACTCCTTCCCTGGTATCAGGCTACACGAGGCCACTGAAGCCCAGTTGATTTCCCAAGTCCAATTATTTTGCAGTACACAATCCTCTAGAATAGCACTCCTCACCTGGGGACTCCCTCTGCCTAAACACACTGCACTTAATGGAGTCCCTGAAGTTGTCTCCATTTCATTGCTTCTAACTAATAGGCTGTGATATTTTTTTCCCCAAATAGACCACAGCTCTTCCCACTCCCCTTGCCCATCCTCCACATAAAATCAAAGTGGCTAACGAGGCATTAGGAGACTGCCTGCCCATCTCCCATTGCCGTATCTTCACTACCACCTACTGACTGCAGGTCTTAAAGCCACAACAACCTCATCTGCAGCATCTCGGAGGTCTCCTCCCAGCTTCGCCTTTCTCATTTCTTAAAAACAAGACAGAGAGAAAGAGAAAACATACTCTTTATGCCAGTGCATAAATGGCATGACTGGTATTAGACCCCTTCAGGTATAAGGCTTAATAAAAAATGCTCTCTCTTAAGATGTTGGTGATTTTAATATAATCTGGCCTACTTTTACATTTCCTTCAATCTCAAACTATTGTTTGAATTAATGTGCAACAGGCCAGGTTTCCAGCAACACAAAGAAAACTACAACTTCAGAAAAGAGGACAATGTGAACTGTTCATCAAAACACATTTTCATGCCTCCCTTTTCTGCTAAATCCCATTGCTTTTGTTTTGCTTTACCATCTCGCTCTCAGTGACTGTCTCAGCCAGGCAAAGTCCACTTACATAGTGCCTGTTCTCCACACATCATCTTGGAAGAAATACATGAATGAAAATACCAAAATTGCAACTGTTTGCAAGCGTTGAGGTTCAAAACATATGAGTTTTTTGACGGGAGGATGGAAGGGAAAATTGCTATCAATTTTAAAAGGTCCTGCACAGCTGTTAGGGCCAGAGTTCTGCTCACCAAGGAGTCCAGGCAGCGCTGAGTCTGAGCTGCCTCTTTCATTTGTCAGTGGAAGGCAGGTATTACCGTGTTCTGAGGCAGGATGCAGTGGAAGGTCTTTTACACAATCATTCACAGAAAGCAAAACACGATCTTTTCTTTTTTTCACTCTCAGAGAAACTACTCTGAAGTTATCTGCAATGTAACATGGTTAGGCGAGGGACAAGGTCTTCACATGCCTTCACGGGGAAGGAACAACCCTTTGAGAGGCTGAAGGCTGGGGACAGCTCTGCAGCAGAGACCCCAGGGGACAGGAGCGGAGCAGAGGAGGGCCAGCAGCACGCCTGGCCGCAGAGGATAACTGTGTCCTGGCCTGCGTGAACAGCAATACAGCCAGGAGCAGGAGGGAAGCAGTGATTTTTAAGCCCCGAGAGGATGAAGCCCTGAGAAACCCAGTCTGATCTCACAGCCAGCCCTGCCTGAGCAGGAGGTTGGACTAGAGACCGCCTGAGGTCCCTTCAGCCTGAATTATTTTATGATTCTACAATTCATTAAAGCAGCAGACTAGAACTGCATTGATCGTATTTAAAAACAACAACTAACTGCATTTCAAGGCTGCCTCGGAGGAGGTGGCAGGGATGTACGGGCACAAAAGGCTAAAAAGGCAGAGACAGCCCTGTTGTGAAGGGCTTTGATTTAGCAAAATCAGCTCCCAAGGATGAATCTCTCTGAAAACTGGAGGACTGAGTGGACATGAAACGTAAAAACCTGATCCTCCTCTGCCCTGCAGTTTTCAGGGTCACCGTGCTGGAAGGACACGTCGAGGTAGCACCCTGCTCCCACGGAAAGCAAGGACAGAAACTCCAGTGACTCTGAGGGTCTCACTCAGCGTCTGCTGCTGCCTGACAGCTGCCTCCATGCTCTGCTAAACTGCAACAGCAGAGGACAAGATCCAACATTTAAAAAGAAAATAAGGAATATTTTTATGGTCATACTTTAACTACAGTGATGGTTTAAGGTATTTTTTTGCCCATTAAATTATATACTGATTTTTAGAAACCATAAATAAGTATATGGAAGTAAAAAACATGCTTTTTTATGCCAAGTAGAAAATCCATCCTGGGTCACTGCTTGTCTGATTATCTACCAAAATTTCTAGCTTGGTTATCTGTTGAGAAGAGGAAGTGAAACACATTTCCCATTTGCTACTTAAAATCCAGGCAAAATACTTGAAACCATCCTGTCTACCCAGGATGTCTACCACAATACAAGATTTGAGCAAGTAAAAAAGGTTCTGGAAATGTAAGAACTCAAATTGAAACAATAAAGAAAACAAACCCATTAATTCATCAATTCAGCCTAGAACATCTATTTCCTATATTTTACTCCTCAGTGAAAGACAAAATTGAGCTGAAAGGGACTGTTGAGCTGGAGGTAACAGGCAGTAACACAGCACCCCAGACACCTTAGCTAGTGGGTGCTTCCCTGCAATAAAAAATGGAATATCCCATTTTATTTAGCTTGTAAGCTGTCTGGGTACAGTAATTCTCTTTCCTGAACCGCACTGAATACAGGGGGGCCTTATGTTTCTTCAGATCTTAAAGAATTGCTAGTGAGGAAAAATAGGGTAGGAAATTGGGCCCATCTCCTCCCTGCTGGAGACAGCATAAAAAGGGGAGAAGGGGCTAAAGGGCAACTAGGTTGGATGTGTCCTCTCTCTCTCTTGCTGATTAAAGCAAAGGACCTCAGTAGATAATTTTCTGGCCCCTTTCAGCCTATTTTGATTGTTTGGAAAGGTTTGGTGGCTGTCTAAAAAAGCATTCAAAACCAAACCAAACCCAAAAAACTTTAGACAACTCAATTTTTTTTAAAACTTTCCTGCGTTGGTGTGTCCTTCAAAAGACTTTCAAAAGGCTGTTAGAAAAGAGGAGAAGGGATACCATCCTCATAACAAAAATATAAAAGGCTAGTTCTTAACAAAACCCAATGCACACCCACAGAAACAAGCAGTGAATATGAACACAGGTTTATTCCAAACAAATTCCTTGCCCCCAAGATGAAAGATCTTGGTTCTTAAGGTTTTACCTACTGCATACATAAAAACCACATAATCATGCCCATCTTGAAAAAACATTTGCTTAATGCCACCATAAAAGTTAAGCATGTTAGCTCATACCTCCATACACTGAATTTCTGAACACCGGCTGTGATAGCAGTAAACACTTTATCAGAAGTTGAATCTTGTAGTTACCTCAGCCCGGTAAAACCTGCAGAATTTTATCATCTCTCAGTGTGGTCACGGAAGTAAATGTTGGGATTTTCAAAGGCTACCAACAAACTTAATTTTTAGATGCCAAGCATTTGTTACAAACCAGAAACCTTCATTTTTCTTAAAACTAAGATGTTCTGTATCACTAATCCCACCGGAAAATCTCTGCAGGAGACATGGGATATTCTATAAATGCCCAAGGGTCCGCATGCAAACAACCGTGTGATCAACAAGGATTTAGGAAGAAGCAAATACTTGGCACTATCTGTGGCCCCAGAGAAATGGCCAGTGCTTCCTTCTGCAAGACCCTGGTGACATCACTTTTATCCTTTTGTCTTTCAGATTTTGCATTTTAACAGGGGGCTAATGCTCAAGGACAACCATCTCTGGGCTCCTCTGAATAACCCATAAAGTGGAGGTAAAACCCATGGATGAAAGATAGATACTATTATAAGCAAAAACAGTGCTGTAGATGTGCTTAAGGCAGCACACGCTATTTTTTCTGTATTTTTTTTTTTAAATCTTCTTCTGTAGAGGATCTAACAAAACACTCCCTTCTGCCTGCATCCTGTTTCTCCCAAAAACGTTTCTTCCATTCACCTGGGGAAGAAGAGCTGTGCTGTCCAAGAGTGACAGCGCTACATACAGGCTGAAAGACAATCAAAGCAGAGACGTCTAAGAGCTCACAGTCACTCCTAAATTCCTGTACTTTGTTACTTCAAGCAAGACAAAATAGTAATGTTTAATCACATTTGACATTTAGCTTGAGGTACAGTAAGTACACCTAAATCACCTTTTTGGCCAAAACTGGCTTTGATGTTCCCATGGGAGACAGCTACTGTTGGCTTCAAGGGTTAAAACCCTGCCTAACTCTGGTACGTAAAATGACAGGAGCTCAGGGATGAAACAGGAAAGTCTCTGGAGTGATCACCCAGATGAACCTAATTTCATCCACCCAGCTTATCATGACTGTAATATGTAACTTGCAAATATATCCTCTATTTGAAAAGATTTCCTAGCGAAGGGAGAGCTTCCCTATTTTGCAGACACTAGTGTTACAGTGTTTTTGCAGAGTACATATTAAAATGCATTAAGACATAACTAGGGTTGTCTTCATGTTATGCCGCTATTCTTAAGCTGTTATGTTACTAAGCCACATTGGCGTTTTTCAACTTTCCTTTGATGTTCTCTCTATTATCTTTTTATAGCATAATCACACATTTTGGTATGTTGAAGATCAAAGGGAAGCTGGAGCTTCTAAGGCTAAGCCTGGATATGGGGCCTGTAACTAACTGAATTCATTATATTTAATAATATTCTCCAAGGAATGGCAGGGGAAAGTCATATGAAATAATAAACATGAAGGTAAATAGTGAAAGACTACTGAAGTGAGTTTAATGGCAGTTTTGTTTTATGCTTCTCTTAAGCTCCTGCACTAACCCTGTCACCCTGCACTACGTGACTGATCAGGACTCGCTGGCATTTATGTCCCAGCTACCTGGCTGTGACAGGTCTTAATGCTCCAACTTCTTCACTTTGGCTCCTCTTTAACATCTCTCTTAACTAAAATGATGACATTTATTGTAGATTGAGATACTCTTACACAGACTGTTTTGAGCAATGCTCAATTGGACAATGCTATGCGTTTGATAAACAAATAGAGGCACTCAAAAATAGTCTCCAACAGGTGCACATAAGAAGAAAACAGGTCTTTAAAAAGAACTTAATTCCTTTAGGCTCCTTGGAACTCCTATGTCAAAATACTCATCTTCTGGCAGGCTTGGTAAGATTAAAATTAGTTCTAGCTGGCATCACCAGAAAGCTATAACATACAGCTGAATGACAGTCAAAAAGGTGTAAAATTCTCTTCTACTTTAGAAAGCACAAAGAAATGTATTCTAACTTGATCCTTGTAGCTGAATGCTTACTGATGAGTGAAAGTGCAACCAGATCAATTACCTAAGAATGGGCTTTAAGAAAATAGCTGCTGAGTTGCACAGCCAAATGTCATTAAGGGCTTGCCTTTCACACTTACAAATGTGGAAGTTAATCTGAATAAACCTGCGAAGTGTGCTAATTGAACGGTGCTACTGAACCTCTGTGCAGACCCAATTACTAAGAACAGAAACCTTCCTTTGGCTGGGGATGTTCTCGGGGTGTAACTCAAGCAGTGTAAGAAGTTACTCACTCCTGCAGCTGAAGTGCAGTAACCAGTTTGATGCAACTGCTTCAACTGGTCTGTCCCCATGGGAAATAAAACAGAGCAGAATTAATCACCTCCAGCAGCAGCTTAAGATAACGTGTTTCACTTCACACAGAACGGGGCTGGAAGCCCTTGTCCTGTCAAATCTTGCATTTCAGCTACAGGGTGAATAGGGCCAGGAGAGGGGGGGATAGGCAAGGCAGTTCTTCTGGGGGCTGTCAAAAAATAAAAGGTGTAGAGAAATTAGGAAATTCCTGTCCTGTTTCTGCAAGTTCCTGGACTGCAGCATCACTGGAAGGATCAGCACGGGCAGAGAGACAAGAGATGTAGACGGGCAGAAATGGCTTCGTAGCTGGCAACTGCCAGCTGGGAATAGGTAATTTCTTAAATGATCCCAACTCCACTGCAAAAGAACATCTGATTAATTTGAAAGTCATTTAGGACATAAATACAGCCAAATTAACATTATTTTAAATCTGAGTAAGAGTCCACCAAAGAGTTTAATGCTTTGCCAATCCACTTTACATTCACACTTGTAATTAATCTGAAGTAACTTACAAAGAGCCTTTTCACAACCAACACCTAACTCTGCCCTTTCTCCATTGGCATTTCACAGATCAGGAATCACGTTCACACTGGTCAGGAATCACCTACATCCACAGCACGAGGGCGAGCAGGGCTCCCAGGTGCTTGACAGAGGGGCACCAACATCATGGGCAGCAGCTGAAGACTAACATACTGAATTGGGAATGCTGGGAAATCCCATTGAAATTCAGCCAGGACTAAGTAGTTAACTACTGGTTACTAAACCTCTAACAACCAAAAGCCACCACACAACCCAGTTCAGTCCATCATCTGAAAGATGTCACTTGCAGAAGATGATCTGTGTTGATCTCTACCTCTGCATAGCTGAAACTCTTGGCAATGACTGGAGAGGAAACTAAAAACTCCTGAGACTTTGGTACTATTCTGTTAGCTTGAATTTTCTGTGGAAGCCCCATAACCAATTACAAAGTCTACACCGACTTGGCTTTTAGAAATTTCAGTTTAACAGGAGAGGAAAGAAAAAAAATATCTTTTTTCTATGATACCAGTTACATGAGATATATACGTATCTCACATGCATATAACACATGCAACTTTTTCCTTGTACCCCTTGACTGCTTTCTAAATCCCCAACAAACTGTGTACATTTGGTCCTCTCCCAGCTTTAACGCTTTTAAGCTCGAGCATTTAAACCCACGCAGAGGAACCAGCAAATGAGCTGCACAACCTGAGAGTGAAACTCATCTCACCGAGTGTATGCTGCTCTCTCTTCTGACAAAACAATCAGCTGATCATGTAGAAAATCCCACACTCAGAGGGGTGAAGTTGGCCACACTGAGTCCTGTCCTGCGGGTTCCGATGCTTAGGAAACATGAGAAATTCACGTTGAGAACGAACTGAGGATTCAAACCCGCCTGATACTGATGCAGAACATCTCAGTTCCTTCTCCCAGATTCTCTGTTTATTGAAATCCAAACAATGGATCCAGGGAGTTTATTTTTAGGGTATTGTTCAGTTAATCTTAGTGCTCTTGATAGACAACAGAGAGCTAGTATTGCAGCTCTGCATTAAGCATGCTCATTTTTTATCTCTATTTATTGTATAATAATTTAACTTTATTGAAGTGAGGGTGTAAGTCCCCAAGGCAGATTGAAGTGCTGAGCCTGGGTATCCCAGTGCAACAACAGTCCTTGTGCCTGTACTAGCACCAAACTTCCCTAAAACGCTAAACTTCAACCCAGAAGCTCCTCTGTAATACGTACATTTTGGGTATTTTAAACTATATTTTTTTGAAACATGGAAAACATTCAAACTTTTCCACAGAATACCTGTTCCCCTTAAAAGATTCATCGTTGTTTGAATGACCTCTCAGCAGTGTTATTTATTTTGTAGAAAAAATAATCCCAAACAACCCTCTCCAGATGGTAAAATCTACTTGGCAAGATTGTCAGATGGTACAAAGTTTATTATCTCTAGGGAATATTCCAAACTGCCATTACACTTCACCTACGATCTAGTCAAGACAGAGAATTCAATTACTTAATTTTATCCAGAATGAAATATATAAACCCCTAAATATTTGACAGCCCAAATGCAAACACCAGTCTATGAAGATCATAAACTCCATACTAAAACTGCTATTTCTTCAAAAAGCAGTAATGCAAAACCTGACCTATAAAGATTTTTAACTCTACATATGGGATGTGGAACAAGACAGGAAATTTTCTTCTAGGGCTTCAAAAAAGGAAGTATGGTTATACCCTTGCTCAAAGGGAACCATGATTTGAATAGGTTTTAAAAATACTAAAGTTTGCACTTGCTCTTGGCAGCAAGGCCTGTCTAAGACACGAAGTAGAAAACAACAATAAAAGGTGATACAACCTGCTTGTTGTACATACAGCTTTAAGGATGTGATAAAAAAAGACATTGTATTTTTATTGCGTGACATGTTCAGAAGGACATAATCCCACAGTGAGATATGGGAAGGGCTAATATGATACCCAAGAAAAATCTCTGTATTTTATTAGGAGTTCTGTATCATTAGTGAAGCTGTGGGTCACATTATTGTACACAGGTATTACATGAGATGTGATATGGCATTTCTCCATTATTATGCCTAAGTGGAAAGGAAAAGGTACAATAAGGCACAGAACATCTTGTTTTCAAAAACAATAGCAAATGTTACTAAAGGAAGAATATTGCTTTGTTTCCTCTTGTGGTACAAACACGGCTCAGTCACCTCCTCAACATGCTGGAAATCTACCAAAGACAAAAACTGTTGGGTTTTGGGCTTTTTTTGGTAAAGATTTAGAAGTCACTTCTCTTGTCATATCAGTCTAAACAATAATCCCAGTAGATTACTATAAATCCAGAGGGTGATATTTTCAAAGCTGCTAATGGGGTTTAGATGCACATCCCTAATTTTTTTCAAAGGAGCTGTAATTCCAAGCTCAACCAAAGTTAAGGGAGGGCTGTTTTGACAAATAAACAGTGAAGACAAAACAACAAACCTATAGGGAGCTATAAACGTAATGGATTACTCATAATGTCAGAAAGTAGATGTCTCCAGCTAGAGAGACCTACTACGGACTCGTTTACAATGAAACAAAGCAATATATACTGTATTGTACATTTGGGCTTTGCTGTTTGTGAAAGAAACTCAAGCCATTCTGTATTTTACTTGCATTTCATAGTATCACTGGAGGTAACTATTAAGCTCATTTTACTTGTGAGTAGGTTGAGACATAAATCCAAGGTTACAGACAAAATCTCTGATTCAGCAAAGCACTTAAGCACATGCTTAGCTGTAAACACATGTACCATCCCATAAAAGTAAAGATAATCATGTGCTTAAGTGCTTTGCTGAATCAGGGCCAAAGACAATAGCAGAGCCAGGAAGAGAAGCCAGGCATCACTAAAACAACTAGACAACTTTTCCTGCAACATAAATGTTATAAAAAGGAATAGATCATAAAGAAGATGGTTATGACTTTTTAGAAGAGTTAAGAACAGCTGTCACAGGGTGGGGGGTAGGGTCTGAGGATAAACAGGCATTTTAATATTGGTTTTCACAGCATCCTTAAGAAAGTAGAAGGTAATTTGCTTCCTATTTCATCTCATGCCACTCTTTCAAACCTACTTCCTCACTCAATGAGAATTACTGTGCATTACCTAGCAGTTCTGCTAATTTGATTTAAGACCGATCACCATTTATCACTGTATCTTTGACTATTAAAAAAAGACAATACAAGAAAGAGCAGACAGGTGAGTGAGGGCAGGAACTATGTGCCAAGTATGAAACAGCAACATTTTTCTCCTTGTGATTTTTATGAGGTAGAAAATAAACATTTCACCAGGCATTCATTTATGTTCAGAAGTAATCAACACAACACTAAGGATACAGTCAGTATTTTCAGCACATTAAACACCCATCACAGAGAATCCAACCATCAGACATGCTGGGGATGCTTCAATTCGTACCCCAGCCCATGTCAGACGGCCCCATCCTTTCTCAAGAACATGCATCTGTCCAACGTAGCCTCGCACAAAGGAGCCCTGTCCCCAGTACAGCGCCCAGCCGGGCTCAGGGCAAGCACTGACGTCCGAGTGATGAAACCTGAGGTGAACAAAGCTCTCGGAAAAAGACCTGATTTGTTCCAACAGCCTGCTGTATGGTTTTAATAAATTTCCTGAATACATTTCAGAAACCCTACAGGATTTTTTGGGGGTCATGTATCTGCTCTGCATTTCTTTGAGATTGGAAACTGTCTTAAACTATCCAATTCAATGTTTCTCCTATATAGCCTTGAGTTGAAATTACTCTCTCCTTTCTATGGAGCCAAAAGCATTGTATCTCGATTCCCTGAGAGAAGCAGCAGGTATCACGGTGCTAACCGCACATTTGGTTCAGATTAACTTATCTCCCCCTTGTGCAGGATCATAAAAAGTTAATTGGAATATGCAGCTCCAACACACACCACAACGTGAGCTGGGCCAGCGAACATTAAAATCTAACCGTGTGGCAGCTCTCTGTTTGGAAACAAGCTAAAACCTGTCAGATTTCCTTTTGAGAAAGCCAAAAAGGCAAAGTAATTAAACCAAGATCTGGTTTCTTCTGGTATAACCTTGCAACTTCATACGGGACACACATCGCTGTCACACAAACCAAACTCTCCTTTGCAGGCAGAGATGGCCGCTGCTGGTTTTCGAGCTCTGACACCATGATATATGGCAAAAAGCAGATGAAAAAGGTCAATCAGGGCTGCTAAAGCTGGTCAGGAACATCCAAGGCAGACTTGAACTGACCACGGGTACCCTGTCCTTCACCAGGGGTTTTCCCTGGCAGTACTCACTGCTCTGGAGCGCTGGAAAGCAAACCCAAGTTGGAAACTGGCTTCATCAGTCAACAGTATCAATAAAGCAATCATCTGGGTTAGATGAAGTCTCATGGCCCAGTTTATGTAGTCATTTCCTTCTCAGTGTCCTAATGAAAAGCTTTCTACTCTTCAAAATTATTTTTAATTAGTTTTGATTAAAGAATAAATTAATAATTAACCCCCCATCAGCAATAATACAATTTACTGTACTCATGAATCCCACAGTTTGGTAATCAGAGCTTAAGTATCCCTCAATATATCCATCCATCCATCCTCCTGTAGCTACAAGCTCTCCTTACTAATCATACCACTAACCAAGAGGCTTTCATGAGTCAGACCGAAAACCTCAGGAAGCGTCGTCCCCTTCCACACACAGCCCCACCGGTGCGTGACCACCAGCCCAGACAGCCTTTAGGGAGTAAATCATCATCCAAGCAGTGACACAGCATCACAAATCAGGAAGAAACACGCTTCCAGAAGATCCCTTTCCCCAGGTCTTCACGCAGGTACAGATTTAGTAAGTTTTGCACTCAGACCTTCTTAAATGAAATTGTAGGGTTTGGTTTTTTGGGTTTTTTTTACAGGACTGAAAATCTGTTTTCCATGGCCTGGTGCGCCCTAGCTCCTACACACCCCGAGTGAAGTCATGTCATGTACCTCTGTCCCCACGGTGCCTCTGTGCAGGCACAAAAGCAACGCGCCCTTTCCCGGGCTGTGCCTGCGAGACCGCAAAGTTCTTCAGAAGAACATCTCGCTCTGGCTGAGGAGATATACAGCACCCCGCACAATAAAGCAGTCAGCGTTTGTAGTGCTACTGAAATATAAATAGGCTGTACTAAACATAATTCAGCAAAAGGCATTTCAGTGATCTTACAAGCAGGAAGAAGAAACAGTAAATAGGAACCATCCTGACAGAAAAAGAACTGACGACACAAAATAGATGGCGATTCAACACTGCTTTATAGTCCGGATTTTGAATATTTGGGAACAAGCAGATAAAGAAAACATGCTCCTTCCTTCAGACATGTGTTAGCAAAGGTAATGAATAAAGCGAGCATCACTTCAGCTGTGCACCCTGTGCACAAAGAGAGGCTGATTTGCCCAGAAGGAAAGATGTGCTTTATAAAATTAGCCAGTGTGTTTTTATAATAACTTCCAAAGGCATTTCCTCAAACTCCACTGTTATCTCTGAACACACAAGTGTAAATAACAATATCCATTATGTCAATGCTTCACGCAGCACACAAAGGTAACTTTTTCTCCCTTCCCAAGAGGAGGCATCGCGGTAGAAATTGAAAAGGCCATTAACGGCCATGACTACAGCAACAGTGTGAATAATCTAATAACATCAGGTAAGCAGGCCACAAAGGCAGATCATTAGGCAGCCCTACCCTGATACTCATTTTAAGTCACAGTACCATCCACTTCTTACGTGGAGGATGGTACATGCTCATTTTGCTTTTATTGAGTCAAAAATAAGACAGTAATTGGATTGAGGCTTTCAGGGGAGAGAGGAGGGAAGAAGGATCTTCTTAGACTCCCTAATGCCAATCTTCATGACCTGTCTGATCTCTCAGTAAATGCCACATATAGGTTAATCCTCACAAATCCTCTGTACGACCTTGTCAAATCAAACTGTTCATCAGTTTGTTCGGAGGCTACTAGATAAGAATAAACAAATGAACCCATGCTGCATGTCTTCCAGCTGTCATTTAGGAGTGCTCACAGATGAAGTCTCTTCAGTGGGTACTCCGCTGCAAAAAACCTCTGATGGGAAAACGTGAGGAATGAGCAGATCTACCTGCTGCACTAACATACCTGGAAGCACACTGCCTGGGAAAGACATACACACATTTACACATCTTACTCTATGTGCCTGAAGCATTCTGTTTTCTCCTTGATTTACCTAATTTAAGATAATACTTGTTTTTGAAAACACACACACACATCCATATTAAAAAATATCATAATATAATGCTGGGAAGTGTGTTACAAGAACGTGCCCCAGACACCAAATCGCTCCTTTTATGTACAAAACAAGCCAAATGCAGCAGCATCACCAACTGCCTCTCATGGACTCCCTGCTTGGACACTGAGCTGCTTCTGGGGCATGGCGGGTCATTTACCCCCTTTAACCTCAAGGCCATCAGAAGAGGTCCTAATGTGTGATAATACCTTTGCTGCTGTCTGTGCTTGGATTGATGCCATTCATTTATTCCATGTTGGCCTGCAGCCACCCAACAGATGGCAATGACTTTTAGATGAAGCAGGGTAATTTTGAACTAGTGACCCAAAAGGTGAAAGGTTTTGTAGCCCACTGCTTTCCCTCTGGCCCTAACATCTGTGAACTTGCCCTTTTCAAACACACTCAGAATAGTGCTTCAGGCACTGAAAAATACACAGACAGCACTGCCACTTGGTTTAGTTTTCTCCCACTTCTCATAACCTTCAAAACACAGTACTATTATGCCCCACTCCAACTGCTCACATAACTATATCTTGCCATTATGTCAACATCCAAGGAGTACAATTTTGAACGTCTGCTTGTCATCATGTCTCTCTCAAGCACCTTTGCAATTTCTGCTATGCTACCTCTTCAGGAATCGAGGAAAGTCTAGTCAAAATCTATTATCTTTCCCTCATGGCTTCAGAGACAGTTTACTGCAATGCATAAATCACTGCAATCTACACTTTGGGTTTGGTCTTTCTCTTCTATAACCTTGTTTCATCTATGTATGATTTACCCGACAACATTATTGTTTCTAGAACCCTGTCCTTGTTCAGATAGTGGCTACAATTTAATATATATTTCGAAGGTCAAAATTTGTGGATACAAGTACAGTGCAAAGGAACTGAAGAACCCAAAAGCCTCTGTGTACATATTTTTCCCCCCAAGTATGATACCCCATTTAATCTCTGAAAAAGCACACGTCCTCCTGTACAGCCTACCTTCTGTCTTACTCTCTGTGTTTGGAGTTTGGTTTTTTCCCCTTTTCTCTTCTATTGCAGGATATGTCAGATTTCAAAGGTCTTTTCTTTCATGTACTTCAGCCTCAAGACCATGTATCACAGCAGTTGGTCCTGAGGCCAAAAAGCAAAAGAAGTTGTGCTCTTTTCTGAACCACGGAAATCTCTCTCAGGAGTCAGATGAAGATCCACTCTTTCAGGAGCAGAACAAAGAAAAGCAACCCTTATGGTCCTAAGAAACTGTCAATTGAATTTCTAAATTACATAAGGTTTTGATGACCCTGCTCAAAAAGCAGTTCACCAAGAGGGACAGCGTGAATTGAACTAATAGAGTAACAGGACTGGAGTGTTTCTGTTGCAGTGAAGGGTAAAACTCTGAATGCGCAAAGGGAATGACAGCAAAGGAAAGCAGTAATAGCAAGAGGAAAAAAAAAACAAAACCAAAAAACCAACACACCACCAAACAAACCCCAACAAATTTAACATATTTGTCATCATGTTTTGCGAAGCAGTAAAACAGGTATGTGGAAAAGGCTGCAGTTTCTGTATAACTATCCCATCTGTAGACATTTCCAACTCCATCATTAATCAATGCTTCTCTCCTCCGCACTACTCATAACAAACCCCAGCAGCTAAATCCCAGTGTAAATCCTGCTATCGGTCTCAGAGTGTGAAACAGACAGTTGACTTCAGGATTCTTCTTTATGTTCAGAAACATGAATAAATCACACACCATCAAGTTTATCATTTTTTCTCCTCAGAGAAATATGAAATATTATAGATCATCTTCAGTACATCAGTTTCTTCACACTCCATTAGCAAGCAAGGTCTATTTTTCATATAATTTACCAAACCACTGGCCTAATTTCTCTTATTTCTTTTGGAGCAGGAAACATACACAGAGCATGTTCTCCTGTTACTTATCACCTACAACCAACCTTCCGGTCTTTCATCCCAGGGTTACAAAAAGTTGTTGGAGTTGGCTACCAGCTCCAGGTGGTCCAGATCTTAGGTTTCTTTTCAGAGATGCTATGAAAAAAGCTATCAGAAATAAAACCTATCATCAGATAAATAACTTGCTGGATGCTCAGAAAAAGACATATCCCAAAACACTAACCAACTCTGAAGGATTAGCAGGTTTTGGAGTGTGTGTGTGTGTGTAAGAGATGAAAGGTTATCAGTGGATTTCTGAAACAATGCTGTGCCCTCACAATCTCACTTCACAGAGAAACAGATTCCTCACACCAACACAGTCACACTGCAAAAAAACCCAAAACCCACAACCCAAAACTACCACCAACAAAAAACTTACAGAACAGAAAGCACTCTCAAAACCCCCAAGAACTTCTCTCTTGGTTTCAAAAACCACCTCTGATAGTTGGTTGCCTTAACAGACTGAGGGTACAACGGGAACATGCCATGCCATGACAGTCCCTTTGAGACTGTCCCTCCGTGCCCACAGTGACAGTCAGGGCAGCAAAAGAGAGGGCTTTCCACTGCCATGCTGGAACTGCTCTGAGGACACAAAAAGGGCCTCAGATTCCAAGGCCACCAGAACAACTATTATATTGATGGTAGTGGAAGTTAAGGTGAAGATGGTGCAGTCTTTCCTTACAATAAAATCCTCATATTAAACACTTTCTGCCAAAGACGGGTTTGATGTCCCTGGCTCAGAACAGGACAGAAAGAAATAGGTGGAACTACAGCCAAAATCATAGGAGTCAATAGACATACCTTTTCCCCTTGCAACTCTGTAAGGGCCATAAATGACAAAAATCTGCAGTATGTTAAATTCTCCCCCCTGCCTTTTTTTTTTCACCCCCCAAAAATGTCAGTTTCCCTAGACAAGCAAGTAGAAGAGAGACTGTCAGCTGAGATATCAAACTGAACAATTGCAATAATTGCCACAATCCCTTCCCTGCCAACAGAAGGTTGAACGGTGCGAGTCCATACCTGGGCAAGGGAAAGGAAGTGACATTCACTTTCCCAGTACCTGCACATTGCCTGGAAGAAAGGCAGGGGAGAAGAAATGCACTGGAAGATCTGCAGATGGAGGAAACCCTCTAATGTCATGACTGCAGTAAGAAATGCTACTAGTGAAAATCTTAAGATGTTTGCTAGTTTTGGATGCTAAAAAAACAAATACACATGCAAAATACTTTAGAATTATCTTCTTCATAAAGCCAAACTGAGGCCCAGCTTTGAATGCAGAAAAAGTAGATTTTAAGGTAAATTATAATGGTAAATTGGGAATGGTTTTGCTGCCTCTCTTGCATAGGCCAGAAAAATCAAGTTGGCAGCTGCCAGCTCCTGGAGGGACTGATGTGTTCTTGTTGGTGAAGTCTTGCATCAGCTACAAAAGAAAGAGCTATTGTTTTTCTTCTCAGGGCTTCGATTACTAATAAACTGCGAATCTCCCATTCCTTTCCCCCTCCACTCAGACTGATCTCCAAGGGCAGTTTCACAGGTGGATCCTGGTGGCTTTAAAACTGCCACCCAGTCACGCATGCTCAAAGCAGCAGAAAAAGCATTGGCGGCTTCTAACCTCTAAATGTGACCAGTCACGCTGGATCTGGAACCAAGGGGCCCTCTGGTTTCTCTGCAGATTTAATCCACTGCAACGGGATGTGCCAAAGCAGCAGAGCACCACAGTAAAATAGAATACACGATGGCAGTGCCTTGCATTAAAACATCACTGGTCCAACGATAGCTCAGGGTTGGTGGGGTTGTAGCAACTTGAGTTGTTTCTCAGTATTTTTTTCACTCATAATTTTCAATTCCCCTGAACTGATGATTCTCAAAATTGCTAAGTAGCATGAGTCTTTTGCTCCTTCTTTTCAGAGGAACAACCAGGCTATAACATAAAACATTTATTCCAGAGTCAAACATGTATTCAAAACATTTGCTCCAGCAAAAGAAACAATCAGACACAAGAGCTTTCTGTTCCATTCCCAACAGTACACTTAGTAAGAAGAGAACGACTTTATCAACAAGCAGTAAAAACCTTAGTTTCCCATGTCTGAAAGAGATTTCATTAAATGCTTCCCTTCACTAGGTGCAGATCATTATATTTCTCATAGACTGTAAGCAATGTGAGCCTGTGTCTGCACAAGGAGGCCTGAGCTCTGATTGACAGCGCTATGAATTACAATAAATACTGCAGGAACACAAGCAATGCTTTCATAGGAGGCCACTGGCAAATGGACTGCTCTCCTACAGGAAAAAAGAGCAAGCTAAAAAACAACAAATCAAACTTGGTAAAGCTCCATTTAACGCTGTTTCTCAGAAAAGAGTTTTTAGAAGAATACTCTTCTAGCAAAGACATTAACCTCTCACTGCAGTATTCAGCCTCTGGCTCAGCACCTGACCCGACTCAGGGCATGTCCCTACAGCCTCTGCCAGCTCCTCACCGTCCCCAACTCATCCTTAGGCCAGCAAGGATGCAACAACGGGAGGTGCCTGTCCCTGGGCCAACCCTGAGACCCATGTTTCCCCCCGTCTGCCAACCCAACCCTCTCACAACAAACGCACGCATTTCTAATACCTGCCAAATTCCTCCTCGCGCTGGTGATGGGAAGCTGCCTGAAATGTCTCCGAGGGTTCGGCTGTATTATTCATGCACTGACGGACTCCTTGGCAGTGATAAAGGCCACAGTGATGGTGAAAAAAGCTAATTCACAGCCTAAGAAGGATTAATATTGCTACTGTAAAATGTCTTGGCTACAGTGAGAGTTAGCCACTCATGGGACAGACGTAAGCCAGAATTAAACCAAGTACATGCAGAAAATTATGCTTTTCTCGCAAAGAGAAAAGAGGACAAATAACTTCAAGGCAGTCTGTTGAACTACATTCTTTGCTACATTTTTTACATAGAGATCGGTGATAGCTCAAAAGGCGTGAGGGTCGTACTTTACTCCTGCTTCATCTCCTTCCACACTCAAAACTCCTCAGAGAAATAACCACAGTTATTTAATATATAATATATAAAACAGAGAAATAACCACCCAAGCAGGGTGTCCTTCAGAAAGGAATGGGGGAATTACAGGTCCGAGGCAGCTCTGGCCGGGAAAGGAGCCACAGGACACCTGCATGAGGACGCTGAGTTTGATCAGCAGAGGTTTTTAGGCTCCCAGAATCAGATCAATAGGAGGAAATGGAGATGCACTAGTACAGCTGTAATACTTCACATTTTACCTTTACTTTTTTCATTCCTTAAGGCATGTTTAAATACTATCTTCTCTGAATAAACACTAGTAAAAGTTGTACGTCTGCATGAAGGAAAAGCTATATCCCATTCTTTGATGCCAGCCAGCACCACTAAAACACTCCAGACATCCACACTTTAAGAGAAAGGAAAGCAAATGGAAAATAGTTCCACACTGAAATACTGAGTGATCCACTCAGAGGCTCTTAATGCCGCGGCTCTGATTGCCCTTCTACGCTGGGAGAGACAAAGGAATGCAATTTGATTGTGCATTTGTAAAACCGAAATTATATTCCCCTCTTTCTATCTTTCTTAAGCATTGCAGTTTTTCAGAAAATGACATCAACAGTATAAATCTCCTGGGCTTAATACAATGGACAAAGTCAGAGCAATCAATTCTTATTTATTAATCAGCCTCTATCATGATGTTCCATAATCATTATACTCCAGTTTAGACACAATAATAATGAAGCTAACAGAACTAATGCAATCTGCGGTGAGTAAGATGTTGGCAGGCAATGGCAATAACAGTTCTTGATAATAATGCATAAGGCAAATAGGTCTTGGTCATAAGAAAAGATATTAAAATGTACAAAAACACACTAGGGAAAGGAGGTTTTAGATGTACATATTTTCAAGTTATTAATTTTTAAAAAAATGAGAAGATAATAATGTTAGAGAACCAATCTGCATCATCAGAAATGAAGGGTTTAGGGTTCTATAAAATCACTTGTACTCTCAAGAAGGCACAGTAACAGCATTTGAACATCCTCACAGAATCCAAATGCACAGTGAGGTTAGAAGAGTCAGATGAAGGAAAAAATGAACACTTCTCTTGGAAGAAAATGCTTTAATTACAAAGTAGTCTGCCTGGGACTGTGCTACGGAAAACCTGCAAATGCTGGCTGTTTGTACACACTAAAAACAAGAGACACCCCCTAAAAAACTCTTTGCTGCTTGGTTCTCCTTGCTTGTGTGAATAGAAGAGCTTAAAAAAATGGGTAAGGGAGAAAGGCACAAAGCAAGGAATGGTACTTAGATCCTTGGGAGCAAAGTCTACTGCAAACGACACATTGCTGGGGGTGCTTTCAGTTCTCAAAAACATCCTTGTTCCAATGATCAGAGGAATTTCTGGGTGAGCAGGATCACTGCTCCACAGAAGACACAGTTCAAAGGGACAGCAAGCCACACAGAATAATGCTGTGGCAATATGACCCCTTGAAATGCTCAGAGAAGCACAGACCTGCACCTTAAAAATCTCAACTACTAAAAAAGACAGGGTGGAAAAAAAAAAGGAAAAGAAAGAAAAAAAAACTTGTTTATAATAAAGACTACATTCTGTAGCAATTTCCTAGATTCCTGGGGTTAGAAATCTAGATTGCCAATGGATAAGTGAGCCTTAAAATCACATCCCTGCTGACAAAAATTCATTTCTTATAACCGTCTCCATTTACCGGAATGTTGAATCTTTCCCATGGGGAAGGAACAAATGAAAATGTTATTTCTCTGCTCATGAACTCATACCTTTCTGTCTGCTTTTCACTGTTGGCAATTTCATTCTCTTCCAAATTTGACTAAAGCCCGTGACCTGGGGGAAATAATGTCTATATAATAATCTTCTGAAACTCTAATTCTGAGTCATGTTTTTTTGGATGTTGCCTCGCACTTTATGAAAATTGCACTGAGCTATGAAATGTAAGTGATGTGATGTCTCTGCCTTAACATAATCATTTTGTCTGGTGAACATGTTGCAAATAATAATAATAATAATAATAATAATAATAAGGGAGTTTCCTTTGAAAGCAACAAAAATAAAATTAGAAAAAAAAAATAATCCATGCCTAATGGCAAAAAAGATGTTGTGGCACCCTGTTCCCTAGGTTTATTTTCACTGCCCCACGGAAACAAGTATTCACAACTGGTAGCAAATTAATGGTGTGAGAGACACAAGGAGAAACATCATGGCACTGGGGCTGAGCAGCTTAATAGCCCTAAAGCTCCTGTGACTTTGTGCTTCAGGGGACCTTCCTAAATCCTGGCACAATGTGTCACATCAGCACTTTACTCCCAGTGCCTTGGCCTGGCTGAAACCCCACATTTGCATATGGGGAGAAATCAGAAACAAGTTCATAAAACACCAAATGCCTGGAAAGCATAATTATTGGCTGGGGTCTCTCGAGCAGCTTGCTGAGCAAACGCAGCAGTGGGGATGTTTGCACTCGATCAACTCTTCCCCCAAAAGCAGAAATAACCACAGTATCTCTTTATTGGATCCACAGCCACACTCCGGCTGCATCCCTTCCTGCCTCTATAAATCTGCACAAACAAAGCTGTACATTACCAGATGTTTATTTTATTTTTTTTTCATCCACGCTGACCCATAAAATCTACAATATAGTAGATCAAACAGTGGAAATCATTAAAAACTTGCTCTAAACAAAATTGGTACTGCCGTATGTTTTGGGCCTTCCTCCATGTGAAGCTTCACAGGTGTAAATATAGATCAACGCCATTTAGATCAACAGTTACTCTACATCTGCAGAGATGTAGCATACGGGTGTTGGACCTTGGGCTCTGATGTTTCCGGGATGAATAAAAAGTATATAGATGTATTTTATACATCCAACTGAGAAATGCAAAACAAGTGAGGAGTGTTTTATTGGTTGCAAAAGACAAGCCTGGCAAAGACAACCTGAGACGTTTTCAACTGATATACTTGAACATTAGATTTGCGGTGAATTGAAGCACACAGCAATGCATGTTTGCTGCCAGGCAAATATCCCATAAGTAAGATTTTTACAGTGCATCCTAAATCTGCAAATTGGTAGCTATAAAGCGCATCTTGAATTGTAAAAAACAGGGGGAACTGACAGCCCAGACCTCAGACAGCAAACAACATATTCCAGTGTCATGTGAAAATTCATTTTGTCGCTCTGACACCATCTGAAAAAAAAAAATCTCCCTGAAGTACATCCTACATGAACTGGGACAGACTGTGAGCTTAGATGGCAGGGGGGTTGGAACCTGATGATCTTTAAGGTCCCTTCCAACTCTAACCGTTCTATGATTCTATAATTCTAGATGAGGCAGAATTCTGGGTTCCCACGACCTTTCAGGTTTTACAAGCTGCCCCGTTTTTCTGTGGCTAACTTTGAAAGAATTAAAGCACTTAATGTACCCGCACTTCTGTTAGTAGCCTGGGACTACCAGCATGGAAAGTGTGTGTATATGTATGAGCGTGTCCACGTGTGTGTCCACATATGAATGAGGGAAAAAAAAAACATGACAGAGTGGGTGTCTCCTGGGACATCAAAAGCAATGAAAGAAGATCATGTAATAGTTATTGAAGGAGGACCTTCATCCCTGTTCAAATGTAGGTCCTGAACTGAAAGAGCAGGTCACCCAACTCCTGCAGAGCTCCACAGAGGAATCAGTCCAATTCCTGCAAAACAAACCCTGCAGCAGAGAATCTCCTTCAGATACAGGACACTGCAAGCCCTGCGTGTTGCTCAGGCAAAGGGTGACCACTGCACTGGGTCTCTCCAGGCAGATGGATCCACTTCACAACCTAATCCCACAGCCACCAAGGAAACACAAACCACCCCATTGACTTCGGCAGAACTGGGGACAGCATATCTGAGCCAAAGCTTGTTACACTAATGAATGTCTTACTACCAACTTCTGCAGTTTTCACTCAGGCCTACAATAAGTAACAACTTCTCGGTTTTATACTCATCATCTCCTCCATTTGCTTTTCACACACAAGAAGTTTAATTGTAAATTTTTTCCTAAAGCACCTTTAGGTGCTCAGATAAAACCTGTCTGAGAAGTGCACGCTCTTAATCTGTTGTTGTTGTTAACAGTGGCACTGTAATGTATTTTTCCAAAAACACTCCACAACTTTTTTACATGACAATGGTAAAAGGTTCATTTTAAATAATCAAGAAAGGAATAATTTCCATTAGATAAAGCAGTCAATAGCATCAGAAATGTGGCTGCAATTACCTGTTGCTCCTTACAATGAAATCCTTGTAGTCTAATAACCACAAGATGATGAAACACATTTTGTCTCCATTTCACATGACTGACCCCAATTTTGCCAAGGACATCTGAACACATTTAACATACTGAAATCTTCCATTAGGATAATGAAAATACACATTATTGAATTCTGTATTTACTTTATAGTGCTACAAATAGCAAATTCAATCTTTCTTACTTTTGGTGGAGACTACACCTGCATAATTGTTCGCATTTCTCAGAGGCTGAAATAAGCTACAAAATGCAGAAAGAGGAAGAAGTTGACCCCACAATCCATTATGCAGCACTCATGTGATTTTATTTGCTGCATGTGTTTAATAAAAAGGTTGTGCATAGCCTAGCAACCTACAAAAGATATATAACTATACTCCACAACCTATCCTAAAACCAATAAACCATGATGTATTGTGCATAGTTAATGATAGGTGCTGGAGTGCTCCCTTGTAAGGGAGCAACTGCCAGAGTTTATAGCCACGGAGTGAAATCCTCTTTGCTTCGAGGAACAAATATCTTGCTTAAAAATCACTATGTCATCCAGGAGCCTAGTATGGAAAAACACGGTCAGCCTTTTTGCTGTCCTTTTTAAGAGGGGAAACTTCAATCACACAAAACTCCTACCAGTCACAGCTTTTACCTGTTAAGTGCTGATGACACTTACCTTGTATTTGGTCCCGTATCCATCTCTGCTTTGCATACAGCAATTTGCTTTAGTGTAGACCTTGCGAACTATTTTCATCTCTTTTCTTATCCACAGATCTCAAATCACCGAAATCAAAGCTCCACGACTGATATGCCCAAGGCAACACTGAAAACTGATTTATGTCAGAGGAAAAAAAATAATCCAAGCCTTCAGGCTTCTAGTTGACTACAGTAAAGATGAGGCCTTTAGACTACTCGATATGATAAATATTTCTTCCTCTTTTTTTAAGGCAGCGGCTCAGTATTTTCTTTTCATTAGCTTCAAACTTCACTGCAGTGCTAGGATCGTGAGTCAGACTTGCAGAGTCCCAAATGTTTCATTTGCCTTCTATTTCAGTGGCCAGTGCTCAGATAGCAGGAGAAACGGAATAAAATAGCCAGCCATCACCCCACTCCTCTCCAGAAGCAATGCTTCAGGTGTATTCAAGTTTTTCTTATTCAGAAATAAGAATCCAATCATGGATCACAGCTTTCATCTGTTAAACTCTGCTCAATATAATCTTCTCAGACATTTACATGTTATGTATTCTACAGTCATTGCTCCAAACAATGTGTTAAGTCTAGACGGCAATGGAATTTGGATGATTAACTGCCCTCAACAAAAATGTGTCCCCATCCCTATGTCTCCTCACCACAATTTCAGAATCAAACAATGGCTTACGTTGCTCTGTGAATAGGAGGAATTTAATCTCAGACAATTTCAAAGCCTGTTCTCATACACAGAAAGCTCAGATGTTGAAAATTACAGGAAAGACATTCAGCACTCTGATTGCAATCCCAGCATCGTCTGCTGTACTTAGCTGAAAGATGGGTGTGAACCAACAACAAAATTCACAGTCCAAAGAGGAAGTCTCAGTTTCCAAAACTCCAGATAAGCATTCTGTAAATTGCTGGCCCAGGCCTGGTAAAAATACTGCAATGTCACCAGGAAGGAGCCACGTTAGAATACGTTGCAGCCTCTGGATTCAAGGCACCTCTGTACCAGCCAAATTTCCCCTATATCAGCTGACGGGTCAATCTAATTCGAGTATGTACCAACAACACAAAAGGACCAATAAGGCAAATATAGACCAGCAGTTTGCACAAAAGTTTTGACATAAGCCATGACCCTTCTTGTGGCAGCTGGAGGCACAGCACACTATATACACTAATAATTCAGTGTACTCCTATGACAAGATGTTCTAGATGCTGCTCTGCTTTACAGTCATTTTTTCTGCACATAGCGATAGATGGAGAGGACAAAAACGTACTACTCCTGACTTATTGCCTCTCCTAAAGATAGTAGATTTCACTGTTGTTTATCTGTGACTTTGACCTTGTGTGACCACATGGCACTATACCAGCAACAGGGAGGCAGTGGAAAAGAAGAACTTCCTCACAGCGTCCAATGTTCTATAGTTATCACAGACAAATGTGGAATTGCAAACATCTAAATACAAAGCATTGAAGACCTTGGAAAGTGAATTGCCTTAATTTGTGTTTATGTGTGTTTTGAATCTCACTATCTGATCTCTAATGCAACCATTCAGCTTTATTTTAAAAGAAAAACTGTTACCGCATATAACAGTCTGGAAGATCTACTAAAACTTACAGACTCTGGTTTTCTGGCTTTCATCAGAGTGTCAAATTTACCTCCCTCGACTTCATCTGAAGGAAGCTGAGTTACAACAGTGATACATTTGGAGAAGATCCTCTCAAGGCAAAAATCTGTTCCATAAAACACAGAATCTGAGTTGTGACTGAAATGCTGGCGGGATTTCTGAAACCATTCAAGTTAAATGGATTGATTAAAGAATAATTTCCACTAAGGAAATTAAAGTTAGAATGGTTATGTAGCAGTCACTTTGAGTGATAAGGGATGTATTCTCCATGTAATTATACTACTTTTACTCCAGTGCAGTTCTATCTATTTCAGTGTTTACTAATTCCAGTTCAAGGGAGGTGATCAAAATTAGAGTCAATTGAGCCCGATATAAAGAAGTTCTCAGATTTCTCCACTCCATTAACATCAATTTCTGCACTCCATTAACACCAGTTTTATTCTGGTATAACTGCATTGATTTCAAAGGAGTTACACCATCCTGATGTCGGTGCTAAAGAAACAGAAAATCAGACCCTATTTCTTTAATAATATTTTTCTGGAAAATATTGCTTCCCTCAGACAATTAATGCAGAAGTGACATAGCAGGAGACACACAAATACACTTGTAAAACGTAATAGCTGAACAATCTAGCAGTTAAGAACTGTATTTAGGTCCTGACCCAAGGCCCGTGACTTTTACATCAGAGCCCTTACTCTCTCTTTAACCAAAGTTAATATACCCAGCAGCAAAGATGCTGCAAGTTGCCAACAGCAGCACTGCCCTGCAGCGCTAAGTGGATTGACCGCTGCACTCTAGTTGCTGAAAATAACTGAATTGAAAAGGACACATCAGCTATTTCCACTGTTGCCCATTTCACACCAAGCTAGTCCTTCCCTCAATTGGGTTCCAAGAACAGGAACTCCCCAGCACAACAATCTATAATGGTATGCAAAATTTTATGTAAGTGTGTGCACAGACACACATTTGTGCAGACACAAATGTTACTACATGTATCACAGAAGATGACCTGGTCTATTAACTTCAAGTCACTGAGAATTATGTGTCCTGAGATCAAAGAAAGAATGTGCATTGACTTCAACATGCTTTAAATCAGGCTTAAAATAAAGAGATCGGTAGGACTGAAGTACAGTAGCCTCTTAAATATTTCAAACACTAGTTTAAGAGAATGAGAACATGCCATGGTAGTGCTATTCCTAGAAAACACACACACCGGCCTATATGCACATGGCTGTAAATAAACAGTCTCTGCATTCACTCTGAAGCAATTGCTTACATAAAAAATTTGTCCATGACATAAATAATCCAGCAGGGTAAATTCCCAAGAGTGTCAGCTTTTGTATTATTGATGCCTAATATTTTAAAATAAAATCAAGTACAATTAATCTTCTTGTATAGCTATAACAAGTGGAAAGAAATCACTGGCAGAATGTGTTAGTGGTTATCCAAAACAATCAACTGCAGTTTCCACATTCAACAAAATGGGTGGGTGATACGAGTGGAAAGATTAAACAGAAAACTGATCAGAAGATATGGCAGCATCTCTCTATTTTTAATGGAAATACATATGAAAATATCATTACAACTATGTTAGTAAATATGCAGTACTAATGTTGCTGAACCAAAATATATTGGTATTGAATTGCCTGACAAAAAAAAAAAACACAACCCAAACCACCTTGAAATGGGTTTGATGGTTTACTTTGAGCTCTAGTTCCACCAAATCTTGAAATAAATTAAGCATGTAAGAGAATACTCTGATCCCACCCATTCCCACCAGGGCCTAATATTCTAGCACCGGCCCTTCAATCAATTAGGGAGTACAGGACTCCTATAATGAAAATAACTGCACATTGCAATCACCATAAGATGGTTCTCAATCAAACACTGCCACAGAAATAAAACAATGCATTGCTTCAGAGATCAAAAAATGTTTTTAGAGAGCCTTACTATGCAAAGCTTTACTTACGTCCCTAATGTAATGTGTCCTGCCTGGTCCCATTGAAGTGAACAAACAACTTGCAATGCTGTGCAGGACTGATTACTCACCCCCTCCCTTTCTTGTGGGTGTATTTTAAGCTACCTCTCAAATGCACATGCCCCTCCAGAAGAATGCAAGGTAGAACAGCTGCTGGGAATATTACTTAGGGGCTGACCAATACCACAAAGCCCCAGTCTGCAACTGGTTAGGAAAAGAAAACAAGCATGACCACATACAACTGCAATAATGAAGCTCATTTGGAGAAAAACATTCAGGTGATTGTGATTAAAGAACTGGCAACTCACTTCAGTCTGTTCTGTCAGATAGCTTGACCAGCTTAAATTCACAACCAGACAGGAATACAAACCAGTTTAGGTAATACAGATGAACTAACTATGGTTTGCGTATGGAAGTACAGGTCTTCCAAGATTGTATGAATACTAAAAAAAAAAAACAACGAACCATTTTGCTTTTCCAGTAGAAAAAAAAGTTTTAAATCAAAAGAAATGCTTAATTCACATGGAAATGTAAAATCCATGGGATTAGATTCAGCAGTATTATATCAGAAATGCAAAAGTTGTGTTTTGGTATTGATTAATGCCAGCAAGGCTTGAATTTGCATGTAATTTACAATCACTTCCTTCAACAAATGTCTTCATTTAGTATTATTATGAGTTCGGAATGACAAGATTATTACAAATCGCTCTCTATCAGGAAGAATCAGTAAGAAACCCACCATTTATTTGGAAATACTGCAACAGACATGATTGGGTGAGAAGGTATAAACATGGTTTATGTAGAGAGGGCTGTACATTACTCAAGTGTACCAGTGTCACATGCAGATTAGGTAAATCATTAGTTCTGTTCTGATAGTGTTCACAATATGCTGCACCCAACAACATGGAAGGTGTAGTCCCTCCTCTCAAGGAAATTACAGTTTAAATTAATTCTCTTGTACTGGGCAAGTGATAAAGCCAGAGGAGCGCTGGATGGCTCTGGAGGGAGGTCAGGCAGCAGTGTATGAGCTTTGCATAGAGCAGTGAGGTTCACAAGCCAGGCTGTCAGGAAAGGGACCAAGAGCTCTGATTTGCATGCAGTGATAGATTAAAATCAGACAGCCAAAGCAGTTGCCATCCCCTACACCAGCCACTCCACTCCCCTGATGGCAGTTGTCATCCCGCCACAGCAGAGACAACTGAATGGCTCATGAAGCAGCTTCTGGAGTGCTCAAGTTTTCAGCTTGGAGTATTATGTCTCCAACTGGAGTTTAACCTAATATGCTTTAGAAGCCATTCATTCATCTGCCTTGCAGAGGAGGTAATCTCCATCACAAGGGCAGGACAGACAGCTTGAGGGCCGTAACCTCTTCAGCTGTTTTTCGCCTTTAATTTGCCACAGCTTGCAAGTCAGGGACCTCAGGCAGGACCTAAGTCATATGGCTGGATTTCAACAAAGCACTTAGGACCAAGGAAATCTGTGGAACAACCGGTTATTAAAGTCAAGCAGGTGCCTAAACGCTTAGCCGGATTGAGATCATTTAACTTAGACCAAGACGCGGGATTTATCTTTACAGCTCAGTTGATAAAATCCACCCATCGGATTGAATCGTGCTGCCTGTACCAGCCTGTGTATTAATTATTAACATTTGCTTCAGTAATTTCAGATTCTTGTACAAAAGTGTTATTTAGAATGAAAAGCTCTAACAACAAATACTGCAAAGAGAAGACATTTCCACTAAAGAGCCCGAGACTGTAAACACAACATAAATCAGAAGAGAACGTAGAACTCTTCTGGCCTTTATCATCCCCACTAAATTTGCAAACTGCACATCATGGCAGATACTGAAACATTTTCTCATTTTGAAAGAAGTCCATGCAAGTACCACATGCTGTGAAATATTATCTTAAGGGAGTTGTTTTGATAAAAACAAATGGCCAATCCTAAAGATTAATGCTTCATATGATGTATTCAGGTTATTAATCCCACCTTCTTCTTTCCACTGGCCCTGGTAGTGAATGTTTTCTGGAAAACTGCATGGAGCCAGATGGTTAACTATTGGAAATCTATACTAAAAAGATTAATGTTACCCCATGACAGGGATCAGTCATTTGTAGAGATTTCCTAATACAAATGGTGACATTTGTTTATTCAGACTGGCTGGATGAGCCATACTCTGAGGAGAGCCTAATTAGTTCTCAAAGATTTTCAAAACACTGGGGCCCAGCTGCTGAGCTGCAGTTCAACATGCGAATGAGAATTACACGCGTAAACAGAGACAGGAGTAACACAGACATCCAGACAGACAGACATGAGCGACTGCTCTTCAGGCTGCCTTTGAGCTGTTAATTCTGACATGGTATATGGAAAGATGTCGGTAGCCCGGGTGAGTTAAGTACTTACAAGTGGCCACTGGAAAGTCTCTGGTGCCAGTCGCAGTGATTGACTATCGCAGCCCTGGGTGCCATTACTCTTCAGACAGAAGAGCTGTGCACAGCCACGGGCTGAACGCCTACCTACACCCATCACTCTCAACACCAGCCCACTCAAACGCACAGGAACAAATTCCAACCATCTTGATACTGTGCTTTTACGTGGAAACGAAACATACTGCGAGGAAGACGAGTATGAAAGAAAACAACTGCGTTTTACACAAAAGTTTCAAAGTGTGAACAGTACTTACTGAATTTCACAGTAGGCCTTTTTCCAGATGGATAAAAGAACCGATATGTCCAAGGCCACTATAATTTCCAAACCACTTAGATTAAACCCCCCTGTATTCAGGAAAGCAGTGAAGCACATGCTTTAAAGTGAAGGACACACTTAAATCCCATTGACTTCAGTTATGCATGTGTGCTTACACGCTCTCCTGAATAAAATGGATGTAAGCGTGTGTTTAAACTTGAACCTATGCTTTGTTGAGATGAGACTGTGAAGAGAGGAGAGTGAAATTTAAACTGATGTGAGAAATACTGCTTTTATCACTAAGCAACAAGACTTTTCCATCAGCAGAGAACCTATCTAGGTGTTTTGGGAGAAAAATAAATAAATCTACATACAAGTGCTTTTCCTTCGAAAGGACATAAGAAGTAAAAAACAAATCAGAAGTCATTAAATTTGAATGTTTTTATATAAACCATACAAATGCTCAATTCATCAATATGCAAACACTGACAATCGTGAGACTGAGGCCATAACAGATGTTAACTTTCCAAACAGCTGTTGCACTTGAAGACATTGCAAACTCCCCACTGGTTGTTATTGCTCCCCTGTCAGAACTTGCCACGTGTTCAGTGCAGCCAGAAGGGATCGTGTGGGCGCACCTTCATCCACCACAGGCAAAATCAACCACAGTAGCTTTAAAAAAGCCAATCACTAGAGTTTTGGTTAAATCTATCGAATGCTGACTGGTGAAGGAGGTGGAGGAGCACTCATGGTATAGATAAGAGATTTCAGATGGCGAGAGCAACTACAGCTGACATGGGTAAAGGACACGTATGCAAGATTCATATGCTTTCTCCATACTTTATAGTAATATATCTTATATATATTATATATAATATAATATATTTATTTAAAATATCCTATTATAATACATATAATAGTATATATTATATTCATATAATATATAAAAACCAGTGTGTCTCAGAATTACAATTATTTGGATCATTTTTGGTGTAAAGGAAGGTCAACTGTAATGGGTTAGGATAAGAAACAAATTCAAGAGCACATGAAAACATGAGTTTTGCTGTGTATAAACTCCTAGAACAAATCAAACAAACAATAAAGCACCACCACCACCAAAAAAAGAATATTCTCCTAGGAAGTTACACAGAAAACAATGATTTGTGAAGTACATCAGTCCCTACCCATGCAGTGACCACATTGTTACTCGCCAAGTCAGACAGCAGGCCATCGGCTGGAGTCACCTGGCCCAACTCTGGTGCAGCCAATGGACCCAGATAGCTCAACACAAACTGGGAGCTCTGGTACTAGATTATGCAGTTTTTCTGTTTCATCCTGTGCTTTTTCATCTCCATAAACACATTGACTAATGGCTACGGACAGCAACTGTGAACTGGCTTCTGATTTTTAAGATCACTTAGTTATTTGCACATAATACATTTGTGTGATATTCTTTCCTCTCCAGTGGTTTATTCTTTTTTTCATCTCAAACTTCAAAGTTAACTTCAATTATGAGCTTTTTGAGACAAGGACCCTTAATGTGCATATATAGAAACTAATGAAAGGAACTCTCAGCCTCTTACTGAGATCCTGCCATAGAACCAAAACAGAAATTCTGGTACTGTATAGAAATTTAAACCAATATGCTTTGCACATCATCCCAAAACCACCTCCCCTCTGACCCTGTATCCGATGCCATATGCATGAGTCATGATGCAGGAAAATACTTTCTTCCAATGTATATGCAAGAGCTTCATAGAACAAAGTGTGATTAACTAAAGTTAAATCAAGTCACCTTAATTCGGAAAAGTATGAGCTTTAAAAATAGGTATTTATTAAGAAACTGAATTTCTAAGTAGTATCCTTCGTGGTATAAATATCCAACATAGAATTAATCAAGAGAGCATCTTGGAGAAAATATTAAAGTAGCATACAATTTGATACCACTGCAAAAAAGCAATCAAAGCAGAGCATGGCAATAAATTAATAGAAAAAGTTATATATCCAAACCAGACTAAAAGTAATTTTGTAAGTCAGCAGTAAAAAGTTAAATAAACACTAATTTAATCTATTTTAGATGCAGCAGTCAATAGAGGAAATACTTTACTGCTCTCTAGCTATATGAACATCGTCAGCTGACAGAAAAATTGAAAAAAGAAAGAAGGGAAAACCACATCCCTGTTAAGACCCTAAGCACTGTGGAAAGCATAAGCACAGAGACACAGGAGAGAACCAGACCTCCTGGGTCAGGGAAGCTGTTTTTCAAGGGAAAACTGCAAAATGGAGTTTTGATGCAATGACCTCTAGATAATGGTTGTGACCTATTTTTACCGTGCTGCCTTTTTATGCACTTTTAGGCAGCACAATCACCCTTTTATAGGGAACAAGCATTTCACAGTCCTCTGGGGTATGCATAGCAAGGAAATGATTACTTCCTCCAAAGAGGTATCCTGTATCAGAAGCAACAAATTTCCTGGCAGCGTGGAATGAGGAAGAGAAAGATGCAAGAAACAGAACGGGGTGTCAGTGGAATTTCCAGGGATTCCACTTCTGAAAGAAACCCTGCGTTTCAATTGTTCACATACATATTCATCATTAACATCAGGTAGAAGACTCTGTTCATGAAGGTCCCTAGAGAGGACCTGGAGAAGTTTTAAGAAACAAGGCTACCAATAGAAAAAAGAATAATATGATTAATTTCATACCTGAAATTATATATGCAAGTGAACGTCTGACAGCACCATAGCTATCTCATATGC
Organism: Limnodromus scolopaceus; assembly: GCA_028565335.1. Classification (NCBI taxonomy): domain Eukaryota; kingdom Metazoa; phylum Chordata; class Aves; order Charadriiformes; family Scolopacidae; genus Limnodromus; species Limnodromus scolopaceus. The sequence continues at coordinate 2,071,837 of JAOXNO010000007.1, forward strand.
TGTCTGAAGCTTGCTTTATCTATTTAAACAAGTTGCAGCAAACTTACCTTCAGATAAGCATCCTAGATGATCTTTTCAAGAAATAATAAAGGGGACTTAGTTATTATCACTCCAGGAATTTGTATTGCAGATAGGCAAGAAAAAGGACTTTATGACCCAGCTAAGAAATTAATGAAGAGCAAATTCATAGCAGGTGTATGAAAATCCGACAATGATGGCAAAGCAGAAGAAAGAAACACTGGGAACTGAAGTTCAAAATAAAAGCAAGAAGCAATGTCTAGTGATGATATAACCTCCAAAATCAATAAATTTAGGCTTTGACTCTGAAAGGCACCTAAGCAAGTTCCTGTTGTACAAGACATCTCACTGAGCTCCCTATGCCTGAGCAGGTCAATTCAACAACAGTGCTCTTCAAATCCTTCCTTTAAATAAATGAATGTAGACATTTGGACACTGATGGTTTTCTAGTTAAATACAACAAAAGTCCTACTGATTCAATAAGAACAAACTCCTTTGAACTGACGAAGTACTCTATAAGAAAGAATACGGTGATCAGAGGGCTGCTAAGTGGCCTCTTGATATGAATTCATAATGATGTTTTCCTTTTATTTACTGTTCTATACCACACGTAATTTAAGTAAGCAATGGGTACTTAGTAAACCAAAACCGTAAAATAATCTGCAAACTACTGGGAAACACTGGGCAAACAAATGATACTAGTGATGAATGAGGAAGGCTATTAAGAAACAGTGGGAATCACAAGGAAAGGTATTTCTCTTCCTTTCTCAGGGTCAAGGAGTGCTTCTACCACAGAAGAAAATACAGTATCATCAGATGTCACTGCATTAGTACATCAGAGAGCCTTCAACGAAGACATTCTGCTCTTACTATCATTTGCAGAAGTTTGTTTTTTTTTTAAAACAACATCATTAAATTTGCATGAAATTGGATGGGGAAAAAGGATGGCATATACAGGGAGAGAGTGCTGAATTAATATTCATAAGCAACATACTGGAAGAATGCAGAAGGGGTGATTTGAGGGAGCTTGGAAAAGGAGAGACAGCCATTAGTACTAGAGACCTCCTGTGAAACACACTCTGCTCTCAAGCAAGAATTGCCATGTCTCTTCCCCATCCACACTAAATATCGCCCTGCTCTGAACAGCTTTTGGATTCCCCACTCCAGGGCACCCCAGGGAGGAAACTGTTTTGGCTGAAGTTCGGCAGGAGCAGGTGGCATTCACCAGCTGCAAGTAATTCTGCTCTTGTTGGCACCACAGCGGTTCTTGGACTTCTCACAGTTTGTGTTCAGTGGGGAAGCGGGAATGGGGAGGGAGCAAACAAGTCCTTGGTGGTGTTTAACAGCATCCCAGGCTTCACGGCTGCCTCTTCCAAGCTGGCAACTCTAAGCACACAGCAAAAGACATAGAGCTTTCAGAAGGTGCCTGCCTGGATTTGCCAGCTTGGGGTTCAGGTTCGCTTGCGCTTCCGTTGTCTGCTGTGAGAGCACATCGCCTCTGACACAGCTGCCACTTCAAGGTGGAAACAGCCCTGCAAGCCAGATGTGAATGTTGTGGGGGAGGCAGGAAGAGAAGAAGAAGAGCACGGCTTATCACCAGGTGTAAGCGATCTCTCTGCAGATGGACTAGCCAGCATCAGAGAGCCCCAAAACACATTCCTTTTCCCAGCATCTGTGCTGCCAATACTCCAACTTCTGTGCGTGTGTGCACTTCTCTACAGAAATGGGCTGCAGTTGGAAAATTTCTGGGGCTTTTGCACAGTGGTACAAATACTTCAATTATTACCTTTAACACCATATTTCATCAAAGAAAAGAAAGTGGAATGTGGATACCATAAGTGTGGCAATGCCGTTAAACTGTCTGAACGTAGTTATTTCCATCTTCAGAAGCCATCTGAGAAATCAAAAGGTAAGATGGGAGCAGGAGAAGAGGCAGCAGTTCCCTTCTCCATTTCTCATCACAGCAGAGGGAACTCAAAATTGCAAGAGCATCTCTTCTAGGAGAATTTTTTAAAGCGTTTTAAAAATCTTAAATCCCTCTGTTTTCTTTCTACCTTTTCTTTCAACTGTGCACCACAAAACCCCTTCCATCTGGTCTCAGATGACTCCTTGAAACTGCAACATATTCCTCTTGCTTTCCCTGACATACCCAACAGTCTAACCCTTCATTTGAAAGATTTCTTTCATTTCCAAATGGCACAAGTGTGACCATGTGCTACAGTGATGCCACTCCAAAGCTGAACTTCACTCTCTGAACCAGCCTGGCACACGCACTCACACAGGGTAGAACAGTCATTTTTCCTCTCCAAACTCATCTTTCATCACTATCCCTGACAGACACATCCTCCTTGGCAAAGATTAACACTTTCTAATGAAGTTATCTCATGATCTTCTATTATAGCTGGTGTCTATTCTGCCATTTAACAATCTCTTTTCATTTGCTAAGGCGGAGCAATTAGTCAATGTTATTAATATTAAAAAGTTATATTACAGCAATAGCTAGAAAGCTATTTACCAAAGTACTACACAAATGCACAGGTAGGTACTGTCTCTATGTTGAAGAGCACTGTTATATAGGTCACAGAATAAAATGAACAGCTAAAACATTCATAATAAATATTCATAAAATTACTTTCTCTTCAGTCACAAGCAAGTGATTTTCACAGATTTTTCCTAGACATTCTTTTACAGTGATGTTACACAATATGGCCAACCCCACCGATATTATATGCTAACCTTGAGTTTGTACCAAAAGCAGCCTCAGTAATGCAAGGAGATCTGTTGGAAAACCCTCTAGCATGAGCGCTAGACAGAAGCTCCTCGGTAAGGAAAGCTGCACTGATCCACTGCATGAGTCAAAGGACTGCTCATTGTGATGCAAGATGGCTCGAAACAATAGCATTTGCCAGAGCGAATGGTGGATGTGGCATCCAGTCTCCCCGTGGGAGGGGGAGTTCAGAACATCAAGTGAGAGGAGATTTCGGGAGGTGAATAAGCTGCTTCAGCTGAATGCACATTAACCCTCAGGTGTAGCAAACATGAAAACATTTGCCCTGATGTTTTGTTTTCTTTTTAAACAGATTCACCATTGCTAAAGGAAAAGCCATGCAAAAACCTTCACTTCCTAATGGTCTGAGAACAGCAATAACCAAATAATGTTTTCCTTATGGACGAAGTGCCCCCAAATATTTATAATGAACCATTACAGCATACATTGCAACTTTACAAGCTTTCATCTAATTACTTCCACTGAAACAAACACACAAATCTTCCAGCTCCATGCTGACACACACACAGACTCTCCGAGCACCAAGCCTTCAGCAACCTTCCTCTGATGGACACTTTTTTTTTCAGGAAATGACACAGTGACATAGGTAAAAGGTGATTTAGATAGACTGCTGTGTCACAAATTGTCAGGATCTGATTTAAAGACCTTGCCTTTGTCAAGAAAGACAGTTGGGTGTCTGCTTTAAAGAAGTACTGGGAATATTTTCATCAAAGGTTTGAATTGAAAAACAGTGGGAGGTAAATATCTGAGATGTTGCCAAGAAAGACCGCTATATCCGTGCAATTACCATTAACAGGGGACAGCAGTGGTTCAATGAAGTAATTCAATCTGGTGTCCTACATTTTATCAGACAGCAATTTTGAGTTCTGACATAAAAGGCTGAGAAAGAGGATTGGACTCTTTTCTGTGAAATTCAGCCTTAATTCTTGCAATCAGGGGATGTGTTCTCTGCTTCAGGTACAACCCCACTATCCCTCCAAGTGACTCAAAAGAAGAATATACTAATATTCGTCATAACATTAATCATTCACAGACGTACAAGTCATACTTTGGGCAAGTTTTGGAACTGAGTCCCTGCAACTTTCCCTACTTAACCATACCAGTATTTCCTTACTTGTCAGTTTAGCAGGAAGAAAAAGAGCTATTGTTTAAAACATTAAATAATATGATATAGCCTAAATTAGTAAATGTATTCTTCCCAAGTATGAACAAGTGAGGGAGAGAGAGTAGAGAGTATTTCTTCAAAAACTGGCAAAATGAAGTCTACGGAAGCTCACATCAAGATAATACCATCACATGGCTTCTCCTCATCATGAATCCATCCACATTGAATACTCGCGTTTCCTTAGAGGCTTTCGCACTGTCTCTCTGCAGAGCAATCCTATCAGTCAGTCAAATGACAGCACTGCTGATTTCCAAGGTCACCAAGTTTGCACAGGAGCTCTGTGATAATGATCTCTACACAACAGACCCAAACGGACACAGCTCCCGCGCTTGAGACCAGGATGAACTAGCACTCAACACTTCCGTGTCTCCGGCACATTGTTTGACCCAAACAATCATCACCACAACCTCTTTTATTCGAGGGAATTAAACAGATTTTATCCTTTTAACTCCTTTCTACCATAAGGCTTTTTGCCACAATCCTTTCTTTTCGCAGACGATTGTGCTATTCTACAAATTCTCGAGTTACATAATGCAGAAATCTTGCAACGTTTTCTATTTATTTCAAATGTATGTAGGAGAAAATGTTCATTTTACTTTGAGTAAAATCTCACCACAAACAATAACACCAGCAGGAAATTTGCATCAGAAACAGTCCAGTGTTGCTCTTTCTACTTGGGTTACAAAAAGTAATCCACCAAGTTCAAAACTTCAATAACAAGAGCAAACCTGCTCTTGTTTCATGCAGAACATGGTCAACCACCTTCAAACATGATACAAAACCAGGACTATCAGAGAAGTACTCAGGGACTGCATATCCCTTTTCTGTTCAGGAAATGATACAGATCTTCCTCTAGACACTCAACACTATCTTTCCTCCAAAATATTAAACATACAATAAATACATTCAGTGTTATTGAGCATTTTCTTTTAATGATACGAAACTGAGACCCTTGGAAGATGAAGGCTTTGTATATGACAGCTTAACTGCTCGCAATCAAACTAATTTGCAGTACGATGACCTTAAATGAGTTTAAAAGCACCATAATGCATGTTTAGCAATCACTGAAGCAGTTCTTTATTACTCAGGTTCACATTTGCAATTTGTGCCACGTGTTATAGGAAACAGAAAGTGAAAAAGAGGGGCAACACAAAAAAGTAATTCTTTTGCTTTGCAAGAGCTCTTGAGCAAAACATGAGCTACACGCAACATGGGGCATTAGAGACCAAATTTAGACTGACAGCAAATCTGAAGTCTTT
>JAOXNO010000007.1:2077166-2096721 GCA_028565335.1 Limnodromus scolopaceus
CTTGAGCAAAACATGAGCTACACGCAACATGGGGCATTAGAGACCAAATTTAGACTGACAGCAAATCTGAAGTCTTTATGCTACTTATACAAATCTTAAATCTCCAGAAGAAGGAATTAAAAAATACAAAGTTTGCTTTTAAATGAATGCTTGATTCTTCTAAATTTATTTTTGTTGGAAAAAAAAATATTAAGGAAGTTCACCTAAAATACCATTAAAAATATGTACTCAAAACCTCAGGGTTTTTAAACTGTAAAAGAAGCTGTCTACAAACCACCTGCAACACTCGTCTCTTCTGCTGACGACAAAAGTTAGAGATCCTTCTGGCAATTAATGGAGATTTTCATAGCACCCCTTCGAACACATAAAATTTCTTATTTCCTTCTTTTCTCCCTTTCTTTCTTCCTCCTTCCCTTTCCTTCCCTAAGCCATCGCTGTTCATCATATATGTTATCCTTGGGAAAAAGATGGTTCCAACAATCTAAGCGGAGAACCATACACAGAAGCAGAAGGAAAAGGGACCAAGAAGCTCAAGGAATTTGGTGAAGAAATGCAAGAGCCCTATATGTAACACAGCATGCTAGGAAAAAACCTACAGAAACTACACAAAAGGGCAAAACTGAGCCAAAGACATCACACAGATAGCACAGAACTGCTAAATTCTAACTACTAAGGTAAGAGCAGGCTTGAGCAAGTTGGAGCATGAAGGCCTCTAGCTCAGCACTGCTCAGTCCTCAGTGACACCTCCTTGGGGACATCGACTCCTGAATCACCCGATGTATCTGGGGTCTGTCCTAACAAAAATAATCATTGCACAGTTCAGACAGAGGATGAAAATCTGTGTTTCAGCAATGAAGGAGCAAACTTGAAAGACCTGAAATTCTGAAATCTGATCTCAGTTCTGCTTAGTTGAGTGAGAAACTGCTGCTGTGCCCTGCTTTCCTTGTTTAAGATTTGGACAATACAATTTCACCCAATTCAAAGAAGAACTGTAAGGATTAATATTTTAAATTCAAAACATTTTATTCAAAAAGTACAAGCATGCATTCGGGCAGGGCTCTACAATGTATGAGGAAACACCAGTCAGAAAGGCTGCAAAAATGCCTCAGACCTTCATCATCTCTGTTCAAAACGATCTGAGTAGAGACTGTCATGACCAAATTCCAGCCCATCTCATTTATTCTGCTTGCCTAAATGTTCCTCAAATGTTGAGTTAATAATATGAGTTCTCCTTAACCTCTAGAAAAATACACTGTTTTGTTCTTCAAAAACATTTGTTTTGCTCCAGCTATTCTCATCCCGATTAGTCACATGCTGGAAATCCACATACGCCTGCCTTTGCTGTTCTTCTTGCGATGGTCATATTGTTAGCAAACTCTTTAATGAGTCTCAGTTCTCCCTAGGAACAGCACTACAGCTTATAAATGCTAAAATTAATAGACCTGGGGTAGATTTTATTACACGTAATGTATTTAGTTGGCAATGATGATGCCTCCCTTACAGCAGCTGTTACAATAAACCGCATTTTCAATGGCTCCTGGAAAACAAAAGACAACACCTAAAAGACTTCAGATAAAGAAACACCAGGGTTTCCAGGTCTCACTGCTCCACACCAAATTGGCTCCACTGAGGTCTGCAAACACTAATAGGTAATTATGACCTACAGAGAGATTTCTAAGGGGGATCTTGTCCACTTTTCTTGAATCTGAATTTACTATCAGAAGATTCATAACCTCTGTTGTCAGCCTCACGTCTGCAAAGAATGGGCACACGGAGATTTTAAAGTGGAGCTAAAATGGATTTCAGTATACCCTTCTCAATAATAGTTGGTAAAACTAATTACAGTGAGAAAATTGGAGATCATTCATTACCCTACTAAGCAAATTAGGATTTGTTAACCATGATTTATAGTGCCAAACACAGGATAACAAGGATTATCTTTTCAACTGTATTCAGAGGGGACATGACAGTTTATTAAGTGTGGTGCCATCCAAACAGCCACGGCTGTATTGCTTTTGTAGACCTCCCAGTATTTCATATGGATACATAAGCAAAATACATTTCAATGTATGGCTTCTAAAGTCAAGCACTAAAAATCAGCTATTTGCAAGAACATCAGCTCTTATTTACCAACATCACTGTGTACATGATGTGGAGTATTACGTCCCTTCTGTAACACCAGCTGGTTGAATTGCTTAAATCTCTTTCAAATGATACTTTTGATCTACTCTATTTGTTTCTCTCCTGTGGAAACCAACAGGTCTTACCGTACTCTCCTGGAGTGGAGTCTCTTAACACTCTCCTACCTGAAGGGAGTCAACAACATCACATGTTAGACCACCTCAAAGAAGAAAACTTAGAAGAAAAATCCTAAGAAAACTTAGGATTGCTGCCACTGCATGTAGACCTGGCAATGAAGGAAAATCTACTGGGTTTAAGGTTTAACCCAGAATAATCTGGGTTATTCTCTCATATTCTCTATCTGAGAATATGAGCCCAGAGAATGTGCTGGTACAAGTAATTCTACATTCTTCTGTAAGGTAACATCTTGGGTGAAAATCAGTCCTATTGCACAGTGAAATAGCTGGCCTTATCTAGGCCAAATACTGGTTTTCCATCATCTCTGTACTAATACCACTGGTGCTCCACTTATTCTCCTTGGGATGAGTTTTTAGAGCTCTGAGTAATGTAATGCAACGTTGCACAACACAGTGTCCCAGTGGCACGCTGTAACTACGCAAACATCTGCTGAACTGAACCCACTCAGGGCCAAATTGGATAGCACAACTGATTAGCTAGAGCCTTTGGGAATACACTCACGATTTATGTTTGTCTGAGTCACCAGCCCATGTGCAAATCACATTTTTTATTTTTCTTCCTTTTTTTTAAGGTGGAGCAAAAGCATTGTTTGGAAAAGAAGTGACACAGGAGTTTCTTTCTCCTTTCCAACTCTCCATTACTGTTTCTGTCACCAGCTTATTACCAATTTCTATCCAGCTATGAAAAACCCTCAAACTCTGCGCTTTTTGGGGAAAAACCTGCTAATCAAAAGCAAGCATTTAAAAAAAAGGAACAGAAAACCCTCAGAAATTGCCACAAAGACTTGAGAAGCAGACCAACGGAAGAAACGGAAACAAGTCGCCATAAACCGAGAAACTGTACAATTGCCAAAGAACCTGGCAATCTCGGGAACTGGGTTTGTCATTTAAAAAAAAACCTCAGTTATTTAGGTTTTGATTTCTGTTTTGTGTTGCAAACCAATGGGGCACCTGTATTCTTTAATGTGAATTTGGTTAGGTGCAAGATACACAAAGAAAACTAGCAAAAACCATCCTTTGTTGCCAGGTAAGAGAAAAAGCTTTTACTATTATTCAAATTTCAATCATATTCTAAAACATCTCTCAACCTCCTGAAATCACAGACAGCTGGACAATGTTAAAAATCCACATAATTAAAACTGAAATAACTTTTATTTTAAAGCTAAGAAGGTGGGTTTTTTTCCTAAAATTCTAGCTACTTTCCAATTACCTGATCTGACTCTCAATGAGAGATCTCAATGAGATGTAATCTACCTTATAATCTATCTTTGATGAGAGACAATGACAATTCGAAATGCAAAAAATATCAAAGACAACTGGGAGATTTTCCAGGAAATATTTAGTTAGATTTCTTAGGGCACGCCAATATTAACAGCACATCCAAATCTTTTTTCATATGCACCAATCATAAGCTGGACTCACCCCATAGAAAACAATAAAGTCAGGCCAGTACAAAAGGCTTTCAAGGAGAATTAGAATGATTTTTACCTTTGTCTCTTCTAACTACTGATTTAATAATATGTAAAAAGTGTCCACACTGACAAGGCGCATCAAGACAGGTGAAACAGATTCCAGCAACGATGAAAACATACTAGCACTTGTGAAACAAGTAGAAGGTAAGTTGTTCCTAACAGAAAAAAACTTGTGGAGGCACTTAGAACTCCTCAACAACTTTGCATCATTAACACTCGTGCAGTGGTTACTCACACGTCTTGCTTTGCTGAAACTAATTAGAAAGTTTATTTAATCCATGGCAGTTCTTATCATCCCAGTTAGGTTTGGGTTATTCCTTGGGTAAATCCCTTGATGGAGATTCCCAACCCTGTCCATTGACTTCACAGCAAAGGTGGGTTGTCAGAGCAGGCAGTAGGAATGCCCTCCCCAGAGCATGTGAATTTTTCTTTACCTATTGCTTTTCAAGAAGCACTGATGTAGAGGCAACAAGAACATAAGAATCCAGTCTCAAAATTTGCCATTCAGAAATTTACCCAGTTATAGAATAAAACCAGATACGATCTCAGCCTTCACCACTACTACTGGAAGTGCATAAAGAATTACTGGGATGGAACTATCATACAGATATTAGAAAAATGTTTTTGTATTACTGGGAAGTGTCAGGTCCATAAACATTTCCTTAAACACTCAGAGACCTCAGGAGGCTCTCTATAGAATAAAAGGATCCAAAAGAAATTTTTGCTTTGCTGTAGAGTGAGTGCACAGCACCCACAAATGTTGCAGACACATGAGCCTCCACCCATCAAACCCGAATACCCAGCATAAGCATGGCTCTTAAAGGAGACTCCAAGTCCTACAAATATTACCTCCATTATGTACACGCTAGGTAACGTGGCCCAAACACAAAAAGATTCCATTAATACTTGGAATTAAACAGCAAGTATAAGCTACTTAATCCATACCTCAGTGTTCATTCATTCCTGAAAAAAAGCTTCCATCCGTGTTGCTGCTTTCTGTAGTAGGGGTGCTGGGACAGCGAATCTACCGTTAGTCCATTTTAACTTACCTGGTTGCCTACGTTTCCTTCGGTGTGCTACAGTATGAGATATTTTATAGTCCGAAGTACAACATATATTGATCAATAATCTCTACAGGCAAAAGCTTTATTATTATCTATTAAACTAAAACCCATTGTTGTTTTATTTGAAACCAATGCCCCTTGTTTTGATGTTCTGGGTTAACACTGAACACAAAAACTAACAGTCTTTTCTAGTTAAAAGCTTTGGAAAAAAATCAATTCAAGTGCATATTCTTTTGCACTTTGATAATACAATAATTACGTTTATCAGAAACACATGCTAATTGGATCATTCTGGAGCATTTTTCTCATTGTCTGGTACCACAAAACACATCTGGGTTTTATTTGCCCCATGTAAGTTAATAAGGGTATGGACTTTTTTAAAACAATAAGCAAGATAATCCTAAAAACAATTTTCCAAAGTGAAAAGGAAGGAAAAAAACATTCATGTTTCATTCAAGACCATGTAAGTGTAAAAATGACTTTAAGATAGAAACTGAAGGACGGTTTCTACCTATTCAGATATTAGTGAAGAAAGAAAGTTAAAGAAATCTCATTACTATGATTATTCATAAGAAACAACACAGTTAAATATAACATATTAATGGCACCTAATAAGGGATGTCTCCCCCACCTACACAGATCCAAATTAGCATGATTTAGAGTGTCAATACATTGGCACTGGAAGATGTCGAGCTTCTTCTCGTTACTAAATCCCTAACTCGAGAGAACTGGAAACTTTCAAGCTTTTTGCTGGAGCACAGGGGATGTTGACACCTTCCAGATTTCATTTCACTGGACCAACCCACAGACAGTATGGTGCAAGAGAACAGCAGATGGCTTCTCTTCTGTTACCTCTGCTTCCTAAAGATGTAGCTGAACATTGTTCTTAAAGCATGCATATTCAGCTCCCGCTATAAGGAGAACAAGGCTTATTTATGTATGTTAAAGCTTTCCATCCCATATTATATTTGTCCCGTTCCACAGTGTGTCTGTATATGTTCATATGATTTGAATTTTAAGTGCCCAGACGAAGAAAAGCAATTTTCTCAGAACTACAGAAAGACATTCAAGTTTAAGTCTTTAAGCAAAATAAGCGTTGAGCCATTCCGATATTTTTCCCTCCCTCTTAAAAAATACATAGGACACAAAAGAGGAGAAGTGCTGAAAAAAGGAAACCATTTTTTTCTTGTTTCACAACTTACCTTACACTGATTTGGGCTCCAGTATAATTAAAAAAACTACCACTCTTTTCAGACCTTACCACTGGCAGAAGTACGGACATTCAGTTTGTGCGGAAGTCCAATGTAAATCCAGCAGGACATGGCATTTCTCCAGGTATTAAGCAATTTTTGTGCTTGCATTTTACACTTTACATGTGAGGTCACACATATACAGTTTAATCCTGTAACTTTCTTACAGGATCACGGACCTCAATGAAAAACGACTAAATTTCACCATGTACTAATGGAAGAAAATTACACTCTGGGAATCTGACAAGAGATCAACAAAGTTTTGCCATCATGTAATCGAATGCTATATAGTTTTCTCCTCCCCAGAGTTTGATGAAAAGATAGAAGTAGGCTTTGATTACACTATTAACTATATAGAGCAATGCCATAGAAAAAGTCTCACTCCATTTTATCCACCTGTTTTTGGACATACATAATGCTCTATTTCTCCTACAGATATTATAAAGGCAGAAAAGACATGCTTGGAGAATATAGCTTCAGTTACAAGTGAAACACAGGGTACGAGCTATTTAAATATAAATCTTGCAGCAAAATAAACAGTGCATTGGATTGACTGGAAAACATTTTTTACTCCCAAACTTATCTGTGCAAGTAAAAAGTATATTGATGAATGCAGGAATAAACAGATAGAAAGGTGTGAAATATAGACTGTCAAATCAATAAAGGGGCATGCTTAAATAAATAGCAAAAAAAGACTGATCAATTATCAAACCAGCTGGAGCCTGATCCTCTTCTCAAGATATAAAATGTAAATCTAGAATAAATACAATGACAGCTGGATTTTCAAGATCATCTGTGAGACATGGGGCTTTTACCAACAGGTAGAAATCAGTGTGTCATGTTCTCTGGACTGTGGTACCCAGGAGATGAGACAAGTCCGCCGTAATGGGCTCTTTCAAGTCTATGAATCAATGAGAATTGGTACGAGGGGAAATCAAGATCCTACCATCTCAGATGAGAGAGCTGGTAAGACCATGGTTCATTTTATTCGCTATAATTGTGTAAATTAAATACTGTTGGAATTTATGTAGTAATTAAAATGACACCTGATTAGTTTAGGAAAACATTGGCCACCATGTCTGAAACATTACTTACAATGCATTCATGGAGAAAGGAGTAGAAAAAGAGAAGTTAACCTATTGGGCAGACTGAGATTGGTTATTTATGCTTGTTTCCATATAATAAGGCACTTTCGTTTCAGGAGCAATGCTATGCTGTTCAGAGGCACATGTGTTAAAGTTGAGATACACTTACAAAGTAGCCTGTTCCCAAGCTGGAAGGAGCTGAGCTCTGCAATAAAACACAAAGACAAAGTGGAAAGTCAGTGATGGTTTTTAACACGTTCCAATCCGCATAGCTCATTACCAGCCCTTTCCAAGCTTTTCATCACTACATCACAGCACCAATGTGCTGCCCCTTGTCATCTGCTACTGAAACAAACACGGTGTTGCTTAATTTTTCCCTTTACATCTCTCAACGACTCTGAGATGGTAACGTGCTATTTACTGAATTCCAAGCTTCCGCGGTGGACGTAATTGCCAATTTATTTGACAGGCAGCTGGGTAATGAATTAATGATGGCATTTCGCCCTGCACTGAGACTAAACAGACACTCATCAACCAGCCTCCCTGACATGCTGACATTCAATGCCCTGGACTCCAGCTACTCAGCTTTGTGGCCACAAAGGGGCAGGCGGGAGGGGGAAAAGAAAAAAACATAGACTGACTTCAAAACAAAAAGCCCGGTGGGTTTGGATGACTTTTTCAGTGTATGACCTGTTTGCCAATTTATTCCCGAAAGGCCCTGGTTAGTACACACATAGTGCTTTTCTAAAATGAGACATTTTGTAAACATAATTAGTAGTCTGAAATGTAAAGAACGCGTGGGCACAGAGAAGCCGCTTCAGTCAATGTACCATTTTCTGTAGAATGCCGTCACTACAATTTCCCATTTGGATGGGCACACTGAGAAACCAATGATTTGAAAAAGAAAAGCAAAACAACAAATATCTACAGTGTGAAGCAGATTTCAAAACTGAAACCCATAAAAAGAATTAAAACTAATATTACTACCATGGAAAATAATCAAAAGGTTTAAATGCTTAAAACAATGCATCATGATGTTCCATTTAAGTGGGACACAATCACAACCTCTACATTCACAGGAATTAAGGAGATGAAGGGGTTTGTTTCATTAGTTTTTCATCTAAGCAATGGGGATTACACAGCAGGTTCTCTTAGAGACACGGTGAGAGACCTAAACATCTCAGTCCTAATCCAGGTCACTGGCTGTTACGTTAAAGGGTGAACAGTCCCCAACGCTACGGCCCTGTCACCTGCAACGCTTCAAGCCCAGCAAGTCAATGGACAAGGGAGCGAAACGCAGAGGATAATTCTCTAGTGAGCAGTGGGTGGTCCAGATGACCAGCCTTGAACTCCTGCAGCTCAATTCCCATTCCTGTTCCTTAGCACAACCTCACTTCCAGTAATGACACAGCTCAGCGATTACCAGGAACCGCACAGGGCCCCGACAAACCATTGGGAAGGCGCAGAATTTGCCTCGCTGTTATCCCTGTTCTGAGACACTGTTGTAAGGCATTCTCTCGATTTCTGATCGTGCTGTGCAGCACTGACATAAAAGAAAAGAAACCCCAACAAGAGGGTTATAGTGTCTTTTTACTGAACTCGGCATAGCAGAAGTATATTGTGCCAAGAAGTTTTAAATTAACACCAACAAAATTCATAGCAAAAAATCAAAGAGGTTTAGAGACGTTATGTACATTTAGGGAAGACCTTCTCATTTAAGCCATTAGAAGTTAAAGACTTCTTCAGGAGCAAGAGGAAATCACCTTGGTAGCCATAAGGGTACCAATATCATAAAATCAACAAACTCTGGTGGGACATCTTACATGAACAAACAAAACTGCTACAAAAATTTGGAAGGTATGTGGTTCCTGCCCCTTAATCCTATTTTACAGGTTGCAGCTACTGCAGGACTCAAGATCTGCAGTCTACAGATCTGGTTATCTGAGGGGAAGGGGAGCTCTACAGAAATAAATAAATTCCTAAGTCTTTCTGGCCCCACTCTTGCTGCCTGGGGGCCTCAAGCTCCCACAGCAAGACCCACCTGGTCCCAGGGTCCATGTCCCCGAAAGCGCCCCTGCAGCAGCAGAGGAGTGGGCACTGCAGACTGGGGAACACACAGCCATGAGGCCCCTGGGCTCAGCCCGACTGCTCTGACTTTATGTCCCTGGGAGCGTACAGCTGGAATAACCTGGTACCTGCCACAGCCCCAGTCATTGTATGGCCCAACTAGTTAGAAAGTCCCTCCATGGCTACATACCATGGTTTTGGGAGCCACCGCAGCCCACAGACTGCAGCTCTGCAGCACCTGGTAGAGAGCCCAATTCAGCGCTCTCTGGTTTAGTATCCAATGCATTTACTTTCCTGTTAAAGCACATCACATACACTGCCTTTCGCTTTACTGGTTCTGCTTTCTGCTTCATGCCATTTAAATTCTTTTAATTTAAGCTAGAGATCTACCCACAAAGTACACCACGTGCAATCATTATAACCGCTTTACTTCAAGCTGTGTACAGATGCCAATCGAGTCCCACTCTTTCACTCACAATTTTTAAAACTTACTTTACAGGCTGAAAGCTCCAAAGTTTGCATTCTGCATCTGTGTGTAATTTTTGTCTCCTTTTTATTCCAAGTTTTGGAAGGATCAAGTATCAAAACAAAACAATAAAAAGGAAGAAAAAAGAATAAGCAAACAAAATATTTCCCACTGAATACTTCCATTCCTTCAAAAGCAATGCTGCAATGGCTATGGGAGGACAGTTGAAACATGGCAATCAAATGACTTTCACTGAAAAGAAACAACTGTGAATTTTCAGGGAATTTGAGTTTGCTGGATGGAAATATAGCCCTTCACACATTGCATGCTGCATATGGATAGTACAGTTTGCAAACTCTTTTTAATTGAAGTCAGAAAGCCTGCATTGCACATGCATGAATGACTAAGTCAGCTGTGTTGTGAACTGTGTGTTGACAGAGCAGATAGGCTGAAGCAAGGGCTATGCAAGACGACAGCTTCTCACCTTCTTTGATAACTCCCAATAGCGAAAGGATCCCACTACCCAGTGCCCAGCCTTGGTATCAACTGAGGAATGTGATACTGTGTGTGCAGCATCTTTACAAGCCCATGCTGAGTCGTGATCCTGCACTGGATGGTTCTACATCTCTTTATATAAAGTGTGCCTATAATAGAGGTAACTGTTTCACTTTCCGAAACCCTTTGCAAAATTTGACATTAGATATACTACTTGATATTCATACAACCACCAGCAGCAGCCTGCATCAGGTGCCCATCAGCAAAAGGCAAGTCACTTGCTTAAAATTAACAAGGTTTTGGTTTTGTTGTTTTCCTTCTGCTCTCCCCTCCCCCCCCCCTTTTTTTTTTCTTTTCCTTCCTTTCTTAAAGAGAAGAACTTTTGGCCCAAGAGCAAAAATGTAGTAACCCTTGTGTAAGCATTAGTTTATTGTGTACCAAAGAAAATTACATCCTTGAGGTCTTGGAAGGCACGGTTATACCCATTTTGCATATATATTGTGCATTACTTGGGGAGCTGGGTGGGGAGAAAGACTGTGTTGTACATATTTGTTCTGGCTATTGTTTATGCAGGTCTGACTGAATGAAGGAACAGTGGGTATCATTTCAATTTCTGATGTCAACATCAAATTACTTATTTAATTTCATGCCTGGCGAAGCATTGTATAGCTACACGCAGAATCATTTCACTTCATTTGTTATGCTGTGTTTTCTTGGCGATTGGCTTGCCTTCCAACTGACAGCTTTAATTACGACATGAATTTGATTGCACTGCCGAGGAATTAACATAATGCAACAAAGCATTTAAGCACCCAACCTTAGACACACAAACACACACATACACACCCTCACGTACACACACACACACACAAAGAAGCAGCCACTGCAGCTGATCAGCTTCTGGCACACACACACACCAACACACACAGAGCTTTGCTGGTGTTATTCCACTTTAGATACAGCCAAGATTACCAGGGATATTCTGGAGAAGGAAAAGTACTGAGGATTTCAGAGCATGTAACCCAAAGATCATTCCTCAATTTGTCTTTCTTTGGGCTCAGTACACAGGTGGCAGGAATGGGAGACAGAGAACTGAAAATATTCCATATTTGAGGCCAAAACTGTGAGCTGTCCACAGGGTTATGCTGCTGGTGTGTAGACACCTTTATTCCTGAATTAGACAGCAACAGACCTGGTGGGCAGGGCACGCCAGGACTTACTCCTCAGTGAAACCTTGCTGGAACCTGTTCTCAAGCACATAGTACCCACACAGTGGGAGCACACAGCTAGAAAGCACTGGAGAAGGGAAGCACTCATGGAAGAGTGTGTCAGCTTTGATGAGAGCCCAAGATGAGACCTTAGGGGACAAATGGAAAGATTCCTGTCCCACTCCCTACTCAAAAATTGGAACAATATTCCAGACAGAAAGGTGCCAACTATTTCTCCCAGTTCATGATTCCTTGTTCAGAAGAGCCCAGAGGCCAGGCATCCACGCTCCTGTTGTGCAGGAAGAATGGGAGACCTGTGCTGCCTCCCAGCCGATGGCCACACGAGAAAGGCTTTTACTGTCCATCCCCTCGCTGAAAGCCTGCAGCCAGCACCAGGAGCAGCAGGAAGGGCTGAGGGTGCCCAAAGCCACTTGCCAGCCCTCTCCCATCACTGCAGGCTCATGCTGCCACTGCATCGTCATTACCGGAACAATGAGCAAGGGTCAATTCACAGACATTGGATTTTAATGAGACTAGCAATGATCTACAGCCGAGCATGAGCTTCAGTTCTGTGGTAGATCAAGAATTTAGGAATGTGCACCAAAGAAATCATTTTTTTAATTTGGTTTTTGATTAGCAAAGAGGTGGCTGAACCCCTGAATACTCTGTGCGTTTACCATCCAGGTTAGCTGTAATTCTCACGTTTTCCTCATGTAATCTTCTGGTTGCTTTGTAAAGCATAGGTAAAATCTACCCCAAGGATTCCAAAGTGGTAAGACTCAATTAAAAATAAATACGTACAGAAAGATAAGGAAAACAAGCTGACTGAGCTCCAAGCTGAGGAAAAGAGAAAGCGCTGCCATCTTGTCTCCAAGCAAAATCTCAACAAAATGAATTCTACTACTGGCAAGATTTTGATGAGATTAAACTGACTACAGCACCCTATATATAAAGGAGGAGCAGCTCTCCAATTTCTCTCTTTTAGGCCCCTGAAGCTACCTCTGTCCATAAAGGAAAAAACAAGTTGTCATTCCAAAAAATACTATATAGGCGAGAAAGGCAGAGAGAAATGGGTTTATGAAATTCAAACGGGGAGATGTATCAGGGCACTGTCAAATGCTTACAATGGAGCGTTCGAGCAGTCATTATCCCTAATCTAGCAGAGGTCAAGTTCTCTGCTAATTATGTTCTCTCACAGAGGGGTGTGTGCCTGTGTGTACATGTGTGCAAGATGAGGACAAAGGAAAGAGTTGATGGAAATCAGTCTCACTGCATTGCCTCTGACAAGAACATAGGATATTTCTCTTCCTACTGCCTGATGCTATTTCAAGCCTCATTATGAGAAAAGTCTCCTGTTTAACATGGTCTTTTCATTGAATTATCTTCTTTTCATTTTTGACCACCTCTCTCGCAAATGCTGCAAATTACCTGCTTGGATCTCATTAGCCTGGAAAGGAGTCATCCCTTGTAAACACACTTCGCATCAATCTGTGTTATCCAAGGACTGTAGGTACATTTACAATATGCAGAGTTGAAAGATATCTGACAGGAGAGGGAATGAAGCCACTGACATGTCAGTTTGCAACTGGATATTCATTATACCATCTCCCTCATTCTGCATCTGTCACTAAGCTATCACTTAGGCTCTGCATTAAAGCTCACGAAGCTAACATTTCTGTTTCAACAGCTTACTTACAACGAGGGATTTGAAAATTGATCATCCACCTAGAATATATGCACTTCTTTCATTATACATGTTTCCATGCAGTAGCCATGCTTAATCTTACAATGCTGCCAGGCTACATGGGTGGAGATCCACTCTATTTCACGTCCAAAATTTGCTTCCTGACCTCAGGGTTAATCTGCCTGCAATATTTTATATTTTTGTTCTATCTTCCGTTGAGTACACAACTTTTTGCTTTTTTTTTTTCCTGAGAAAACAGTTGTAAAAACTGAATAGGATCACTCTTGAGTCTGTAGTTTTTTCTGGACAGTAATTGGTAGGTATCATTAGAAAACTCACTCCTTTAAAAGATATTATTTAAAATAACCTTATTAAGCTCTTGATGCATCTTTGTGCATAAGAGGACAGCTCAAGCTGGGCTCGCCCACAACTGGAAATGGAAGTATCACTACCACTTTCTCAGGCCCTGTCATTTAAAAACATGGGGTGTTTGTCTTTGGGGGAGAGAGAAACACAGCATGGTATTTACCTCTCTTAACTGAAAGAGTCTGGGAAAGGCCAGCACACACTCAGGCAAGATGAGAGTTCTCCCGTGGATGTTTTTCAAATCTCAGCTGAATTGGCAACACCAGAGCACAGAGACATGCTTGTATTGCAATGAATTATCAAAGCATAAAGACCTTACTTTTAAAGCAAAACATAAATTATGTATAACATTTTAAAATACACATTTTCACATATATTTACATAATGTTCCTCTTTTAAGCAACCTGTGAATCCTTATGACCTCTCTCAGGTGCGCTAAGGAAGTTACATTTGCTCTCCACTTCCTATTAATTTGCAATAGTGCCAAGACAGAGACGACACTAAGCTGTGTGGTGCAGTGACACATCTGAGGGACAGGATGCCATTCAGAGAGAACTGGAAAAGCTCGAGAAGTGGGCCCATGTGTGAACCTCATGAGGTTCAAGAAGGCCAAGCACAGGGTTAGGGCAACCCCCAGTATCCGTACAGGGGGGGATGAATCAGCTGAGGGACAAAGGGATGGAGAGCAGCCCTGCTGAGAAGGGCTACTGCGTGCTGGTGGATGAAAAGCTGGATGTGAGCTGGTAATGTGAGCTTGCAGCCCAGAAAGCCACCTGCATCCTGGGCTGCATCAAGAGAAGCGTGGCCAGCGGGGTGAGGGAGGACATTCTGCCCCTCTGCTCTGCTCTCATCAGACCCCACCTGGAGTACTGTGTCCAGTTCTGGGGTCCCCAGAGCCGGAAAGACATGGAACTGTTGGAGTGAGTCCAGAGGAGGGCCACGAAGATGACTGAAGGTATGGAGCACCTCTCCTATGAGGATAAGCTGTGAGAGTTGGGGGTGTTCAGCCTGGAGAAGAGAAGGCTCCAGGGAGACCTTACTGCGGCCATCCAGTACCTGAAGGGGTGCCTACAGGAAAGATGGGGACAAAGTTTTTAGCAGGTCTGTTGCAACAGAACAAGGGGTAATGGCTTTAAACTAAAAGAATGTAAAGTTTAGACTAGATATAAGGAAGAAATTTTTTACAATGAGGGTGGTGAAACACCAGAACATGTTGCCCAGAAAGGTGGTGGATGGAGACGTTCCAGGTCAGGCTGGACGGGGCTCTGAGCAGCCTGACCTAGTTGAAGATGTCCCTGCTCATGGCAGGGGTGTCGGACTAGGTGATCTTTAAAGACCCCTTCCAACCCAAACTATTCTATGACTCTATTATTCTATAAAGGGAAAGTATTGTAAAAACATCAGAGGAAGACTGTATTTGATTGGTGGAAGGGGAAGCAGGACTCTGCTCTCACTGCCAGGTCTGGCACTGCAATGATATGAGCTGCTGGGAAGCTCAAATAAGCCTCAGAGCTCTCCACTCAGTACATTGCAAGGGAGTGACAAGGCTAAATTAAAACCACGTTTGTAAGGAGCTGTGAAATTTTTTGCTTGAAGGTGCTGGGTAATTGTGAAGTTCATTGCAGTGACTTCTCAGCTGCCACAGGGCTCAGAGTAAGCTAGGATAGCACCGGTGACAGGCTGGTGGTCAGCTGCCATCCGCTGCTACCTGCACAGAGCATTTCTTTACTATCTCCTCTGGTTTCACTTGCCCCTTCCAAAGATATCTTACAGCCCTGAGACTGACCTCACCTGACAGCTACGAAAGGCAGGCTCTGAAGTGTCTAGCTGAATGTACCCATAAAGGTTGGCTCTGGGGGAGGAACAGACCTCTACAATAATGTGACAAAGGGATGAGGAAAGAGAGTGCTACAGATTTCACGCTTTCACAGAAAAAAAAAATAAAAAATCAGGCGGCTGTTCCAGTGATACGCACAATTCAGCAAAAATTACTAGCCATGTACCTTCAGGCTTAAATTTGCACAACAAAATGTATCCTTTACAAAGGTATTTCTTTTAATGTCTGCTCAATTCAGTTTTATTGGATTTGGCCTATAGAGGACACCATCTGGTATCTGTCATCCAAATCTAGATGGACATGTTATCAATAAAATCCCCATTTCCAAAATGTGGGTTAGTTAAAAGTAGGGCCAGATTGCTGGCTGATACAAATTGGTCTGAGTGATGTAGCTATCCATGCTTTTACCAGAAAAGGATTTGACCTACAAAATCCCCAATTTAGATACACTTTTAGGACAGGGCTGTCTTTATATTCTTTATATTCTGTGTTGTAAAGCATGTAGCACAGAGGACCCAGAGCCATGAATAAAACACTCAAGGATTGTGATGGTACACATAATAAATAGTAATCTAATTGCAGCAACAGAAAGATTTCTGTAGTCATTCATATGTCCAAATAACTCATGCATGTCACTCCGTGAATGGCCAGCATTCTTCAACGGAGAAAAACATTCTCTGCAGAGCTGCCATCTTAGGATCTTCCACAGCAGTTTAGGTAGAGCAATAAGGCAGAGCTTATGCTATTGTTGGCCATGTTATATCAATTCATTATATATAAATTAGCTGAGTCTCTCTAGACACTCTTAAAACTTTTCATGAAGACAGTATTTAACCCAAAGAAATACATTCTTTTCCTTGCCCACTTGGGGTAAAAAGAGGCCATCTCACTTCTCAGCTATGCAGAGCATTTTAACTTCATTAAACAGCCTTCAACTACTTTAAAATGAATGAGTGTTTTCACGCAGACAGACATTTTACCAAACTTTAAGAAGTTCACTGAACTGGGGCAGGAGACCTAAATTACCTCTTCCTCTCCCAAGCCCCTAAATGGAAGGGGTTTTTAGCAACAAACCATCCCAGAAACTAAATCCTGGTATGACTTAAACCCCTCAGAAAACTACACCGGGGTTAATCAGAGCAGTACTTGGCTGCAGGAGTTTTACTTACGTCACTGAGTCTTTCCCGAGAGCTACTGCGACGGAAACCTTTTGATTCCCCACTGGCGCTTTCACTGTCACTGTCTCGGCAACTGTTTTGACCTGGCTTGAGCTGCAGGAAGAGAAAAAACAAAGAGAGTGAAAGTTTAGCCTGGTTCAGGTGAGTCCCTTTGACCACTGCTCTTCTTCAACCCAACCCCACATCTGCACAAAGCAGGGTTTCCGCGGTGCTTGCAGCAATGCAACCAGCACGGTGCAGCCTGGGTGCCAAGGCAGCATCTCAGAGAGACCAGGAATGCAGAGAACAAAGCAGGCTCACGTGCACCACAGCTCACGTGAGGGCCGAGACCCTGTGGGTAGAAAGAGGCAACATTCGTGTCCCAACGAAATGACAGTTTAAGACCTTCATTTTGGGAACTTGTAGACTTCTCATATATTTATTCCATAGAAGCAGTTTTTAAATTTGCCATCACACAGAAGCACATGCAGAATCAATCCTTCACTCATTACAACGTAAGAGTATTGAGGATCCCAGATCAATGGAAATCTCCCCAGGAGAAGGAGCAGCCATCACTCTGGGGAGACCTTTCGCTGGGATAGACCCCCAACAACATTGCCTGACACTAACCTCGATGTTAATAAAAGAATGTGATCTACTTAATAGGTATCAGATTGCTTTTGCCTTTAAAACCAGCTTTAATGAACTTTACTGGCATTCTAATAAATTAAAAATACAAAAAAGATTACAAAGTATATTTTTAAAACAATTGAGAACACATCTTCTCTCTCTTATGCTGTGGATTGTGCAGGTCAACATGTTACAACAGCAGCATACTAAAATCAACACTTACCGTATACGTACATTACACACATGTCCACAAGCACATAAACATATATACAGTAAGAGGAAGATATGAGCTACATCTACTGCGATACTGAAAATATATATATTCCTTTTAACATATCTTTCCCTATGTTTTGCTTGAATGTATTAAAACTTTGTTTTAGCCTTGTTGATGCTTTGTTCAAACTGACTTTCTGTGAAGGCTGGTTACTCCTGAGGTTAAGAATGGCAAAAAGTCAATTTCAGAAATGTAGATTTAAAAGCACGTACGTAAACACTGGCAGCAGAGGTAAATGCAGAGAAAATACTTGGCGAGGTACCTAATTAAGTATTTTATAAGCCACCTACTACATTTACCAGTATTCATATAACATATACTAAACAACTCATCCTAACTTACTCTAATTATTAATACATTCATAGTAATTTCTATTCAGACTGTACAGAAATAGGTAATCACACTCATCACCATTTCATGACTGGAGACCAAAAGTTCCTTCTCCATGAACTATCTCCACCAGCTTTCCCCCCGCCTTTCTTCTCTCTCTCTTTATTTTTTTCCAGTACTCCCAGAAACATTCTGCACAAGCACACAGAAAAATTCACACCCATTCTCTTTTACAGGCGCATGCCCACAAGACTATTTCTGCTTTATTTCCCAGATACACATTCACATCGTACACACTGCTCACTTCTCCCAGGTTCACAAAGCATCCTCACCCCCTGACTGGTTATCATCAGTCTATCCCTACCACTAGAAGGGCAAATTGCATCTGCAAGTTTGGTCTGTGTGTGCTGCTTTACCTTCATCCCTTATTCCCCTCATTAGTAAAAGGCAGGTTTGGGTGCTCTCCAATAGTCAAAAGAAAGAAAGGAGAAAGTACATCAAGCTACAACCTCAGACACACAATCAAGTTGCAATGCATGAGCACAACTGCAAAAACTAGCCCAGGTGTACTCTCAGCGCAAAGAAAATGTAACATACAATCTAGTGCTATTTGTCAAACACTTACAATTTAATAAATAAACTAAATATTCCACAGCTCAGCCAGAAATTCTCAAGTAAAAAGATTTTTATTTCAAACGGAATGGTTTATCAGTCAGATCCAATAGATCTAGGTAGCTTTTTTTGGAGGTGGAGGGGAGGATAACGAATTCAAGAAGTCTTATACTTCATATATAAACTCACAGATCTTATCTAGGACCACTTGTGTACTGTAATTTTATGGTCCCAGGTTTAAAATTTAACAACCCAAATGAAAATGGATCAAGTTTCCCTGACGCAGTCTTTTGTCAACATCCTCTCAATGCTGGAAAAACTCTTACTGTATCTGGGGCCTGAAGATTTTTTTCCAGTCTCAAATTTTTATTCTTAGAAGCTCAATTTATCTTGTACACAATTTTCATACATTAGTTATTTGCTAACTAATCATAACGGTGTGATTTTTATACTTCTCCTACGTTGCGAATTTCAGCTTTTTACAGAGTAGAGAAGGAAAATCCAGCAGGTGTCATTTTTCTAGACACAATTTACAAGGAATAAGAGAATATGACCGAGATATCTGAGCCTGAAACTCTGCAGGAACAAAGCAAACTACATAGACTAGACAGCAAACTCAGAAGTAAGTCCAAGTTAAGATTTATAAGCCTTCCATATTTTCCTTTCTTTTTTCCAAGTTGAGTTTCTCCATGTGCCAAACTGTTGAGGGTTTACATTTTATTCCAAAACCCATCAATCTGTGCTAAATTAAAAAAATAAAGCATGGAAATGTGCCCATTGTCTTCTTTTAAGAACCTAAAGTTACACACAAATGCACATGAGAACACTTAATGTGGATAGGCAATGGTTCATTTTGATCTACTTGCACAGATTCAACCACTTAAAATTAAAACAACGTTGAAATAACATAGTGCTGCTAAACAACATTCACAAATAAAAGACTGGATCTTTAGTTACATTGCATGCATTGTTGCATTACTCTGGGGCACACGGGGACCCTAAAATCAGCTTCCCCTTGAAAATGCAATCATCATCGGAAAAAAATTTTAAGTGCAACATTGACAACTCTTGTTCCTGTAGCATTACTGTCGGGGACCCCACGCAAAAAGCAAAGCCACCATGAAACTCCCATGATGTCTACTCAAGTGTCTCACCTTCCCACATCAACACAGCTGTTACTCTTCTACTTTGTACCCAGTGAGCAGCGAAGAAGGGTTTGCAAAAAGCATAACTGACTCCA
>JAOXNO010000007.1:2096821-2124321 GCA_028565335.1 Limnodromus scolopaceus
TCAACACAGCTGTTACTCTTCTACTTTGTACCCAGTGAGCAGCGAAGAAGGGTTTGCAAAAAGCATAACTGACTCCACGCTTTAACTGGACAGTGGGAGCCAATGTATCCATGTCAGGAAACTCTAAAAGGACTCACAAAGATGAAATACAGACGTTTCTCTAGATTGAAAGCACAAACCCCTAAAAACATGGAGTGTCGCTGACTCCCAACAAACTCGTACAGCCTCCATGATTCCTTGAGCGTGAGGGACATGTTACATGTAAAATAAATGATAATCAGTGACCGGAGCCCATTTGCCCAGGCTGAATGTCTGAAGGGCACAGGTCCAGGCCCCTGATGCACACCCACCACCCAAAACTCTTCTCGTTTTTGGTCATTCTTAGCATCGTCACGTCATAGTTCTGGAAATCCTTTATCACACTACAAAACCTATTATTTTGTAACGCCTTTAAATCTGTTGGAGGACACTGAAAGCCAAGCAGAACTGGCTAAGCAGGTAACTACACTTCTTCTCTTAAAAGAAAGAAGGGGAAAGGAGAAGAAGTAGATCTGGAATGGGGGCTGCTGGCTGAAGCACTGGGCTGGGACTCAGCAGCTGGTTTTATTTCTGATTCTTCACCACACCGAGTTCCCTCCCTAAAAAGCAAGAATAATGACGAGTCTTCTCTGCTTACCAAAACTGGTCTATTTAGGGTTGGTTTTTATAGCAGGGAGAGTTTCTCGGTGACTGTGGCGCACATCACACACTACAGGACCTGACAGCCCCACTCACGGCTCTGGGGGCAACAACGATTCCTAATGGGGAGGCGGCTCCACTGACAAAGTGTATTAAAAACATAAAAAAGGCCTGAAAACAGCTGCACTCACCTGGGTTTTCATTCTTCCCTTTCGTACAGGCAGGAGTGGTATGAAGCCTGTGTGCTTGGGCTGCTCCTTCCACAGGCCTCTGTGAGGAGAGGCCAGTTCCCGCCGGCTCCAGCCAGTTCCGCAATGGCCCCCACCACAGCACGGCCGAGCCCTCACTGCGGCTGGTGGCACCTCTCAGAAAGTGTTATTCAGGAGAGGGCAAAAATGCCAGAGCACCGAGGGAAAAAACGTGAGAGGAAGCCCTGCAAAGAGCCAGGTGAGGGCCGAGGAGGGGAGGAGGTGCCAGGGCCCGAGCAGAGATTCCCTCACACCCAACAGAGCGGGTGGATATTCCCTGAAGGAACCGTGGCCCCTGGAGAGCCCACAATGGAGCAGATTTTTCCTCAGGGAATTGTCCCCCATGGGAGGGATCCATGTGGAGCAGGGGAAAGGAGCTGTCACAGACAGACCACAGCCCCCAGGCCCTGTGCCACATTGAGCAATAACGGAGTGAGGGTGAGCTCTGAGGGAGAGGCACTGTTTCAATTTTTTCTTTGTTTCTCACTAGCCAAGTCTGTTTTAATTGGCAATAAATTAAGTTAGTTTTCCCCAACTCCAGACTGTTTTGCCCATGAGGGTAATTGGTGATGTCCCTGTCTTTCTCTCATCTCACAAGCTCCTCCATCTTGTATTTCCTCCCCCTGCCCTGTTGAGGTCGGGGAATGTCAGGGAGTGGTTGGGGGGCAGTTGGCCTCAGCCAAGGTAAACTCACCACACCGTGGTTTGGTGAAAAGCACTCAGATGTTCTGAACTGAGCCCAAAACCTTCAGACATACCACCCTGTGCTGCCCCACAGAGTAATGCAAAGTAGATGGAGAACTGGAGGTGCCACAAGGGACACAAAGAGTGAGAGAGTCACGGAGATGGCACTGGGAGGGGAGAAGAACCAACCCTAACAGTGACCATTTGATGAAGATAACAGAAAGAGACTAGCTCAGTCCTAAAGGTCACAAAGAAACTGGGCAGATACAGCTAAGATTATGAATAAAACAGAAAAGATGCAAAAAAATCACTGCAAAACTGCTGGAATAGTAAGCACTAAGCGCAACTCTTCTTTCAGGGCATGGAGAGCTTTTCAGGTGACTTGAAATCTAATGGAACTGTTTTTGCACCAGGGAAATATTCAGCCCTATTTTGTGACAGTGGAAGTGCAAACTGAATATTCAGCTGTGTCCAGTGAAAGCAGCTCTCCGCTATGCTTCTTCTGCCATTCGAAGTCAAAGGGTAAAGTAGACATAAATATACAGGCTTAGGGGTAGGATGTATCTACAGGAATAGTGCGATAGTTACTACTTTAGTCAGACATTTCTGCGAAATGGAAGGATGGGGGGCATAAGCCATAAAGCACTCCTAAGGATAACCCATAACAACATGGCTCTCTGTTGCCTTTTGTCTCAGAAAGGAAAAGAATGAAGGACAGAGATAGTCGATCATGTTAAGAGGCGTAAGGGAGGATGAAAAGGCAGCTGAGCCCCAGACTTCAGGGAGCATCATCCTCTCAGGACTGCAGTTTGCTTTGCTGGATCCCTAAGCCACTTTAGATAATTCCACAGTAGCGGTGCCTGGTTAGCAAGTAACAAAAAGCAAAATAAATAAACCTACTGAGAATTTAGCAAAAGCCTTTTTCACAGAGCTTATATATCATGTCAAAAACACCCTAATGCGGCTCTTCCAAGCTTTTTTTTTTTTTTTTAATATATTTTAATTTAAAACCCCATACCATTTGGCAGCAGTAAATCTATGGTATAGTTTCGAGGCGCCTGAGTTTCCACACCATATGGAATTAAAGGATTATTTCACTACATTATACTTTAAAGTTATGAATACTAACACTTCTCCCTATTATAGCGCAGCCAGCAAGCTAAGCCTTTACCAGAGTCCTAGAGGAAGAGGCCACCTGCTCCCCAAGGGATGACATAACCCTACTGCGCGAAGAGGAATTTCAGGATTTCAGTTCTGCCTGTCATTCTTTATTTACACAGCTTTTGCAAGGGCAAGACAGTCCAAACTCTTCTGATCCAGCTCCTACCTGGGTGAAGATATCCCCTAGCTCAGCTCCACTGGGGAGCAGGCTCACGCGTGCTCTGTTAGCGATGCTTGCTGACTCCAGAAAGCCTGAACAGGTACAGCTCAGTCCCAAACCCATGACAGTGGTTCCCCCTGACCAGGGCAACAGCTCTACACAGTACAAAGACATTTCTACCTGCTCCTTCACATACACACAGCTTGCCTCCACTTGCTCTCGGGGCTTTTCCCAGCAGCCCAGGCTCAAGCTAGGCTCTGAAGATGTGAATTTGTGTTGCTACTGGCAGTCACATACTTTTCCCAAATGCTGCACACATGGATCTAGGCAGAAGCACCGGGAAATCAGGCAGCTGATGATGACTGCAGGCTGCTCCAGGTGGCCAAAGGCCAGGAAGCAATAGCCAGTTCAGCCTGCGAGAAAAAACAAAGCCTGGCTGAACTAGAACCCGGCTGAGGTCCTAGTTAACAGGCTGGGCTGCCTCAGCATGAATTATCATGGATTCATCACTGTTCCTTCAGGGCTCGGCACACAGGAGGAGTTTGGCTCACAGCACACAAACAGTAGGGAAGGTGCCGGGGAAGCCTGTTCCCACTCCCACCCTGCACGGTCAGAGGGAGGGTGACGGGGTGCTCCTCGGCACCGTGTTGGGCTGCATCCTCACAGCTCCCGGCAACGGTGCGTGAGCCGGAGGTGTGGGGAGGGAGCCAGAGTGCTGGGCAGCACCCTGTGCCAGTGTGAGCTGGGGTGACAGGAAAGAGATGGACCACCGAAGCTTCTTTAGCATCCAATGCCTCTGAAGTTGATGCATGGTTCAAGACTGGTAGCATCTCCAGCACCCAGCTGTGGAGCTGACCCAACCAACTCCCTGAATGCTCTTACCCATTTGTTTTTTTTCTAATGTGAATGTCACTACATGCTCTGAGGAGACTGGTTTTAATGTGCTCTTACGGCCAAAAAGTTAAGTACAGCTCACACTAACCCCCAACCCACTCACCAGGGTGGAAAAACCAGCAGCAAATTAAAATACTTACTGTAGCATCATTTTGCACTTAAATGAAACATATTTTTTTCCTTAAAATCTGTTAACTTTGATTTCAAAATTATGACAATTCACATTGAAGCATGATTGATTGTAAAGAAGAGAATAATTGAGTATAGGAATCAGAAGTATAACATCAGTGGACTAAAGGGTGATGAGTTAAACATTGTTCAGTTAAAGGGTGCTGCTTTTTAAATTATATCTAGAATAAATAAGAAATATACATTCCAATGGCACTGAATTACAGCCTTGTCTGCGCTACTCGGACCCACAGGCACAGCAGCAACGTACCCTTTGTAAGTACAGCACAAACCCAACCCAAGGAGCCGGTCCCTGCCCTGCCCAAGCAAACACACACACGTGAAGTGTCTTCCATCAGCCAGAAAAGAACAACACCAGATTTCATGTAGGACTGAATATTTGTTTGCAAAGAAAACATTTTATCAATGATTGAGAACAAATCTGGCTGTATGAAAACAAAGAAAAGGAGAACTGCATAGCAAGAAAAGGACAACAATGTAAATCAGGGCTTGCTACTTGTGATTTAAATCATGATTAACAGCTGTCACTTAAATACTGTCATTTACTTGTATCTTGCTACTGACGTAAGTTAGACAAATAATACTTATACAGCACTTACATATCACCCAAAGGTTTAAAGATGGTTCAACACAGCAGCTGTGGACCTGGAGCAGGACCTCTACCCTGCACCTCTAACAGAGCCATGCTCACCACCACCACATCTGCCTGACTACCTAAACAGAGGAGCAGCCCAAGGAAAGCAAATCAGAGGTGAGATAATGAGAAGAAAGAATATTTACAGCACACAAGTTTAGGCAGTAAATATGGAAAAAAGATTCACACTGTGTGTGGACTCTGAACAGTATTAATACAAAGACATTTTTCACACCAGGGAAGAAAAATCTTGTTACCTAAGAGATACAATAAAGCATTAAGAGAGGCTGTCTGTGTATGCCTTGATATTTAATCTGAAAACAACCAATGTACACGCTCCAAGAAACTGTCAGCTGCTGAGGATCAGGGCCTACATGCCATCATCCTGGGATCTGGCATCCCTACCAGAATATGAAGTGTTATTTTGCGTACCCATATGGTAAAAGTGAAGTAGACCAACAAAGACAAGGTGTTATCCTTTGTTTCCTCCCTGCCTCTACTGAGAAGTAATTTTCCTGTTCAAAAATTCCTTTTATGAAAAACACGAATAAACACACATATATTTTTTTCCAATTTCCTGTTGACAAAGAAATCTAAATCTAATAGAACCTGAACACGTAACTATAAACAATTACCTAATTAGCTCTATGATACAGAACAAGGGTGTCTTTAACTTACTTATTCTAAAGCACTGGTGGTCATTTCCTGCTGCCTGAGAGCTGATCCAGGGGCTGCTGCTGCTGCTCTTGCTCATGGCATCGGAGTAGAGGAACTCATCCTCTACTGCCTTAAATGGGGGAGATCCTACTGAAAGACACAGAGCTACACCCCTCTTCTCCTGGGGAGAACTTGGCTATTTAGCATTGTTATTACAGAAACACCAAGTGATCCTGTTCTGCTCACAGTAGCGACAGCAGAAGCAACACAGGCTAAGAATAAACAGCATCCTTGCCAAAGCGGGGGTGGGGGGTAAAGAGAACGGGCATTTATTTCCAGATCCTCTTCTCCTTCATTATATGGTCGGGCAACCTTAGATATATAGCTCACAGAAGGTACTCTGAAGTAGCTCTGTAGCTCTATTTTATCCAAGTTACAGAGAGAATGCAGCCCATCATTTTTTTTGTGCTGTTTATACAGAAATCAAAGATAAATTTGGCATAAACTCATCACACCCCAGAACCCTACATACATTATACAACATATAAAGTGTAACAGACTTGCTCTGTTCTCCAGCTCCTGTTAAGAGCGGTATGAAACAGCAAGCTGTTGGCAATTGCAACAAATGAAGCGTATTTCAGCACACTTTAAAAGCTGAATTGCAAAAAAATATAGGCTTCTTCTGACCCTTTGCATTTTGATGGCTGCACAGTGAGAAATACAGCCTTTAAAATTACACCTTGCAAAGCACTCCATTGTACCAATCAATCTCCCCAAGCCGCTCCTGCGGCACCGGCTCCCGCGGCAGAGGGATAAAGAGTGAGGGTCCAGCTGCTCTGCTCGGGGGCACCTGAGCGCTGGCGACTGGGGGGGAACCCATCAGTCCTGCCCAGCATTTCCTCAGTCCCGCTGCTGAGCTGCTTTGTAGCCCAGTCTGGATTTCCAGGGCCTTCCCTGGGCTCTGTGGCAGGGAAACCAGCCTTTGTACATCTCAAAAACCACCTCTGAAACAGCCGCTTTAGTGCCTATTCCTGCCCTGTACCAGTGTCCCATCCTTGTCCCCAGGGATATACACCCCTTCACATTCTGATCCGTACACGGCACAAGTCCTCCGTGCTGCTCAGCCAAATGATGACCATTTACACCATCCACAAGTCTTGCTTCTGCTTTTTATGTCCCCACACCAGATTTCAAGCTCCATTGGCATACAGCTGCATGGGCATATCCCCCACCGAGCCCCAGGAATACCCTCCATGGAGCAGAGCATGCATATTCATAGAATCATAGAATGGTTCAGGTTGGAAGGGACCTTAAAGACCATCTAGTTTCAGCCCCCTGCCACGGGAAGGGACACCTCCCACCACACCAGGTTGCGGGGGACTGTGTTTTGTGGTTCCATTTAGGCTTGCTCATTTCAAAAACAGAGAACCAAGCTGGCAGTTTTACCCCAACATTCTGGGTAAGAATAGCCTGTTTCAGAGCACTTGGCAACAATGGCTTTCCAGATCCTTCTTGTCAGAGCGTTACCAGCTCTTGCTTCAGTGGTAACAGGCACAGGGTCCAGCCTCTGGCTTCAGGGACTCTGTCCCAGTCCCAGCCACAGACCTCTGAGTTGTTCTCACTTCTGTTGTACGGGAAAGGTTGGGTGAGGTTGGAAAGAGGAGGCAAATGCCCTCCCTTTACCCTGAATCTCCGGACAGGGCAGAGAAGAACAGAAATATTGTCCCATTTAGCCTGGAGTGCCTGACATCCAACTCCCTAAGGACTCTGCTTGGCCTCTGGTTGACTTTGAAATGTGTAACTTACTGGAAGAATACTTAAGTTAAGAAGATAAAATTAATCACATGATGGAACAAAAAGCAAACAGGCCAGGTCGAAAAAACTTAACAGCACTGCAGCTCTACAGCTCTCTGTAAACTCGGCTGAAGACCCTCCATCGGTTTTAATGAGGGGAAACATACAAGCGAGGTAGTTTCTGTAGGGTTTCGCTTGTTTCAGGTTCCACAGGATGGTCGCTACTCATGCACAGGGGAGACACAAGATGGGATGAGACCTTTTAGGAACATCTAAGGATGTGAAGCAGCTCCATGAACGGAGCCTAAAAAAAGACCAGAGCGACAGGACTTGCTCGCTTGAATTAAGTCACAGCTACTGTCATCCTTTTTCCCCTCAATGCAGACCACTAACCTGACACCCAGTTAACATTACAGAGGTAAATAAACGTCTTGGAGGAGGAAATATCAGTATTCATGGATGGACCTCAAGATGTTTGCCACTGTTTACTTAAAAGAGCTCTGTTATTTCATAGTTCGATATAAGCCCAGAATAAATATTTAATAACTTGGTTGCATAAATAATGATTTGAAGGTTGAGCTATTGGCTTAAAAATATAATACTATTTTAAGCCGTTTAACTGGCCAGCCATATAAATAATTCAAGATTTAAAAGTCATCCCGTGGTCTCTGTACAAGGAGAAAACTAGGAAGTTGTAACTATAATGACAAAAGCAGGGCAAGATCAATCAAACCACATGATCTCTAACACAAACAAGCAGCAATTAAGCAGCAATCAAGACCAATATGACTGTGGTTGATGTCCTTTTATGCCAATACTCTCAGTCCAGAGAGCAAAACTTAATAATGTTTTGCAATTTATCAAGGGAACCATAACTCTGCTCTCTGTGACTTGGCCAAGAGGCTATTATGATAGTATTTCTCTATAATTTAATAATGTGAAGGGAAGGGGGGGGAAGGGGAGTAAAAGCATTTTGACATATAACTCACGTCTATACATATTGTATTTTCCCCTTGCTTGAATGATAGAAGCAAAAGTCATAATAATATATCTCAGTACCAATTTGTTAGCAGGAAAGGGGAGCTGAAGTATCTGGCAATGAAAAGCTATTTGAAGAAGCACAGAAGGGAAGGGAATGAACCCTCTGAATTCATTAGCAGCTGTCATTGATGTGGAGATGAGTTTAGAGATGAAGAGAAGCTAGTCATCACAAATAACTCAGGAGAAAAGCAAAGGGAGGAACTGTTGTTTAAGTTGTTTAAATCTGGATTAGCTTCTGATAGATGGCAAGTTGCCACTTAGAGGAACCTTTGTGTTCCGCGCTCCACCCCCTTTGGAGGGAAGCACTTTGAATAAAATAAGATATTTCAGCATTTTGGGCTGCGCAGGGGTTGCCGGCAGCCCCGGGTGCTGCTCTGTAACGCCGGCCTGTTTGCCACCAACCATTTTCCTGTACCTGCGGCCACAGTTTCACAGCGTCCCTTCTGCTCGAGGAGCCCGACCCTGCTGTTACCCACCCGCTCCGGGCAGCTTTCCCCAGGGCTCTGAGACTCTCCGGGCTGTACGGCTGCAGATAACGCCAGAGCTTTGCAGGGAACTCAGCCAACTCAGAAATGGCCAGGTTATTTTTTATTTCTTCTTTGTTTCCTGGATTGGTTCTAACTCAGATCAGTTCTTGGTTTGGCACGACGGAGGTGGCGATGGTGGGAAGTGGTGGCAAGGACTCAGGCACTACCAGGAAGAGAAACGCTGAAGAATTACACCCTTAAACCACAGCTTGACTTCATGTCTTAAATCTTGTTGAATTTTTGCCCTGGAATAACATAATAAGAGCTGCAGCTGGTCTGAAAAATTCAGAATGTCTTCAAACTCCTAACAATACCAGCTTGGTGGCTTTTTGGCTTTGCTCTGCATTACTTTTGGATAATTTTTTTCCTGCTCACCTCTCTTTCCCTCTCATCCTGAGAAGTAATGTAAAATATATAGTAGCACTATCCTTGGACTACTTTTGCCAATTGAAATAATGAGTCCTCCGATTTGCAAATGTCAAAAAATCCCCTGGTACATCTCGGAGTCTGTCCCCTGTCAACACTGACCAAAGGTGATTTAACGTTGGATAGATTTGATGAGCTGGTTGCCTCAGTCCAAGTCCAAAACCGGTGTCATTTCCAGAAAATCATTCTGCCAGCTACTGTTATCAGCCCTTGTGCTGGCAGCTCAACAGGGGTACGGAATCAGCAAGAGCCGGTGCCCGCTGAAATCAAGAAGAACACTTCCACTTCTAGGGATATAAAATCCATTTAGGGAACTCGGTGTCCACTCAAATTACTTGACAGACATTTTCTGTACCTTATACTGATAAAAACCACAATTTAACTTCTCTTTAATATGCTTTAAAATCATACTAAACTTACATGTCTTGAAAATACAGTCATATACTAGGTAAGTAGAGTTTTATTATTGTTTTAAGATAAGTGCAAAAAACCTGTAACACAGGACTACTATCAAATTATGCTTACTTAAATTAATCCTCATTCTGGCATTTAATAATTTGTAAAGTGCTTATTCAGGAAAAGGTCAAAAATCACTTGGAAAGATATGTTAATGGCCCTCTAAGTAATGTTTAGACTTACTGAATAAATTTTCACACTTAAGTCACGTATAACAGGCATTACAAAAGGTATTATAAATTGTGCTCTTCACAATGGAGAGCTGTGTATAAAACATACATGTGTCAGTCTCTGCACAAGGCAGCACTTAAGCACTTAGTTAAATTCATCTCAGGTGAGGAAAAAATTAAGCATATCTTCACTGTTATGCTGGAAACATATTCAACATATGTTCTCATAAAGGGGAATATTTACCTGAATCAGGACCTGAAGGAAGCCTACTACAGTTCACCTACATGTTCAAAAAAAACCCTAACACAAACAAAACCCCAAAAAACTCAAAAAAAAATGCAGCTCCCCCAAAACTCAATCCTAAAAAAAATGAAAAAGAGTTGTAAATAATTGGAAATGAAGGAAGACAAACCCTTGGGCTGATGAATCTACATGGAACCCCTTCTATGCTTTGAAATATTTGGGCTTTAAAATGACCCACAAGACTTAAAAATTAAGTATCAGCATGTGAAAACACACCATATTACAGTTTAAATCAACCATTATACAGGCTCAGCAAGCATCAGCACACTCCTTCTACGCACTAAAAAACGTCAACTTCTCCTTGGTGAATAATAATTTGTGGAATAAAGCAGGCATGCAAAATATGGGTGGCAGGCAGCAAATGCCGATATTTGGGGCACCAAGGTGTTTTAAAATTGTTTTTCACTTTTGCATCCAGCATCCACTGAAATCTCAACAGATCAAAGTTTTGCAGACAAGGAGAAAAAAAGCCCACAAAATTAATAACTATTTAAGTATTCTGTTTCATCATGATAACAAACAGATGGTTTTAATATTCTAGAGGCTAATTTCTGAACAATTAAAAACACAGCAAGACATTAACATCTAATGAAACATTTTAACTACCAGTATATGCATCTGCCATTAATTTCCACACAGTAAGGTCTTGGTTCTCTTCAATCTGTTCTTTATTAAGGAAAGTTTTTCCACTCTGAATTTAGTGAAGTAGAGAATTAACAACTGTTTTCAATCAGCAATCAGCATGATATTTCGCCAGTGTGCATTGAAACCGTCCACACTATCAGACATAAATTTACTCCTATGATGGCTTTGATCTGCACGCTGAGTAGAGATGTTAGAAGGGAATTCATTTTCTAATTCCATTTTCATTTAGAACACATGAATTAACCCCTCACAGATCTCATGTCCCTTTTTATCTACTTTCGATAAAGGACACCTACTCGTAATGTTACGGCTTACGCATTACTTACAGTCTAGCCAAAAACAAATCCATTTTTTGAAAGCAATGAAAGCATTCGCATGCAAACCGTATGGAAATAAAGTTCTTCAAAGGCAAGGAGAATCCTATATTTATGAGCTTCTAATTTATATTTCCTTTGCTCATTTGTGATAAGAACACGGGGTAGTATTCATCAAAGCTGTACGCATGCAAAACCTACTTGCTATAAAAAAAAATATCTTTACACCCCAGTCAGCAAGCTATCTAACTCCTGTGTGCCCTAATCACATATGCAGCTTAGAACTACTGATGAATTTTCTGCAGGTCTTCACCAATTTGGCAGGTAATGATTTAAATTAAGCCAAGGCAAGTCATTCTCCCTGTGCCCAGGGCATGGCAAAAGGCTGATGTTATTCAATGTTTGTTGCCATCCCCTAGCTACTGTATGAATGAACCCTGTAAATAAATACCTTGGGGAATAAATTGAAGCACTTGAACAGCATGCTTGCTGTTCATTAAACATGGAGGCAGCCCAGTAAGTGTCTGCTTTTCAAAAGGGTTAAGTTAGCAAGTAACTTGGAACAATTTTAACAGGAACCACATTCTGCCCAGGTTCCTGTTTTGCTTTTAATCATGTCATTTATGTAAACATTGAATTGCAAGGCTAAACCAATAAACCCTGAAAAAAAGCCTTGAAAAAACAGAGGTTTAGGGAAGGAGTCAACTGCAGGACCCTGCCTCTCGGATTCATTTTGGGGTGTTCAGTGGGGATTTCAAGGTGCACCAAGAGACGTCTGTATTGCAGCCATGTCCAGTAACAGCGACCCACATTCTGGTTATTATTTGAAGTCAGGAGAAACAGGGTCATGAATCTGGCCCTTCTACCTGCCGACTGATGCCCTACCAAATGGGCATTAGCTCTTCCAAGACATATCCCTCCCTCTAATCTATGCCAGAAATAATATGCTGGGCTCAACATACTTCCAAGTATAGCGATGTATTTCCATAGGTATTTCCATAACAGACCACCTACAATAAAACACTCCACATCCTTCTTGTGCCCTACTCTATGTGCCTGTATCCGTCTGAAAGGCTCAGCCTGAACAAAGCAGTCTCTTTGCCTCAGTACTTGATTTCTTCCCTTTGTTGAAATAGGTTGCTACAGGTTAAGGGCCAGATCCAGAAAGGCTGAGAACACCCACGAACCCATTCGGAATTCAGGTTTCCAAAATCTGGAACCAGAACAGTAGTTAGGTATGAAAGGACATGAAAGATTAATCATCCGACTTCAAGCGCTGTCATCACTGCGAATGTCGAGGGCCGGGGCCGGGCTGTGCCGAGCAGAGGAGGGAGCGTAACCCCGGGGAATGCCGGCCGGCTTTTGGCTCCTTTCACATCCACTTCTGGTTCAGTGAAATACGGCTGAAGTGGCGTCCCTGGGGATGCCATATGGGATTCCAAGAGACCTTTCCAGCCAGTCGTATCTGGTTCAGAGAAATGTGCGCACTAAAATGAATGTACTGGGAGTTTGCCATGTAACCATTAGCCATATAACCACCCTTAATATACCTTGGAGGCACTGCCTTATTTTTATATGTCAGACGGTTTCAGACTAACACTCTACTTAGCAAGGATAGCACAATATTAAAATGTGACTTTCATACTTTTTATGCTCCAAGTGCCTGGATCTACTCTTGGCACACTACAAAAATAATACTTTCATGATTCGGTTTTTCCATGAAATATTTATAATACAACTATTGAGTGATGGAAGTGCCAGAATATTACTATCGCTATACTTGAATTCCTGGAGATTGTAAGCTTTTGTTTGGTCTAGCAGCGTGAAGGAAAAGCGTCCTGCTAAACATCTGTCTCTCACTGGGGAACCACATGGGAAATAAAGACTTTGGGGCAGCGTTGCCTGAAGTATTTGAGTACTCATCTTACCTACTGCAGTCTAGGAGCGCCCAGGAGTCTCTGCATTATAAAAATCACAGAAAACCAGAGAAAGATGCAGACTCAAGCGCTCCCGTAGCCCATCCCTCTGAGCCCAGGAAGGACTCAGGATGGTCCCTGCATCATTCCTAACATGCAGCCAGCCAGCTAACCCAGCCCAAGCCATTGCTAGAGACACCCAGTGACCTCTGCAACCACTGCGGGGGAATTAGCGCAGCGTTTCACTGCCTTTACCTTTAAAAAGCTATCTTTGTATCTCAACTGCATCTCCTACCTGCAGTGTGAGCTTGTCCCACCTACCATGGATATGCAGAAGAGATTTTTCCCTTCCTCTTTGCAGCAATCTTCTTGTGTTTGAAGACCGTTGTCAGTATCTCCACTCCATTTTCTCTTTTTAAAACTAAATTGCCCCAATTCTTTCAAGCCTATCTTGAAGACCATGCTTTTAGACTTTCTCTGTGTACTCCACATATTTCTCTGATTATTTCCTATTCTGAAGGAGAGCACCTGCAGTATCCATTTCAAATGATAAAATCAGACAAATCATACTGGGATGAAATGGGTGTTAAATGAAACACAGAAGGACGAAACGCGCATTAAAAGCTGTGTCTGTGTT
This sequence comes from Limnodromus scolopaceus, assembly GCA_028565335.1. Lineage (NCBI taxonomy): Eukaryota > Metazoa > Chordata > Aves > Charadriiformes > Scolopacidae > Limnodromus > Limnodromus scolopaceus. Next base: position 2,110,357 of record JAOXNO010000007.1, read on the forward strand.
TAGACAACCGACCATTCCGGCAGGCTTAGTTTTGGGTGCCAGTCTTGAGACACCTGAAAGTATCTGAAGAGATCACCTGAAGTGTTCACAACATAAACCTTTTGAATTTATGCCACTCTTTCCCTCGTGGAAGTGCTGTTAACTCATTGTATAAATAATATTAGATCTGAAAAAGATATTTCCTGAACAAAAGAGAAATAACTACAAGTAGGGACAAGCTGCTTATAGAAGAAAGGCTTGGTAGAGGCTTTGTTAACTTCACTGCAGCTTGATTTAGATCTCTCCTCATTCCAAACCTTACCTGAAGCAGGTCTTCTGCTAAATATTAAGACTATTCAATAGAAACTTTATTTCTTAACAGGGTTTTTCTGAGTTGGAGCTGCAAGGACAAAGTGTAGCTCCTCATGGTGCTTCCAGCTGGAACTCATTTGCCATAAGAAGCTGTCGTTGAAGTGACCTGGAGAAACACTTCTCAAATCCATTTTAACAGCTTTCAAAGATTGCTCAAAGATGCCCAACAGCCCTGTTTTCCTTGCCAGGCCCTTCTTCCTCACTGCTGCATTTAGTTACAGCAGGAGCACTGGAATAAAATCAAACTGATTTTGCTGTTAAGTGTCCTGGAACTGTGCAGCTTCATAAACCTATTTTAAAGCAACTAAGACAAGGAACGACAAGAGGAGACGCTGATGTCCCCACCACAGGCTGGAGACTGATTTGAACGGCTCCACGTGAGCACCGGAGGAAAGAGCGAGGCACGGAAGGAGCCGTTGGGGTGGGTGAAAGGGACAGTTATTACGTTCTTTTTAAGGGCACAGAAATGCCACGCTGTCAACCTCTGGCATCCCACAGCAAACCATGGCAACAGCTGCCTGGCTCTGTAGTAATAAACTGAACCAATTTAATAGCTTTTATTGTTCTGCTGTGATGTTTGAGCGCAACCACTTCTTTCCTCCTAGGACTCCTGAGCCCGCAAGGGCAGCAATGAGAGAAGATCTCATTTACCTAAAAGCGCTTATAAATTTTTAATTTGCTTTAACAAGTAAATTAACAAGTCCCTCATTCAGGCAAGTTTTATGGCCTCTTGCCACTTGGGGAGGGCCATAAAAGTTTTATAGATAATCCAGAGCTACCGAGATTGCTCATAATAAATTGTCTGTTTCCTGTTATTTTATCAAACCACTGGGCTTCTAATGACTTAAAGTCACAGCTTCCTTATATCTACGCTTTTTACGAGCCTGTATTTATAAACTGTAAAGAATATCTTAAATTATACTGGGCCCCTGCTAATCATTACAAAGCTAGGTTTTTATTGGAGCCAACCCTTTCACTCACGCCCACCTAATAAATTCTAAAGGATTTAAGGGAAAAAAATCTTTTTTGAGATAGCATGCTGATTCCACATTCTATTTTAAGACTTTGCTTTAGCCAAAGTTCCATTAATGAATACTTTGAAGTGCTTGGAACTCCCTACTCTGATTTCTAACAGTTCTTGAAAAACTTCTCAGGATCGTAAGCACATTAAGCAACATCAGCCAGCCTGGCCCTGGGGCTGGGGCTTGGGAGGAGACAGCATTTACTGGAAAAACACAACCTCATCTCAAAGGGAAAATACCACCTCCACTGAGTGCTCGCTGTCTGCTCCCTGGAACACCACTGTTGGTACTTGTACAAAAGAACGCTAAACACAAAGACATCCTTACCACTTGGTGCTGTTAAGTGGTCACGCTGAAATCAGGGATGGCACTCACGGAAAGTAACACTTCAACACCTTTAAATCACGGCCCCATCGGCTCCAGCAACAACAGAGAACGTTTTCCGCTGAAGTTATGATGCTGTGTCTAGTTATGGTTTTAAAGTATTCACAATGCCTAGCCTTGGGCTTCCAATTTTGTAGGTTGTTCTTCCTATACAGAAATGAGAAATCACTCCAGAGAGGGAGCAGACACCAAACTTCAGTGGCCATAGTAATTCTGTGGAAGTTTGGTTTCTATCTCATTGACTACAGAGAGCTTGGGGAGACTAGATTCGTAAGAGAGAGCCTTTAAGTGAGATGATCTCACTATCTTTTCCTCAAATCCTGCTGTGGGAATGACATGACAAAACTGTAGGGAAAATCACCAGGGTCACGTTTACTGATGCAATATATTTTGGGGTGGAGGGGAAAGGAGAAATGAAGGAACAAAGCTGCTGCAGGTTCTGTCCTCCAGAGATCTGAATATTGCACCTGGATTAAAACTTGCCCTGAAGTTTAGGCTGCTGCAAAGCTACAACAAAAAGGCACTGGGATAATAATATACTGTAGGTGAAGATCATCACTATTTTCTGTAAACACACAGTGTTATGAAAACCTAAAACTCCTTCAACTAAACAAGAGAACACTGAACTTTACCAAAAAAAATCCCCTTTATCTTTCTGTGAAATACTAGTCTGTGGAACTGGAAACTCCATTTATCCTGAAGAAGGAAAACTTTGCAAGATGAGAATATCAGCCTTTGCTCAGCAGAGTTTTCCTGCTAAATGGGACATTCCAGCAGGATAGGCGAGTTTTAAGAGCTCAGGATGCTATTTTTGAGAGAGATGCAAGAGCGGGTGCTAAATCCTGGAATATGCCCATTATCTGAAGTGCTAAGAGTGCTTGAAGTTTTAGTTATTGATTTTTCAGTTGAAAAGTGCCATAGAATCATATCTCACAATATCAGCCCAGATTAAGATCCATTGTGTAATTACAACTGTGCTCATGTACCTTCATTCTGGGGTTACAGTTACCATAGCCCACTAAAAACAGGCTGTTACAGTGGATGAACTTGTTGTTCAGGTATCACTGTACATTAAATAAGAACTTGTTCAATTGACTCTGGCAATAACTGTAGCGCAATGGAAACAAAATGTAGCAAAACAAGGCATAATCCCCTTACCAAATGACAATTATCTTGTGTTTCCTCATAAATAGACACACACAGACAAGCATATCCACAAATATGGGTACAGGCCATACACCAAATCTGGGTTCTGCTCCTACAAACTTAGAAATCCTTGAGATGGGACAGAAACAACAGCATATCACCCCAGGGATCACATTTTTCCAATTCTCTGAAATACTTTGGGATGACTGAAAGCCTAACTAATGCCATCTAACTTGTTCAAGAAGCAGAACTTCTGACTTAGCTGCGTATGTATAAATTGGATTAAAACAATACCTCTTTTCTCCCTGTGACAGCAAATCCAATGTCCCACATGTCTATACTCACTAAAGACACATCTCCCTCGAAATCCAAGCATTAACCCATTGCTTTATCACTCAGTAACAAAAGAATCTTAAGGAAACAAGAAGATTCATATAAAGAAGATAAAGAAACAATATCCAAGCCAAATGAATAGCACATAACCTTAGATTACAAGAAGCCCACCGACCCAAATTCACATTATCTGCTCTTGAAGATGAGAAATCACACAGGCTATGGTAAGCAGAGGAAAAAAAAAAAAGAGGAATATAAGTTCTGAGAGCAATGTAGAAGATTAAGAATGACCTGAAGAAGGCAAACACAACTTTCACAGTGCCTCTGCCTGAACCACGTCTACACTGGCCGGAGTATAAGAAACCTGCCATACGCCATTATTTCCAATGGCTACAAAACTGTGAAAGCAAGTGGGTGTCTATACAGCCAAGATGAAACTCTGTCAGCTTGGCATAAGCTTAAGTAGAAAAGCCTGACTCTGCCAGTACATTGGAATTTGCAGGTAAAGCTAAGGATACGGAGATAGGACTTCTGCTGACAAAGAGACACATCTATTGTCTTCACCAACACTTACTGAAAATGGACAAAAAGATTGGGTTTTTTGTCAAAAGGAATGGGTTATATTTTTTCCCCTGCAGCTCTATCAAAAGCCGTAGGAGATGTCCTGTCTTTAAACAAGTCTCCTTACGGATATAAGTGGAAGCAAACGTGAGAAATAAGAAATGTCTCAGAAGCACTTCTTGCAGAAATCTCTGGGAAAACAATGACCACGTATGATTTCCAGACCTTCTTTGAGAACAGTTACAAGTCTGTCTGACTGAGGAGCCTCCAAACTGACAAAAATTCATCTTGAGGGAACTGCCGTGCTTTCAAGATTCACCTACCTTGAGCCCTGGCTGTGGCTCTTACTTCTATATAAACACACACACATTACTTTTCTAACCAAATCCTTGCAAAACCCCTTGCCCGCCTTTGTTACAAGACAGAAGATATTTCCATTAAAGTAAGCAAACTTGTCTCTGGTGCACCTAAGTCTTGCAGAGCTCCCAAGCTTCAGTTCACATTTCAGGTTAATCTTTTCCTTTCCTAAAGAACAGAACATCCTTTTTCCTGGTCTCCCCGAGGGCTCAGTATTTGCAACATCAAACAGAACATACAAACCATCGTGCCCCCCTCCAAAAGCCTATTATACTGTCAACTGGCTTCCTAACTGCAACCAGGGGAGAAAGCTTATATACTGACTCCAGAGCTCTTTTACTGCTGGAAAGTGTCCATGATTTCTTCAAGCTACTGCTGCATTTCATTTCTCTAAAGAACTCATAATAAGATGGGCAAAGTTCCAAGAAAGAAAAAAGAAACCCGACCAACTAACTGAGCTAACCCTCCAGTTCCCCCCTCCCTTACTTCTAGTTGCTGGCAAAGGCCAAAGCCACAAGACTCTCGTGCAATCCTACCAGTGACCCTCCTTAATAAATCAGATATTAAAATGCAGTCACATCAATTAGGCTGGAAAGGGAGAGCGGGGCAAATGTCTGCTACTAAAGATAACAGTGTGTCTTGCGGTATATTATATATTCACCAAGCACGGAACGAAGCGGGAGACTGGGAGGAAAGTCCTTATGGAGGCCACACTACAAGCTACTCCAACCCAAAAGAAGCCATTGTATATTTATTAATTTTGCAGGGAGAGACCAAGTTGCTATTTGCCAGGAGGAAGGTCCGTATGACGGATGGGACTGAGTGGGGATCTGGGTCTCAGCTTCCATGGCTCAATAACCGAACGTTTGGAAAGCACAAGGCAAACCTCAGTGGGAAGCTGGTGTTGGAGAGTAACACGCTATTACTCTAATTAAAAAAAAAAAAGAAAAAGAAAAAAGGGCAATATAAGAATGTGATTCAAAACCAAGGGTGTCTGTGCAGCTCTCCTGCATTGGAACAAAATGCTTTGATGTTGTCAGGTTTTATCAGCTCTTTACATGTTTTCTTTTCCTTCTGTTCGAGGAGTTCATATCCGTTTTGGCAGACTATTCACTGCTCCCCAGCCTGGGACAACAGAAGAGGGGTCTCCTCTTCTGAGGGACACATCCCTGAAGAAGCCCCCGTGGCCGGTACCCACGCCCCATCTCCGGCTGCAGAACACAATGACTTTTCTCTCCAAGCCCTTAAGGAACCTGCACAGCCCATCCCATACCTCTCACAGCAGCCGCAGCCCTGGGACAGAGGGGTACTCAATATAACTAACAACTAAATATAACTTCCAGCAAAACAGCCAGTACCACCAACAACTCTTATCCCTAATTTTTCTGTTAATGCCTCACAGTAAACCACAGGTGACAGTGACCGTGGGTCTAAGGGGTGACATTTACAGCTGAAGTTCTATAAAGTTGGGAGGTTGTGTCGAGCTGCAGCATCCAAGCGCCTGTAAACGCAGCCCGGCACCGCGAGGAAATGGCTGGAGATTGGTTACAGCCAGAAGTAATTGATCTGTCTGAAAATATGGCCCAAGAATCGTAGGATTCATGCTCAAATTCCAGCTGCGTTGCATTGTTCCCTTCCCTCCAGCTCTCCAACAACAAAGACATGCCTCCTCCTCTGGAGACCAGAAAAGTTTTATTAAAAATCTTCATACAACTGTTGCAGTGGAGGCCCTGTTAAAAGCATCATAAGAAAAAAATGCGGGATTCATAAAGAAACCATCCTACAATTTCCTTTCGATCTGGCATTGATTTCAAAGTGGCTACCTTGGCCAAGTGGCTTTGGCCCGCTCCCCTGGGCGGGCCGGCCGGGGCAGGGGTGAGGAGCCGAGCCCGGGTGCCGGAGCACGTGTGTGCAGCGGGAGCGAGCGGCGGAACACGGAGAGGGGAAGAAAAAAAATAAAAATAAAATATAAAAAAAAAAAACGGGAACACTTCCAAAACTGCAGCTGTGCTGGCCCATTAAAAAGCTGAAACTCATTCTACTGTTCGACCTCATGCTTATCACCACATAACTATTCATCAAAGAAATTTCGGTGCAATTAATTAAATTATTCCCCTGTCTGGGCCACAGAGTCGTTATTCCAATATCAGCTTTCACTCGCACACTCTTAAGCTCGTGTCTGTATGCCAAGTGACATCTCTAGGGTTGTCCGGTCTCAATAAAGCTCTGCTCCTCACCACTCACAGAGGCTATCATTTCTCTTTTTTATTGCCATTTATTTTCCACTAGGATTTTGCTGCCAGTATATTGGCAGGACTTCCAGTATATGGATGTAATGAAATCTACCACAGACACTTAACATCGGGTCAGGCTCGAGCTCGGCTCATGTGAAGCTGTAATATGATAAACAAATGCTTCCAGGAGGAGGATTTTATCCGCTCAAAACCAGAACATGGACTCCGTTGGTACCCAGACAAGAACTAGGAGGGAGTCATTTGAACAGCCGTATGATAATTAGCTTTAGAGCTAAAATGTGCTCAACAGGAGAAACCTGAGTTACAACATAGGTTCCTCTGAATCTGTCGGGACCAACTTCTCTTATAAAAAAAAGGTTGCATATTTCTCTCTTTTCCCCCCACCCCCCCTTTTTTTTTTTTTTTTTTTAACAGCAGTGTTAATATAATTCCAGCGGTTCAGCACACCAAAGTGTGGGTGATCTGGTGCCTACTTTAGGACTCCTGAGCTGACCTACCAACAACAAAATGTAAATGCCCTGATGTTAAATATTCCTCAGCCCTTCTGGAAATTAAGCAAGACCTGATGGCTCTGAATGTGGTCCTTCTGTACCTACTGCCACGGTAATTCATGTGATGGCACCGAAGCACGGTATCTGCATATCTCAGCACAGGTCAGGACCACTGCCAACGGGATTAGACTCTCAAAATGTGAATTACACAAGATATTGGTAGTCGTGTCCCGGGCATCTCTAAGGGACTTGTGGCTGGAGATGAGAGACAAAAGAAACACAAAAGGAAAATAAAATGTAATTTTTAGAATGGGGAAGGAAAAATCAAACCTGAGAACAGCTTGTATCTAGTCCCAGTAAGTCCTTCTCTACCTGAAATACTTCAAATCAATAATGGAGCCTTTCTATCACAGAGCCTTTATTTCAAATGCAAGTTAATGGACGTAAATCTCTACGGGCGATGAATGTAAAACATCAGACTGAATGATCAAAGGGCTGGGGTTTTTCCTGGTAAAAAGAGTTTGTTTTCCTGTCAAAAATAAACTTCTCCCCAGAGAAATGGAATTTTGCTGTTCTTCCAGGGAGACAGAGAAGTCAGGTGTCTGCACCAGCAACTGTCCTGATGCCTCGCTGCTTCCCAGTTAATGCGCTGGTTACAGTAATTGGCACTCTCTGTATGAAGGGAGCATAACGGAGGTGTTGCCAGTTAATTACGGGGAACCTAGAACTATCACGGCACATACAGATATTTTGCTTGAATAGTGCCTATCTTTATATATGCTTGAAAAGTTTTATTTATATACACATTGAAAAGCATACACTTTGCCTACTTACTTTGAATGAAGGCAAATAAAAGCTAAATTGCTGGCTCAAACCAGGTTTGAACCAAACCTTGTGCATCCTATACCTCACCCTGCTACTACCCCACGTCTAGGTTATCTCCAAACAGGCTGCCTTTTGGTTTGTTTGCTTATTTTGTTTTTATTGTGTTTTCTTGCTAAAACAATCAGGGAGACCCCAGCATGATTTAAAGGTTTAAAATTGACAGAGGGGAGATTTAGATGGGATCTCAGGAAGAAATTCTTTGCTGTGAGGGTGGTGAGAGCCTGGCCCAGGTTGCCCAGAGAAGCTGTGGCTGCCCCATCCCTGAAGGTGTTGAAGGTCACGCTGGATGGGGCTTTGAGCAACCTGGTCTGGTGGGAGGTGTCCCTGCCCAGGGTAGAGGGTAGGACTGGATGATCTTTAAGGTCCCTTCCAACCCAAACCGTTCTATGATTAATCTGCAATATATCCATTTCAAAATGCATTTTACAGACGTTTGGTCCCTATGTCTCCCAATGCCTCCGGCCCAAAGCGCCTACAGATGGCTCTAATGGGCACAGCAAAGCACCAAAAAGGTGCCTCGTGATACCTAAGGTGGGATCCATAAAAAATACATTGTAGTGTCAGGATCTAATAACAGATAAATCTCAGTGATACCAAGTACACATCTCTCATTCACCTAACTAAGAAGGGTAAGGTGGATGTCAATACCAAAACCAGAAACATTTTATAACGATGCTCTAAGAAAGCAGAGCCCTGAACGCACACCTTCAGCTCCTAATTCAGGTACACCAGGACCCTCAAGCCGGTCGCACAATCGGGCTCATCCCCAGATGGTCAGTTATAGTGAATGCCCCAGCTCAGATGGGGACCTGTGTGTCTGTGTGCACCCCACCAACCCAAAGATACCCAAAGGAACCATCTCCATGTGCATTTAGTGCCCAGCCCAAACCACGACACTGCTCATACTTCCTGAGTTGCCCAGAATACTATAAAATAGATCAAAATGATATTACAACAGAAGTTACTTGGAAATATAGTCTATAAAAATTACAGTTAACGTGACAGTCTATCTGCTACCTATTCAAAGAAAAGAAATTTGACAAAGTGGAGTGGAAAACCAATAAACTACCACAGTGTTCCCCAGTATGACTCCTCATCATTAAAGCTGATTAAAGCTCAGCAGGCTCAGTTAAATTACAGCATTCAGAAGAGCTGCAGACAAGCCTCAACAACAGGGGGAAGGTTGTCTAAAGATTTCTACTCCTACTTAGGCATGGCCACAAGGGCTGAATTTTCTAATGCACTCAGAAGTATGTTTATGTTTCCAAAGAGTGGGGGTAAGTGCGCGGATGTACAATTTATTGTATGGAAAAAGGATGGCTGGATATGCTGAGGACACACCACCCTGATTTGTGGCTCACCCTCTGATCCCCCAACCCTTCAAACACATTCAGTGGCCAAGTGCCACCAAGGAGACGAGGAACGGCAGTTATTTCACACTGTTCATCCTACCACAGCAGGGAAGGTGGGAGGGAAAGGGACAGGACGCTGTCCCAGCGATGGCACATGGCTGGGAAGGGACCCGTGCTGCTGTTACCCACTGACTCAGCTGAGAATCCACCCAATGATGGGTTTCATAAAAAGACTAAAATTAGAATGGGTAACACCTCACACTCAAAACCTAGAGACAAAAAAACAAGGCTCAGAAGATGACAATAGGTATTTTGCTATTCAGTAAAATGAAATCTGGATTTTGCCCCCCAAGCACACACCAATACTTCCCAAATGAACGCAGTCTAGTCCTTGGAGCTTCATTACAACCCTTCCATTCTTTTTCAAAACTGAGTGAATGCTCCTGCTCTGACGCTATGGCACATCACCCTGCAAACGGCACACAGGAAAATACTCTGGTCTATCGGCAGAGTATGTGAAAAATCCAACATGAACAGCGTGAGTCAAGGCAGCAGCACTGTGAGGCTTTCTGGCACACACCCTGTATCAACAATTTAGCTGTAAATATATATTAACTATTGCATTTGAAAAAAAGAATAGGATTCAAATTTCAAATGTCACAGATATTAAAGGAAGCTTGAATGGCACTTCACAAAAATCATAAAAGATATGCTTTATCTCACTTTCTTTTCATTTTTGAAACATTTAATTCCATTCTAAAAGCTATTACAACATTTCCTTACATCTTAAAGTCTTCTACTTTCATGTTCGTTATCTACCCTAATTTGCATGTGGCAAACAGACCATATTTATTTAGCACATAACAATCCAGAGCAGGACTTAACCTGTGGCCTTCAATACTAAGCAACAAGCTTTCAAGTATTTTAATAAAAGAAGTAACTGTATAACAAATATAACAGTAGATAATTCTTATTTTCCGTGTAACGAGCTCATCTAAGTGCATGTAATTTTACATTTTTTAATTTTATTTTACTTTTAAATAAGAAAAGCATAAAATTAATATCTCATGTCAGCAAATCCAATTACCCACTCCTACTGAACAATCTCCTTCTCCTCCAGTGCACATTCCAGCTGGGCAGTGCCTCCCACTAGGCTCCTCTGGGCAGGAACTGGGCCAGGTCTGGGAGATGTGGGGACAATGCATTCTGGAAGCCATCTATGGGTGGCACCACGGGGCATTTCATGTTTTCATACCCATCAAACTTTCTGTAATTTCTTCTTATAAGTTGATGAGAAGCTCAACATGAGCCAGCAACGTGTGCTGCCAGCCCAGAAAGCCCCCCGTGCCCTGGGCTGCATCCCCAGCCACGTGGCAAGCAGGGCGAGGGGGGGGATTCTGCCCCTCTGCTCTGCTCCAGGGAGACAGCCCCCCTCCCCGCCTCAGTGCTGCCTGCAGCTCTGGGGCCACCAACATCAGAAGGAGACGGACCTGTTGGAGCAGGTCCAGAGGAGGTCACAAAGATGCTCCAAGTGCTGGAGCCCCTCTGCTGTGAGGACAGGCTGAGAGAGTTGAGGGGGTTCAGCCTGGAGAAGAGAAGGCTCCGGGGAGACCTTAGAGTCCCCTCCAGTTCCTAAAGGGGCTCCCAGGGCAGAGGAGTGGGACTGGATGATCTTGAAGGTCCCTTCCAACCCAAACCATTCTGTGATTCCATGCTTAAGACCACCATGCTGACCCTAACTGAAACACTGCATGAACATCAACTTCCAAGAGCATCTGCAAAACATGTCTGAAATAGTGTGATGGTGAAACGTGCCAATGGTTTTCCATCCTTCCTGCAATGCCCGGCAGAGCATGGGGTAGAACTGTCCAAGTCCCTTTGTTGTAGACCTCCAGGTAAAGTCCATGGCTCAATCTGGGCTCATGCTACAGGGTTCCCTGCATGGCCAGGCTGCAAAACAGGATCTGATCATTCAGGCTGGTGAAAAAAGGCAACCAAAGGCTATTCCAGACACATCAACTCTTTGACAGCACTGCCTGGATTATCCAAAGCACAAAAGCTATCATCAGACGTCTGACATAACAGGTTATGCACCTTATCATCAAAAGAAACATTGGTCTAACAGTCTGAGTAAAACATCAGGAGAGAAGATGTCCATCCCTGCACTGCACTTGGTGTGAAAAGCCCGTAACACATTCAGTTGACAAACAATTCTGCCAAGTGCCTCTCCTATAAGTTGCTCATGTCAACAAAATTAATGTGACATTTACAACTATTTTGAGGATAAAATGAAGTTGCTTAAATTATTCTGCAGAAGCAGCGTGAGACAGAATTATTCAGTTGACAAAATCTAATTAGGTGTAAATTATTTCAGGTTATATGAATTATAAAACCTTTCACAGAGAACTCAGACTCGAGGCTCAATGTGATACGGTGAATTAATATGCTGGGCATCTGTTTTCCAGAGCTAGGTTTCAATTTGGGACAAAGTCACACAGGTAATTAATTTCTTCTTTCCGCCAGCTAGCCTGTGCTCAGGGAGGCAGAGGAAGGCATGTCATATACAATATAGGTTTTACTAAGGTTGAAAGGCTTTTTTCTCCCCGAAAATAGGAAGAATTTGAGAACTGGTCAGTAGAGGCAAAAAGAAGCTCTTACTCTAAATCCTGACGCCTGGTGATAACAAGAAGGGAGGTATTTTGACAGCAAGCTCTCCTTGAAGCCTGGTGTCCAGCTTCATCCTCCATCCAGAAAGTTTGTACTGACACTGAGAAACATTTCAGCACATGTTTAGCTTTAATAACCACACTACCTTTTAAGCGTGTGCTTTTATGCTTTGCTCAGGCAGGATTAGCACGTTCAGAAACCTGCCTAATTACCGCAGCGTTTACTTCTCCTGCTAGGTTTAATTTTTGCTGTTCGGATGCAAAAATGTCATCATTAACTTCTACAAAGCCAAGCAGGGCATCTTTGAAACCACACTATCAGTGCTTTTAACATCTGAAGAGCAGGATACCCAGACGTCTCAGGGATGGGATCCCAGTGCCTTGTGCTGCTGCTACGGAGGAGGCAGGAATGATGAGCAGCTGTGTAATTAGGTATTTTGGGGGGAGAAGAGAAGTGCTCTATGAGCTAAGGATCAGCTTTGCCCACTCGCTGTCAATCAGTTGCAGTTGGGGAGTTTGGGTTTGGTGGGGAAACAGGCAGTTTCAGTTCCCACAGGAGGTTCAGAAACACACACTGGGTTTTGATATGATCCTCGTTTTCTATTTAAATGCCCCCCAATCCAATATGGGTTGGTAGAGCTCACACGAGCTCAAACTACCTTTTCACACTTTTTACCAAATCCATGAACAACGTGTCGCAAGGAGACACAGATTATTTACCAACCCTTCACACCCTCTCTGCAAGCACCAAAGAAAATTACTGGAAGCAAAACACAACATTTGGTCAAAAAGTCTAGAGAGGAGGCACGTGAAAACCCTGCAGCCCTAATTTTCTCTTTCTCTTTGGAAAAGTTCAGCTATGTTCCTAAGCTCCAGCTGGGGCGTTTCTCGATGGATACGTACTGCAGCTTAGTTAAAAATGGTATGCAATGCTATCGGCTGCTCTCCTATAATTTCTATATAAAAAGCATTTCTTGCACTCTATTGACCACATTTCCTTTAAAAGATTGCTAAGAATTATATATTTTAAATGCCACCTTTTTCTGCTACCTCAAACAAAAGACATTTGGACCTGAATTGGAAAAAACCCCACAGTTAAAGGAACAATAAAAACAATGAGAAGTCATCTCACCGCAAGCTGAAACGGGAAGTTTCAATGAGCAAAGAATACGTAACCTGGTACTCACAGGTGACCAGAAACTTTCCCCAACCTGCCCCCAGCACAGAACCCAGCTGTTGAGAACTGGGAAAGGGGACGGGGCAGCAATGATGTTCCAGCTGTGTCACTTCTGCCCCGGCCACTCTTGGGAAAAGGCAACGGAACATGGAGAACATGTGTGCACATCAAACATTTAGCAATTGTTTGCGCACACTGACTCCCTCGATGAGCTCTTCCCTTTGCTGAGAGATTTAGTAACTAAAGCTTTGTTCTTTGCTGTTTCATGCTATCTGCACCCAATGGAGCACACTATGCCATTCCCAAGCAGCCGGGATGATGCAAGGGCTCTACACCGAGGTGTGGGCATGGACCTCATGTCAGTAAATCAAACTGGTTTCCTAAAGCCTCTGAGGTCCAAACATCACCAGTTTTCTAACCTAAGGCTTAACTACAAAGAGGTCAGAAATACCAAGAATGGCCACAGATACATCTGAACAGCATCCCGGACCTCTAACGTTCCAGTATAGAAGAGAGAATAGAGTATTTCAGTTGGAAGGGACCTACAAAAATCATCTAATCCAACTGCCATGGGCCTTCTCCTCCTCCATCCTCCAGTATATACATTTTATTTTATTTAAATAACCAAGTCCTAGTCCTACACTGAGATGACAGGGAAGAAAGTCAAGGCAAGGTAAATCCACCACACAATGTTTCTATCTTTGTAACAAGAGCTAGTGGCAGTGACAGAGATCTGAGGATAAATACAAATCTGCTAGGGTTCACTAACCTTCACTCTGTGGTTACGGATAACTGTATTTTTAAGTGGCTGCAGGTATCAGGCTCAGCTTTGGGCTCTGAATCCCTTTCTCCATATCCTTTTTAAGAATACATAGCAATACACAGCAGCTATAGGACCGAGGGACCAGCCAGCTGCTCCAAGATAGCCCATGTTCACGCAAGGACTGGAGATGCTGATGGAAGAGGCAAACATAGAATCATTTTG
>JAOXNO010000007.1:2134504-2184791 GCA_028565335.1 Limnodromus scolopaceus
GGACTCTTTCCAGTAGCTCCCTGTCCCTCTTGAACTGGGGAGCCCAGAACTGGATGCAGTATTCCAGTTGTGGCCTCCCCAGTGCAGAGCAGAGGGGGAGGATGACTTCCCTCGACCTACTGGCCACACTCTTCCCTACGCAGCCCAGGATCATGGTCTGCAGGCTGCCCCTCCGTAAGCACTTGGCACTGGATTTCCTCTGCATTAGGGTGACTGGTTTCTGAGAAGCTCAAGACCCTAATGGTAGGTTACACAAGGTTACTTAAGGATTTTCCAACCTCCTTCCAGCTGTCTTAAGTCTGGAGGATAAAGCTCCCCTGGCCCAAAGCAAGGCTAGTTCACGCTAACTTTTAATCATGGTCTGCACAATGCGCAGCTCCGCGGCATTACTGACTGCTCACTGCACGCCTCGAAAATCAAAGGTATAAATGCACACTACACGGAATGGCTTACATTAGTGCCATTAATTCCTACTTTCAGCATAATCCTTCATCTGGGAGTTATTCCAAAACATAGGAGTTAATGACACTAATATAAACCATCCCAATGTAGCATGTGTTTCTTTAGCTTTTATTCCCATGACTAAATGTCTTTTTAATGCACTTTTATTTACCATGATGGAAATAGTTTTTCCTGCTTTACTCTATCAGGAGTCTGGGTCTGTCAGATTAACCCTTTTCTGGGCAAAGCTCTATAGACGTATTTCCCATTACAACTCCAAAATGAAAACCTTATGCTGACATTCCAGCAGTGAACTACAGCCCTTTCAAGTGCTGAAAGACCTAATGGAAACCCTCCAAAGGAGGGATGTTAATTGCCCAAGTAGGTTAAGGAATCTCCCGGTGACACGGCGCTCAGCCGGGCTGGGAAATGAAAGCCTGGGACTTAGCTGCTCTGGGAGTGGAGGAGCAAAGCAGAGCTGCAGAGAGGCTTTGTCCTTCTGGCAAGGAACAGCTTTCGGTGATATTCCCTGACGACACTTTTAACCAACTGACGAGGGGTAGGGAATGAAGTGCCTTCAGATTTTCTCCGAGGTGTGAAATACGGGCAGAGGGGGGAAGCGGATTAGAGGGATGGAGAAAAATATTGCTATTCCCCAAAGAAGGCACGGAGAAATTCCTGATGAAAAAATGCTCTTTCATTGGAAGAAGTGGTCGAGGAGGAAAAAAAAAACCCATAAAAGGAGTAATGAAAAGAAAGCAAAATATATGTTGCTTTGTCTCCATTCTGCTTTCCCCGCCTCCCCAATCCCCCAAAGCAGAGCCAATCTTGTACTGGGCCATTTAAGCATGTTGTAACTTTAATCTGCTCTCCTCTCCCTCCTGGTCTATAATTCCCTTACAGCCTGGCATTTACAAGAATTAAATACCTGCATCCACAGCAAAGGAGATTAACTCCCCGTGGGCAACCCTTGGCTCTGTGATTTAGCCAAAACCCATGCTTTGCTCCCAACCTCCCCAGAGGAAAAGGCAATTTGAGCTCCTCTGCCTTAGAAAAAGAGACATCCAACATGTGTGATTCCTGCCCTTGAAGTTCACAGATGCCCACAGGCCGTGGGTCTGTGGCACATGTGTACCCACACACCTTTGCTGGATGAATCAACCGCTCGGCTCACCATGTTCTGACTTTTCTCTTGCAAGACCTGAGGGAAGGCAGCTTTGGGCACATGCACCAGGACTTGAATTTCCAGCTGTTTGGTACAGCTGCCCAGGGACACACTTCAGTATTGACTAAGGGCTACCTATACTTTTGCATTTTTCAGCGTTCCTAAACAAGCAGGTAGCGGTAGAAGTGCATGCCAGTGACATGCACCAAATATTTTGGTTCTCAAAATTTCCCTTTCCTTTTTATCATCCCCCCCCCAGCTTTTTTTAAACCCTGTTGTATTCACAAAATCTTACATCTGCCTTCACTGCCACTGAGCATAGGGCTGGTGAGGAAACGCAGGCATGAGAGGAAGGATTGGAAAAGAAGGATGAAAAGTAAACCAAAAGTGACTTACCTTTGAACACTACAGTAAGAAAACAAGTTTAAAACTTCTGAAATTGTCAGTTCTCCCTCTTAGTAGTTTGCCTAATACTACTCAATAAGCAATAAGCCTTCTCTTCGTAAAGCCTTTTAAGGGAAATAAATAGAGCTATCGCTAAATTATGCTTGGTGTTCTCCTAAAATGAAAGGAAATACCTTTATGCAGTGACATTGCACTTCATTAACCTGGCAATTCCGTGGACAGTGTTTCTATATAGCACATAAATACACGATGTATGAGCAGCATAAACATGGAACAGTGGCCAAAACAAAATTCTGTTTCATAAATCTTGAGACTATATCTGAGATTTTCAAAGACACATAAATAATAGAGGGGACCAGCTGCCCCCAGAAGTCAACAGACTTGGGCCTAATAGATGGATTTCTTCAATAAATTTAGGCTAAATCCTTACCTCAGAAGATGTCTATTGATACCTTCTGCTAAGACTTCAAAAAGCACAAAAGTGTTTTGAAGCTCTCCGTTTTTATTATTGGAGAGATCTATTTCAAAAATTTCTCTATTAAGTAAATTCCTGCATCTGATTAGTTTCTTACAGTAAAGATCATTTACCCTTTGGGTTTAGATTTGGAGCATAAGAGGTTGAGCCTGAGATTTTTGTGGGGAACACGGAGATTAAGAAGAAGTAAGTTTTTAATTTAAATAGAAAATGTTTTGAATATTAACTGATTGATCTGAAGGTTCAGCGATGAGTGCCGTAGGCAAAGAGCTTGTTCTTTGGCACAGACGCCCCATAGGGGAGGGGAACTCAGAGGGAGGGCAAGAATGCAAACCTCTAAACATCACAGATCTGTCATCACAACCACCAGAAAATCAGTTATCATCAGTACGATTTTAATTTTGGCAGCAAGATAATAAAGCCGCAGAAAGGGTGAATGCGGTGAATTCTGACAGAAAATGAGAGGCAGAAAGAATAAGATACGAAAGTAAATCTAGTCCTTCTAGTAAACTATGCTTAGCTACAGAAGTTAATGATAAAAACATGCATTTCTACTTAAGTGGTTTTCTCTTACCCATTATAAGTTATAATGGAGCCTACTCAAAAGAAACAGACTTTGTTAAGAACATCACATTATGATGTTATCACATTCACGTGCATTTAGCTTCAGTAAAGCCCCCTGACTTACACTGGGCTCTGGAGTTTCAAGGTCTGTTCTTTATTCAACAGAAGACTGGCAGAGGTGAAAGGCAGCGATTCTTCTGCTACGGTGCCCGGCCTTTATTGGCAACTCTTGGTACGAGGCAGAAGCGCAAGAGAAGAGAGCCATAATAAAACCCAGCTTTGAATGATTCGAGCACAAGATATTATCTCTCCTTACAAGCCTTCCCTCGTTATATCCGTGGACACTGCAGCCCAAACAACATAACTATTGAGCTACGCACCCGGGCACTGCTGATGTGCCTTTTCCTACCATGAGCAAAAAACCAAAACCAAGAGATTACCAGAGCTGCCAGGAGACAGGAGAGAGACTGCAAGTAGCCAGGCTATATTTCTTAGTACTACTACTACTTTTTGCTTGGTTGGTTGGTTTTTTAGACCCTAAAAGTAGGATGGAGCATTTAAAACCCCCATGGTTTATTTAACGTCGGGCAGCGTAGCAATGCTTGGGCTGCTGGGGTTCCAGGCACACAGAGACAACTCCCTTTTCTCATGTGAAAAATGAATTTCTGACTCCTTATGGCCACCTCAGTTCTCCGAACTCTCTTTGTTGTTGCAATCTGAGAGTTTGCAGTGTGTCCTTTCCAAGAACTATCTGGGAGAAACATAAACGGGGACATTCTTGGGAAGGAAGATGTAACCTGGAAGCCAAGGTCTCAGTAACTTCCAGTGGAGACATGTACTCACAAGCCCCTGTGGGAAACTGAAAATCTCTGTCTAAAAAAAATCCACAAAGAACCTCATGAGGCTGTAGGGTAAATTCCTCTTTCTTGGACTCTTGGGACCACAGCTCTGGACTTTCAGAAAGAAAAACTTTCCAAAGAGTAAATGAGAAGGGTCGATCCAAGATCACGCGAGCACTCTTGGTTGTTTAAGGGCCAACATGTTAGAACCGAGTGTGTAGAAGCCTGTCAACGAGAGGAAAGAATCAGACTCCTAGCTTGCTACAATGCCATGTGCTACGGAGAAGAGATATTCTTTAGGCTTTCCTTGCAACTGAGTATTTTCTCTGGAGGACGCACTTTCAGCCATGAGTTCCAGCTTTTACATTGCTGTTTTTGCCAGTACCCAAGTGTTACACCGGGTAAGTATGGATCCCTAAAGCGACCAGAAAATGGAGATTTATGAGCCTGCTACTACTTCAAATAAAACATCCAGTCCTTCATCAAGCAGCGCAGACTCAGGCTTGAAGAACTAGAAATCTTGGATCTATTATCTTCTCAGGTACAGCTCCACCCAGGGAACTGTTACCTCCATAGCTGGCTGTCTTTAAATCCCTCTCATTACCTGTCCCCTCTCTTCATATCTTCTTCGAAGTCCCTCTTGCCTTGGAAGTGGAGTACAGTAGACTTGTGTCACACAGTATGTAAATTGATCTCTTTTTGGGTTTTGTTTTGTTTCTGTTGTTTCTTTGTGGTAGCACTCACAATATGATGTCTCATTTCCAGACATTCAAGGAAGCGCAGCCGCTGCTTTCTAAGGACCTTATAATCAAAAGGCAGACGGGTGGCAGGTAAAAAGGAGGGAAAAAAAAAAGTTTGGAAAGAGAAACAACGGTGGCAGAAAGGAAACTGGTGGCAGAAAGGAAACTGGTCGTCGTCTTCTCCCTATTGTCACTAACACCACTTTATAGACAAGATAAAAAGCAGCCACTGAAAAGCCCTACTATTCATTTTCATTGGTACTGAGATCACAAGAAACCTGTTTTGGATTTTTTTTTCTATAAAGGCATAGCAGTAACCTTTTTTTTTTTTAAAAAAAATGAGGAAAAGGGATTGCTTTAGGCTTCTCAAGGATTTCCTGCAGGAAGCTGGTTTGAAAGTGATCGTGATGACAACATGTGCTTTTTAAAACATGTCTTCATGGATGTTGATATTTTACACACATATTCTAAAAATAGACGACTAAAAAACCTAAGCTTAAAAAAAAAATAAAAAATGAAAAAGAACCAAAAATTCCTGCAGTCTTCTCTCCAGCAAGCAGTAAGTGCACAGTCTATCTTTCTTAAGTGCAATATACTCCACTATCAATTTGTGCACTGGACCATTTTTCCTGAAAGCAATATCCCCAAACATAATACACTGTTTATTTAGCTCTACAATTGCATTACGAGTGTTTCAGAGTTTAAAACAAAATGAAGACAAATCAAGAGACCTTGGTAAAAGAGGGGGGAAAAGCGGATTACATCAGACTCGGGAAGGCTACGGAGAGGGCAGGAAGCACAAGGGACCGCGTTTTGTATCCGAGGAGGTGAGACATGAGAAAGGACAAAAGAAAAGGCCGACCCAGGATGCGCAGGCAGAGACTGAGGCATCCACTACTGCGAAAACACATGGACCTCTTGTTCTCCATATGGTAACTCTGCTTTTCTAAGAACTCTACCTGTTTGCAGATGAGGGATCCTGCTGTTCCCATCTGACGCGGGAGAGAAGCGGAGCTGCAGCTTTTGTCTCAGGAGCGCGGGGAAGGGGTTGATGCCGAGTTGGGGAACGACTACGGAACTCACACAAGTGTTTGCTTGATCAAAGCGTCGCTCACCAAAGAGATATCTCCCTTTTACACATGGGAAAAACTAATACTCATAAAGCAAATTAGAATCAGGTTTAGAGTTTAGAGCTAATCCTCTAGATCATCTTGCTTTATGGACAAATTCTGCAGCCATGCAGTGCTTTAGTTCAATGGTCTATGGAGCTGCAAATCTCATAGCATGAACTGTCACCACTCCTTATCAGAATTTACACTTTCTTTGAAAAGTTTAAATGCAGTGAACAATTCTTTTAAATGAACTAAGAACAGCAGAGATGATTGCTTTCTTGGACCACCAAAACTGAGCTCCACCCAAGAATGCTGCAACAGAAATTGCCAATAATGCCAGTTAATAACCCAGAGATTCTGCGCATAAACTGCCTAAAGCCCAAAATAAACCAAAGGCATGCTGAAACTGTTAAGTTATATGCAAAAACAATATATTTTCACATTGCATGTCTTACTAGACAATTTCATTTGTTAAGCAGACTTTTGCTAAATTCCACTGCTAATTCATGTGTGACCTAACATCCCTTACTAGGTCTTAAGAATGGCTTCTAATTACAACTACTATCTTAAACTCTACATACGCAAAAGAAGTCCTTTACAAAGTTTGCTTATAGGTCTTTACAGGTTTAAATCCATTAATATTGCAAGGATTATGTTTACCTGGAGGGCAGGTTAGCTTCTCCACGGAACCAACCCGCATGTAATTAAAGAATACCACCCGGCATCAGACACAGAAGTGTTGGTACACAAGAGTCATTGATAGAGCTATTGAAAAATAGCATTTGGCATAAGGAACTGTAGCCCTACAATGCAATTAGACTTATTAATGATATTACCCACAAGGATGCCAACTGTGATGATGCTCTCTGTCATACGAGCACCCTTGTCCTCATATGATACGCATCCTCTTAAAAATGCGAGTGACAGCTCCATGACAACACGGAAAGCTACTTTCTGGGCTTTGAGTCTGTATTTCTATTTATCAACAGCAACATATGTACTTGAGGCAGAAGCTCTCTTATTTGCTAACACCCCTGTTTTAACCCAGCTCTTCCCTTCCCACTGCTGTACCACTGTTGGCTGAATCCCTTCAAATAGACCACGACACCCAGGAAACATCTTGCATCTCAGCTCAGAAAGTTGGCCCCCACTTTGGAAGACTACATACTTCTCTTTATCCTGCCCACACATACACCAAGAAGTGTCCTCCTGTTACCCCCCACCCTGATCTGCTGGGATTTTCAGAGATTTGACCCATCTCATCAGATGAAGCCCATTTCGACACTGAGAAGAACCACCAGTGCTGTTGCGTATCCTCACTGCACCAGGTCGTACATCTCTCCTATCATCTCTTGGAAGCGTTAGTTGCCCAAAGTGATGCTCGCATCTCTGTTGGTCTCTTGAAAACGTATCGAGTGATGTAAATGACTGAGCTCACTTGGCACGGGGTACCAGCTCTCCAGAGCACCACCGGTGCCTGCACACTCGTCTCCAGCCAGCTGGCACGCTGCTCCGAGCGCGCCTTCCCCAAAACACACCAGCGCTAGCAGCAAAACAAAGGCAGTCGCTGGAAAAAGAGAGACACAAATGAGCTTCACGGCGTGTGCACATGCCGTGCTTGCCTTCAGCGAAGCAGCTTCCAGCCAAGCTGCCCATCGGATGGAGGAGCCTGGGGAGCGGAGCAGCCACCGGCGGGGCTGGGGACGCCCGACCGCAAAGGCAGGAGGAGTTGGACAACCACGGAGACCGTGCCAGCAACTTCTGTCCACACCGACGCCACGCGAGCGAGCACTAGCCAGGCTTGCTTGAAGCATTATCTAATCCAAACGGCGGTGTGAAAGTCTGGAAGCCTATCTGGGCATTTTTACACAAAGACGTTAGGCGAGAGGAAAGCATGGTGGAAGGACCACGCAGGAGAAAACCTGCCAACTTTTGCAAGCGTGGACGGGGCCTTAAACTTGTATTGGCCAGGAAAAAACAAACTGTCACTTTTCTAATAAGCCCTGCTCAAAGCTCATCCTTTTGTAAAATGAGCTGGCCAGACATTTATCCTGGCCAGGGCAGAGATGACTTTATTTTTGATGGAATTTGGCAGGAAGGGAGCCAAGGAGGCTGAGCTGCTACGTGTTTGTAATGAAAGAAGAGAAACCAAGTGTCCGTCTCACACCCTCTCCTACAGTTTGACAGAGGGGGAACCTTGCGTCGTTCATTTGTAAGTCAGGACACAGACACCCTTTTCCCACACCACAGCTCAAGGCCTATAGATCATTTTTAGCTGAAAATTGTTTCCCAGAGCCTGGAAGATCTCAGAACTTTGGAGCAATTGAAATTCACTCCATTTCCTTCACCTGTTCTGCTGCATTGTCCAAAAAAAAAATCTGTGCAGAGTTTATTCAGTGTGGCTTCCCTGTTGTAAACACAGAAAGGAGCTGTACAAACAAATCCTTCTACAGAAATCTATGGGTTTTAAAATACTGAACTACACTGAACTCTGAAGAGAACAGCAATATCTGTAAATTCTTACACTAAGAAAGTAATTAAGACTAAGTAAATGAGAAATGCTCCAAGAGCTCGGTACTTCCAGCAGCCAGGCCTTCTTTTTGGCAAGAATTCTCCCTTTTGTCAGCCCTGCTATGTGAATCCTGCCCTTGGAGGTGTGGCGGGACTTGGGGGGGGGGGTTACAGACGAGGAGGGGGACGCCGTGAGGAGGTCGGTGCAGCGCAGGTGACACCTCCATAAGAGGAGCCCACGATGGAGATGCTGCTGGGCCATGGCCACGGGCGGCCACACTGTCGGACCCCCCTCCCTCCCCACTGCCCGCCCGTCAATCCGCCTCCCCCCCTCCACCGTGGCTTTGTGGATTGACTGATTATATTTATCACACTTGTAGTTCACAGGGCGATGGTTTAAATTTCATTCAATACACTCCATCTGGGAGCGCTTTTAAAACACACCCACAAGCACATTTCTCCCTCTCACCCCGCACCCCCGCAGCGATCAGCCATCTGTACTCTGGAAACAAATCCTAAAAAATTATTCTAAATTAAAAACTCATTTTAAAAGAAAAGTAGTATTAAACTGTTTTATAAACATAATAAACCACAGTAAGCCTTGGTTGCAATAAATATCCAACTCTTGCCTACAGCTATTAGAATCCACAAGCGTATTTTTAAGTTTGCTAGCAAACAGTATATTTATTCTGACCATGATTTGTCTTCTGTGGTTTAATGCTCTCTCATGTTTCTTTCATATGTTTACAGAGGTGGGGGGAGAGAAAAAGAGAGAGAAAGCAGGCTGTCCTGAAATATGTTACAGATTCCTGTAAGCCATAATGGTTCTCTGAAGGGCTGCCACTTCTTCACAACAGGGTCTGGCTCGGCCTCAGGACAACAATATCAAATAGACACGTCCTGTTCTCCTCCCCTGCTTCATTTACGATTGATTAAATTTGGTCAAATTAGTCACGGAAAAAAATTAAAAGGAGAACAAAAGCAAGTTGTAGCGCACAATGCAGAGTGCGGAGAAGCGCCACGATGGGAATTTGCTGCCTCTGGCAGAGATGCCTACCTAGAGAAAAAAAAAGGGTATTCGTGGGAGGCCGTGGAGGGGAAAGGAAGGTAGAGAGGAGAAAGGATAGGCAGGGGAGGGGCAGTGACTGAAGACAGAGGCAGCCACGGCAAGAAAATTAACATTAAATAATATGGATGTATGTGGGGGAGAGGCGGTTTGGCCACGTGGCACTGAGATAACACCCACATGCCACTCCGTAACCCCAAAGGAATCAAGATGCTAATTAATTTATTTTGCATTGCAAAAAAACCCAACATCCCAAAGGATTTATAATACAGTAGATGTTTTGATTCACTAGCAAACTCAGGTGACTGTTGAGGGGGAAAAATATTATTCACCGCAGGCTGGGATGTTAACTCAGCAGAAAGAGGTATCCTGTCGGGACAGACGCCTCGGCCCAGAGACGTGTGGGAAAGGGTCAGCATCGGAGCTACACCAGCAACCGCCTTGACAGGAGCCTCCGCAGCCGGCCAGAAATTAAGAGGATGGGAAACTGTCTCCCCAGCGTGTCCACGGGGCACAGACAGAAGGGGAGACGCCTGCATTCCCTCCCCAACCACCACTTTAGTCATTTCCATTACGCCTCTGTAGATTTATGTCAAAAAAACTCTGCATATGGCCATGCAACGATTTCAGAAAAGAAGTACAGTTGATTTTTATCAGATGTTTTAGGCTATGGTTTTATAAACAGATGGAACACACTCCAGCTAAAGCCCGTAAGAAGCCCTGTTGACTTCAGGAGTTAGGTGCAGATGTGTTGCTTTCGCAAGACTTCATATGGAAAACCTGTGTTAAACTGCCCGCTGACATGGTGCTTTGTGCCTCGTGAAATCGTTGGATTTTTATTTAATTCTTACTAGTTATCTTACTTAGGTGTGACCTGATCAAAACAAAGTTGGCCCACTCAAAGGTATCCAAAAAGGAGGACACCTTCCACTCAAAAACAGTACCAGGGTGTGTTTGATTAGATACTTCAAAAGTTTCTTGATATGCATTAAAAAGAAAATCAGCGCAACGAGCTTAACTAAAAAGCTATTCCTTCCCATTTTCAAGACAATTACATCTCATGATGTGTGAGCAACTAATATAAGTTCAGTTTTTGCTGACTAGAGTTTATAACACTACCAAGTGGAAGCCAAAAAAAGAGGAAAAGGGAAATGAAGGAGGGCAAAGATGTCATAAGAAAAGCCCACACTAAAGAATTTACAAGCAAGAAGAACAAACATCCTCTTTGGGAATTACTCTAGGCAACACAGCAAAGAATTATAGCACATAAACTAAGGTTACATAAACAGTCTAATAAAATCCTGGGACTGATTTATGGAGCAGAGACGTCTTGTACTGTACTTCCACGGACAGCAGTTTCCGAGCAGTTGCTCCGAAGAGCAACCATGTTGTAATTAGTGAAAACCAACTGAGCATCCCATCTAAAAGGGGACAATAATAAAAGCCAAATATATAAATAAATAACCCAAACCAACGAAGTCAGTCAGACTTTTCTTCCTATAGGCTGCTACATAAAGTAAGGACTAGAAAACTTTGATCTTGCCTGAAAAATAGCTTCTGGAAATGAGAATAAACACAGATACACCTAATTTGTAATGCAACGTTTCGGTTCCCTGGAAGTAGTGACCTCTGAAACAAAACACGGGGCAGAAGCGCACACAGCGATGCCTGACGTGCCACAGATCAGCACGTCGTACAGGAGGGAGCACGACTTTTCCCGACCACAGGGTTGATACCTGCTTTCCATTCAAGGTTTTATGCAGGTTTGTGACAACCCTGGCTTTGGCAGAAAGGTCAGAAGAGAAGATCTCAGTGTATAAAGCCAAGAGGAGAACCACCTCAGTCCCCCCGCCTCACAGCCAGGCCTTTCAAGCCCTACGTGCCACCCTCTCATGTCGCTCCGCTCAGCAGCCACTTCAGCCAAGTACCTTATTGACACGAATTACCGTTCCCCTCGCCCTGCCCGGCCCCAGCGCCAGGACGGCTCCAAAGTGAGTCCTTTGTGCAATCTGTCCTACAATTATGGTCAACAGCATCGCAGGGAGAGGGGCGGGAGGACACGCGACGGCAACGTGCAGAGAGTCCCTGACGGTTTGCGTGACGAGGTTCACGTCATCCCATACAATCACGGCTCTTTCACAGCGAATCTATCTTGAATATGGGCCTGATTCACGCAGATGCACCACAGCCCTCTGTGATGGCTCATTTAGCTCTTCGTTGCTATTTTTTCTCCCCTCCATGAAATAGAACATCTGTGAAACTGTTAGTGACGTTTGCTGTCATCATCGCTATTTAGTTACTTCAGGTAACTGACTGGAACACCTCCACGGGGCTCAAATACACAGATTGGGATGCGATCGACAAAAAGAAGGTGAGCCAAGGACATGGAAGGGTTCCCTTTCCCCGCTGAGGACTGGAGAAAGCAGTAACGTACTGGAGGAACTGGGTTGCAGGTGGGCTTCCTGGAGGGGTCGGTGCTGTTGATATAGGAGCAGAAGGAAAAACCCAGTTAAATTTGCACAGAAGCGCAACCAGCCCATCCTTTGGGCTGGCCAAGGCCTTGCAGGACCCGTGTGCCACCGCGGGCTCTGTCCCCGAGTCAATGGGCTTTTACAAGCTTTCATGAAGCCACATGGAGAATTGGGCCGGGAAAGCGGTGAGGCTCGTTTAAAACAGATTCTCCCAGAGAAACTTCCAGAAGGAGAGGGCTTGAAACAGAACTAAAGAGTGCCATCTGCTGCAAAAAGCTGGAGAAACCTCAAACCCTGCGAGAGAGCCGGCAGGGCAGCGGCGAGCGCGGGACGTGGCACCGAGCTCCGGGCAGGCGTAGAGCACTCAGGGCTGCCCACGGAGAGAGGGCCAACGTCTAACGTGTGGGTTATCTCTCCCCTGGTGCCATCTCTAGTGTTCGTACCCACGTTCCCTGTGTGGCCACGGGGTTTGGGAGCTGGATGAGAGGTCTGGGAGCTGGCCGTGGCCCTGCTGGAGGACATGGTGAGCCCAAGCACTGAGCTGCGGGGTCATGGCTGGCCCTGCCGGCACCTGGAGCTGCCTCGGGTCTCGCTGGAGCACAGCGGAGACGGAGACACCAGCACCAATTCATCTCCTAACAGGAATATACTCGTGTGGTCTTTTATTCCAACATATGACGCGACACCTCAGAGGACACTTGCTTGAGAGAGACTGAAAGAACAAGGTTTAAGCCTCAGCGGGTTTCCTGGGCACACGGAGAAAAAAAGTCTGGAGTAAAGCAGAGCTTAGAGTTAACGGAGCTATTTGGGACAGCAAAGGGACAGGCTGGCTCAAGAAGACGGGCAGATCTGAGGGTTAAGGATAGATTCGAGGCACTGTCCTGACCTCCATCTCCAGGCAGCAAAGTCCTGGCACAGCAGTGTGTCACCACATGCCACCCGTAGCCCTCAGAAATGCCACCAGCCCCGTGGGTTTCCCTCCTCCCCGGGGCATGGGGACGGTGCGGGACACAAAAGCACCCTCTGAAAACCCTGAAGGAGCGATAGCTCGCACTGACACAGCCGTGCCCAAGTTTGCATTTTTTCCAGGTGCCTTTTATCCCTTATTTTCCCTGCAAATGCAGGAGCCGGGCTCCAGCGTGGCAGCGAGTGGCCTGGTTCTCAGCCTGCAGATGGTGCTACCGACCAGCTTTTCCCAGCTCCCTAACTCCTTCCCTTCCATCTGAGGAGAAAAGGCCACGTACAGGCTGCACAACACACCCCAAAGGGAGCTGCTCCTTCCAGCTCCTCTTCTCCCACCCTCCGGTACACCCCGACGTAACGCTGCGGTGCCCGGCTGCTTGGGATGTGTCCAGAGCAATTAAGCCAGTTTTGTAAAAGCCATTCACAAAGGCAGGAACAGCAGCTGCCCTGGTGGAGCCACTGCCAAACGACACTGGTGCTTTTATCCTTATTAATGCAGTTTTTAGGTGTTTTTGTAGCTTTGCATAATAGAACAATATTGCATTTGTTTCCCT
This sequence comes from Limnodromus scolopaceus, assembly GCA_028565335.1. Taxonomy (NCBI): domain Eukaryota; kingdom Metazoa; phylum Chordata; class Aves; order Charadriiformes; family Scolopacidae; genus Limnodromus; species Limnodromus scolopaceus. Next base: position 2,147,811 of record JAOXNO010000007.1, read on the forward strand.
TCTCACCACCATCGCAACTGTTTAAAAAAATTAATCTGACTCATAACCCAAAACGTATCAAAGGTAAAACAGGTGCCAAAGAAACCCATAAACAAACAAAAAAAATCCAAAAAAACCCTCTTGGGTTACGAATTTCAAAACTGTCACCAGATCACATACTCCGATGTTCACGAATAAAAAGAAAAAAGCATGATTCTACTCCAAGGGAAGAAAATTCTTCGTCCTTCCAGCACTTAGACATTATGTTTATGTGAAAATCTTCCACCATTTTATTTAAAGTAACTTTCCCTGACGTATAAACCAAAACATAGGTCCCACAAGCTCTGCTGAAATACCTACACAGCAGCAGCCAACACAGCGGATTCTCCAGAAGCAAAGAAAATCACTATATTCAGAAATCCTCTTAAAACCAACGACAGCTGAAGAGGCTGAGCTACCTTAATAAACGGGGCTGCGTTTATGGCTTTATCCTGGAAGATGCCAAGTATTCCTGCTCCCCTGCAGCATGATCCTTCAGGACAAGCTTAACTTAAAATACAGAGAGAGTTTTGTTGAAGTTAATGGTCCTGCCCAGGGGCTTACGATTAAACACATGTTTAAGCACTTTGCTGGACCAGTACTTAAAAAGATCAAGCTCTTAAACTTTAGAGCCTGAGTGTACATTTAACTGTTTATGTTGAGACTGTCAAGCTTTTGGCTTCTGATTATTACTTCAAGAGAAATATTACATCAGACATAAAATCCTGAAGAGTTACTGGTGTAGAAAACCTAAAATTAGGGTGCACTGGAAGCAGAGATTTGTTTACAGTATATAGAAATTTAACAAGAAGACATTCTAAAAGACTTCCTGTGAAATTTTCATAAATAAACCCAGTTTTGGAGTCTTCCTGCCCATGTTAATGTGTTCCAGGAGGAGAGGAGGGCTGAAAGCTTTGGTAAACTCCTTCTCCAAAAGAGCTGTAGGCTGGGCTCAGAACAGAAGAGAAGCCCAGTCTCGGGCCAAAGGGCAACTGAGGGATCCCTAAAGGACATCTTTAGGTTCAGGCAACTACAAGCTTAGGACACCATAACTAACACTTACTGTGGCAAGTGAAAAGTTTCATACTTTCCTCCTTCTTCATCTCTTCCTTTCATCCTCCTCCTCCTCTCTTTACACCAAGATTGCTTTTTTGCTTTTCTCTTACCATTTTTATTACAAGCTTTGAGGAAGCAACAGTCTTGTAAAAGAAGTTTATGTAATACTTTGTATAATAGGGTTAAAATCTAAGAGGAGCTCTTATGAAATGCTAAAGGGAAGAACACCAAATTTCTGTAAATCGACCTGGATAAAGTGAGATACTAGTGCTAATTAAACTGGAAATGGTTTCCTCACCTCATTTTAAAATATTTTTTCTTAATTAGTTTCTCTTAACCCCTAAAGTTTTTGTCCAATATACTGAAAAAGTAGGAAAGTGCTATCTCTCTATTAACATTTTCATTTCAGTATCACAGTGACCTGTACTAATGTTTGTTTATAAACTTAAAAAGGGAACATAAGATCTGATAATACAAAACCTGTAAGTACATTCTTAACTGTGAACAGAAAATATGCCCTAACTGCAAACAGGGAAGATGTCCACCTTACCTAATGTAAGTAACCAAAGCTGAATAACCAAGACATTTTGGGGCTGGGGTTGACATTCTTAACATCTTTTCAGCTTGAATAGATACAATAATAAAAGGTCCCAGAAAAGAATTTTGTTTTATGCGGGTTGTAGGTTTTTCAAAAACTATTTTTCATAAATCAGGATGAAGATTTGTAGGCAGGTTACAGGACAGGACTCTGAGCCATTTCAGCTATTACAGATACACAAAAGATCACAATCAATTTTATATAAATTATTTACCTTGAACCAAACCTGCATATATCCTTTCACCATTGGAAATGACAAATATAAACAAGGTTTGACACCGTCCAGCCTCTTATCCTCTGGAGCCCTGTTCTTTAGAGCCCTGCCCAAAGCCCACTGCAGCTCAGCATCGCGGGGATGGCAGATAACAAGTTTTTTGTCGGCAGCCCAGCCAGCCCAGTACGTTCCATAAATCACAGTTGTCTCCACAAGCCAAGCCCACCGCATTCCCAAGTATTAACATGCTTTTTGTACCGCCAGTTACCAGCAAAGGGTCAAACCTGCGCATCAGCTTTTGCCAGCTCGTTTTGCACCTCTAAACACATATTTTTCACACATATAAAACTGACTGGTTCGTTGAGAAACAACTCCCGAGTAAACCCCAGTGTCTTGTATGGCTGTATTGGAAAGCAAGCAAGAGTTCAGTAATTTCTGCAGAAGGTTAAGCCAAGGACATCCCTGAAAATGCCGTAATTCCACTCCCATGACTTTGTCTCACAGGAGAAGGTCTCTAATTATCTAAGTGTGTAGAAACACTTTCTTTAAATGCTACTGTCCTGAGGCTTCATTCTCAATAAACTGGACAAAATGGACCTGCTTAACTTAAAAAAAAAAAAAAAAAAAAACGAGAGAAAAAAAAAAGGGGGGGTGAGAGAGCAAGAAAGAGAATTAAAGGTATGTGAGAAAATGTTTCTCAGGCTCTTTATGGCTGATTGAGCTAATTTACTGTGGAATGGGCAGCAGACTATCTTTAGATAAATGCTAATGAGGACGTTAGTGCTTTCTTCAGTCTGGCTGCTACTATTATGCTGAAAGGGAAGGTCAACAGCTAATAAACCCAGTTAACAAGCCATTCTGAACTTCACTTTAGCTTAACACTCTTCAAAGTTGCAGTCATTAAATCCATAGGCTATTAGGAGCTGCCCTCCTGTTTTCACCATGAGCGAAGGCAAACTTTCAATGTAGTCATTAATTGAATTAACAGACTCTAATCCAATTTGATGTAGTGTAAATTGAAATGCACATAAGAGCAAAGATGTGCGTAGAGGAGTTTCCCCTTTTCAGGCAGCTTTGTGTCAAATGACTTTTGTTATCATTTCTACACGCCTCCCATGAAGGGTGCTCTCGTGTATATAACCCTTAACATTGGCTGCTCTTTGATATGAATATAGTTTGCTATCAGAAGACAGAGGCTGGCAAGGCAAAAACACGTCTTACAGCTTATTAAACCCCTTAGCTTTAGCGAGAGACAAAGTGGTGAGCAAGGATCTCAAAATACATTGCCACCATTACATTGTGTTACGCTTCTTTGAAGTAGAAGAATATCACCCACACTCAGCAGACAGGGAACCGCGGGTGGGGGGACGTGAAGGGAAGGAGGTTTGGTGGCAGACGAGCAGGGAAAGAGAAGCCTGAGCCTCTTGTTCACCAGCAAGTGCAACAGTTCTCCTCTACATAGCGGGATTTTGAACCTATGGTGTGCACACCAGCCTTCGTCCACCAGGAAACAGCTGATGGAAAGCCACATAATCATCAAAAAATTCTGAATACAATCTATTTTTAAATGGGCACTAAGTGCATCACTTTGTAAAATGGTGTGTTTTCAGTCTTTGAAGGTGCCACGGGCACCGTGCAAGGGACACCCGTCTTCTCCACCAACACCCAGCGCCGACTGTGAACGTGGTGTATAACAAACGGCACAAAACCATGGAGCTTTGGGTGTTGTGCCAACTGCCTGGAGATAATGTCTGAAACACAAAGCAGGGCAACTGCCTGGTGTGGAAGCAGGACAGTGCTTCCCTGTGACTGTCACTGGACTTAACCCGGTGTTCAAACACCAGGAAATCAATGCATTTTCCCAGTTTAGAGAAGCTATAGGAAGCTGTGGAATGATTCCATGCAGGACACCTCTCATCTCCTGCAGCAGCTGACAATATGAGCTCCTAAACCACCCAAAATCCAGTACACTCTACTCATGTTAACATATAACCATTGACTTGCCCATGAGGGTGAATAAAGCACCACCGTTGCAAATTTAACAGGGAATTCATTCCTAGAGGACAAGAACTTCTCCAGTCTCGTACAGAAAGGACTGTATCACATGGACTTGAAAATATCTGGGTTATTCATTAATCCAAATAAAACACAAAGGCAAGGAAGCTCTGACAGTTATCCACATACAAAGTACTGGCAAGAGTGGGACAGAGCTATTCTAAGCCTGCAGAGACCATTTATAATACTTCTTTAATATTGACCCGCGTAATTGGCCTTCTCGCACGCTACTGGTGAAGAAATCCAAGCTTCCATTATCGCAGATACGAAGATCTCAAACCACATTCAAGATGCAATAGGACATCTGGAGAGGAAAATGCATGCATATCCAAATCATTGTGTTCTTTCAGAAGCAGAAAAATACAATGGAGCTTTAGAAATAACTAAATATAGTAATTTTAGTTCAACTGTAATTAAGGAAGAAAAAAGCATGACTTCCCCCCATCCTTTTAAGAGTCATTGTTCAATGTCACAGCGATATTCAATTATTCCATATAAAGAGTATTTACTTTCTTTTCTGCATTATTATTATATTATCCACTATTTGTATTACTACAGAATGAGTAGTAATACAGGCCCCCAGCTGAGACTGACAGCCCCCCTCTGCTTGCCACTGTGAAGACATATGGCACAAAAGCATCCCCGACCAGCTTTGTATGAGCACAGATAAGGAAGTCAGAAAGAAAGGGAAGGTCGGTATTTTTATTTCATGGGTGGGGAAACAAAGGCAAACTGAGAAAAAAAGACCCAAGAACTTTATAAATTATTTCACGCAAGATTAGTTCCATCTACTATCTGCAGGCAGGTCTTTTTCTGGTTTTCATGGACACCTTTACAATGATTAAACAGGAATTTTATGCACACATGAGACGGCACTCACCAAAAGTCGATTTTTGACCACAGGCCCCCAACCAAGGGACCACGCCAGAAATGGTGCAAAGAAATAACACCCCAGAGCCCTCACGGGCACTGGGTGCTCAGCACCATCCGTTCTCTAGTCCTACAGCCCACTCTGGAAATGCAAAGGTGATCGCTGGCACCTGCAGAGGGAACCGAGGCCGCTGGCGCAGGGACTGGCAGCAAGTGCTGCAGATCCCCCTCTTCCTAATAAAACAAATGATATATCAAAACATAGAGAGCAAAATTCCAAGCCTTCGACAGCTACAGGGTCCGTATCAACTGGATCACATGTTTGTATTTTCTGACTCCAGCAATGTTTCAAATGTCACTGCCAAGAGAAGTCCAACATGTACCTTTAGAACGTGAGTATTCCCTCATGTACCAGAATTCCTCTTTTCCACAGACACTTTTATCAGGAAGATCGCAACAAGAAAAGGTACTTTAAAGGGCTAAAGTGACAACGGTGGCAGGAACTGACGCTGAGAAAGCATGTTTGTTTAAAAATCCAATGAAAACTTGCAGGAAAAAAAAATAAAAAATCTCTGCAGCCTTTTCCCAGATGCAACACACACGGACACCGAGTCAGACAGGAACCGAGATGTCCATATTATGAACAGCTCCACCTGCTGAGAAGCAAAAGCCCTCCAAAGTCAACATTGTCATCTGATGTCCAGACAGCTTTCCAGCTCGTCCCAGCAAAACCCTGCACGTCTGCAAAGAGGTGAGGAGCAGAGGCCAGGCTGAGGCCAGGCGGATGCCCCGCACAGGAACCGCTTCAAGGAGGGCAGTGGAGCCAAACCAGAGTTTTACTTCCAAAAACTCAACTAACCAGCTGTATCGGGAAGGCACACCAAGAGTTTAGTGCCTGTTCGCTTCAGGGTTTACTTACACACTGCCTTCACCACGTCCTATTTATGGGGAGTCCACAGAGCTCCTAAGAAGCAGGAAGAAAGCAAGGAGCAGATGCTGTCAAATCCATCTGCCAATGTATTTCTGGATAATTTCAGGTCATGAGGAATAAGGAATCCACATACCGTCCATATCTGATAAAGCACAACACAGACTTTTGCTAAGGTCAACACTTTTTTTTTTAACACAGATTGAGTAAATTTGATGAAAACATATTTTTGAAAGTATTTGGGGTCCAGATTCTGGTTCTGTCCTCTCTCAAAAAGCAAAGGGTTATTAGCACAAGAATCTCTGTAATTGCCAGCCACCAAATAACACCCCAATACGTAAGGAGATCACAAAATGGCTACTGATGGACATCGCTTTCTTCTTTCTCAACCATCATTGCTGGTGTACAACCTGCAACTAGTGAATTCGTACACGACTGTTTCCAAGGACAAAGGAGCAAACACGGAGTGACGACGGAGCTAATTCTGCTGGTACCGGCAAATCTCACTGTGGGATAAGGCTGTGACTCCCCTGGATGCACAGCGACAGACCTTCAACCCTTAACCATCAGTGAGGGAGTTCCAATTCCCTCCCAGAGTCATCAGGTGTCGGTCCTAGAAAAATAGTATCAATATTAATAGAAGACAAAAGGATGGGAGAAGCCCTGCTGGGTGTACACCACTGGGAGGTACAAAAGCTCACACTGGGAAAACAGGGATAATTAATGGATCTTTTTGAATTTTGTGTGTTGTAGCAATTTTCACCCTAGAATCTTAAAATACGTTTCACATGTAGTCCAACCTCAGAAAAAATAGAACCCAACTTATTAATGCCGCATTGTTCTGTGTATATGGAAGTGAAAAGAAAAATGGAAATGAAGGAAAACATGGAACAATACTGGAACAGTGGGCTCTCTTGTTTTGCACAGAAAGGCGTAATAAAATTCAGTGGCTGCAAGCAGAAGTTAGAAAAAAATCAAGCTATAAATAGGATGCTAATTTTTAACTGTGAGGGTAATTAACCACTAGAACAACTTCCCAAGGACTGCAGTGGATTCTCAATTACTGGCAATTTTAAAGTGAAGACCAGATTTATTTATTTTAAAGATATGCTCCATCAGGAATTAATTACATCAACTCCTGCTGCCTGAGTTGTACAGAAGCTCAGTCAAAATGATCCAAATGGTCTCCTTCGGCATTCTGGTCTCTCATCAGACCAGACAGCAATCCAGAAAGAAATGGGGGAACTTTCAAGGAAATACAATTGCACCGGTGCTGGCAATGAGACTCCATCACTGCTCTCGAAAGGGTCAACATCCCAAATCAGCATCAGCACAATGAAAATTGTACTTGGATAATAATGTATCACTTCAGGATGCAGTCTATTCAAATTCACCTTAACAGAAATTAGATGGGGCAGCACCAACTTAAAACCTATTTCTTTTGTAAACGATACAGACATAAAGTAGCTTTTAGCATACAAGATGTGTCCCAGTCCTGCCAGCAAACCTGCTCCAGTGTAGGCTGCTCCCTCCACAGGTCCTGCCAGGAGCCTGCTCCAGCACGGGGTCTCCATGGGGTCACAGTCTCCTTTGGGCATCCACCTACTTTGGCATGGGGTCCTCCACAGGCTGCAGGTGGATCTGTGCTCCACCATGGACCTCCACAGGCTGCAGGTGGGTATCTGCTCCACCATGGACCTCCACGAGCTGCAGAGAGACAACCTGCCTCACCTTGGTCTTAGCCACAGGCTGCAGGGGAACCTCTGCTCTGGTGCCTGAAGCACCTCCCCCTTTCCTTCTCCACTGACCTTGGGGTCTGCAGATTTGTTCCTCTCACAAATTCTCATCTCCTCTCTTCTCCTGCAGTTTTCCCCTGCCTTGTTAACTATGTTATTCCAGAGGCACCACCACCGTCACCAACGGGCTCAGCCTTGGCCAGCGGTGGGTCCATCTTGGAGCTGACTGGTGTTGGCTCTATCAGACATGGAGGCAGGTTCTGGCATCTCCTCACAGAAGCCACCCCAGTAGCCCTCCAGCTACCAAAACCTTGCCCTGCAATACAGACTTACATCTTCTGGGGAAAGGAATAACCAGGTAAAAGCTGGAGTTCAGCAAACGCCCGAGCTACAGCTGTGAGCCCACGCTGGAGAATCCAGGGAAGGAGACAGAAACGAAACAGGTCTAGACCCATACTGCCCCTGAGGGAGATGGAGGGGAAACAGCAACAGATATTGTCCCTTTGCTCTCCCATCCCTTGAGACAGCAGCAGCCACCCGACTTTCCACGCTGATGGCAAGCAGGTACGGTAGCTGCGTTTGGTTGTTTTTATTAAATAATAAGTACTTTATTAATGGTGTTCAGAGAGCACCAGGACAGACAGGAGCATCTCCTGGCAGGATGCGGCTGCCGTACCCCGTAGGCAAACCGCAGATGCAAAATCAGTGGAAACACCAAGAGCAGAAAACTTTTTTGATTCAAAACAATTCTCCCCAGCTCATCTGGTGCTTTTACAGACTCCGTAACAGCCCAGTGACTGATGCCTTCGCAGCACCTCCCCGCCAAGCCAGGCGACAGCTGAAAAGCTCTACAACAACATGCCAAGGCATTCTGTTTGCAGTTTCATTGTAATTTGATGTAATAAGTGTTGATCTCAATTCACTAAACATTTGCGTCAATTTGCCACCCGGTTTGGTTTAGTTTTAAGGCATTTCTGTTGCATTAAAAAAAAAACCCACAGCATTAAGCTATAAATTAATTAGTTGTTTTACAAGCTTAAGGTACATTATTATCCTTCCAGCTATCTTCTGAACTGCATCTTCGCATTTTTTCAGCCATGTGCGAGGAACGATTCTCATCATTAAAATGCAACTTTCAAGAGCTCTACCAGGAAAGCCCACTGGTGCCGGTAGGTGGTGGAGCATTCCTAAGTGCATTATGAACTGTATTTATAGGAGCTGTCTAGCCATTTAATGGGTTCTTGAATGATTTGCTTAGGTGTTTACTTTTACTAAAAGCAGTTTATAACCTCTGCTCTCATCTCTGAAGTTCCTCTTAAATCATTCTGTAAATATATCACAGGGCAATGAGAGAGAAGGACTCGAGTTTTCCACCTCGGGCTTTCTTTTCTGCTTTCCCTCAGGGATCTGTACTCTCTCTGTTGTCATAGAAATGGGGCACGGCTGACCTCAATATGGTGCTTGCAATACCCAGACGGATCCAGCTCAGCGCCGTAATCCCCGCTGGAGACACTTTCACTCTGTTCATTATTTCCTGGGGATTCTACCAAGGAAAGCCCTCCTGGCACCTGATGGCGCCGGAGCGATGACAAACCCCGGGCTGCCCAGCACAGCGCTCTCTGCTTCCACCGAAGCCAAGGAAAACACAAAGTCACAGAACTGTAGGGGTTGGAAGGAACCCCTAGATCCAGAGATCATCTAGTCCAACCCCCCAACACGCTCGGCAAGAGGCGCTCCTGGGACACACGCCTATCTCTTGCAATTTGTACCGTTGTGTATCTCTCCGGTTCAGAAGTTTGGAGTGTACAGAAAATAATTAAGCAAAGTCAAATACTGGCTGTTTGCTCTCCCCAAGGTTCAACGATGCTCTCCCAGCAGTGTCTTCTGGCTGGGACACCCACCCTTGTCCCAGCGAGGAGAGCTGGGGCTGCTCCTCTTCCCACCTCCCTCTCCCCCACACCTGAAGAATCGGGAACTGGGAATGGCACCGCTGCCTCTCTAATCTATCACCCCGAGGCTCTCCCATATATCAATGTTTGACTGCTTTCTATGTAAAACAGGTCATTAAGTTAATCAGAAATTGACTACTACTACAAACACCTTTTGAATAAGGTCAAATTAAGATAAAAGTCCTTGCTCTTTTCGTCTCTCGGCAACAAAGACTATAACCAGGCTGCTAAACCTGCCATTAATGTCAGTGTGCAGATTAAATGTCATTAAAGGCAATTTGTCACTTACATACACACTTATCTCAATCTAATAATTAGCAAAAGGTCAGGCAGATAAACCTGTATATTTCAATCCACAATAAATTTCAGCTGCAGGAAATGACAAAATACAAGTTTAACCATAGAGACATGTATTTGTGTTTGAAATATATATGTATAATTAAATCCAGCAAAACAGAATAATCTATTTTAAAGCGCAGAGCGGTATCGAGCCTTACTCTGACACTTCCCTTAAGCTGTGAGGAAGCCAAGTGCATAATCAGGGCTCAAAGTAACGCCCCAAAGGAGCGAGCACCGCAGCTTCCCAGTGCGAGTCCCCAGTGAAATGGGTCAGCCGGCATCAGCCGAACGCCAGAACCAGTATCAAACTGGCACCCACTGGTGCTCCGGTGGTCAGTCTTGGCCAAGACCACTGATGAATAAACCACAGAGACTAAGTCAGCTTCTGACTTTACCAGGTGACTCCGTAACTCAGGTGTCCAGCAGCCTGACTCCCTGTCAGGAGCAGAGAGTAGCGACGCCTGAGCGAGAAACCAGCTGAGGATAAAACAAAACACCTTTAATTTCTCTGATTCTATGATAATTCTTTGGCCTGTTGCCTCCCCACCTCTCGCAAGGCTGACCTGGCTTTAGAAGGCGCAGAACTGCAGCTCTGCGAAGGCAAGGAGGAAACCCCGACAGCCCGCAGCTGGGCCTCCTTCCCCCTCCGTTTTCATAAGGGAGACACTGCCTTCCAAAATTTCCTGTTCAATGAAATTCAAGCTTTACACAAACTGCCGAAAATTGCCTCATCTTTATTTTGGAAATCATGGAAAATCTCCTTTAAACGACGCTGCGGTGATGTGGTTTGCCCACTGGCTCTAATGAGAAACAGAAGGGCCAGGCTGGGAGCGTGCAGGGACCTCTGCACCATCAGTCCCACCGAGGGCAGCAGCAAACCCCCTCCGGGGGGGCACCTGCAGGTGGCATCAGAAAGCAGTTCTAGTCAAGGTGACCAATGCCACCGTGTGTCGCGTTAAGACGCGGGATCCTACGATATTCTTTTGTAGAAAAGCGTAAACTTCAAATCTCTCAATGCTCAACAGCAAAAAAGCCCAAACAACCAACCTCCAAAAATCCACACCCTAAAATTTGTAACGTTACATGCCTTTGTCTCCAAACCAAAACAAACCAGTAGCTGAGTCCTCGTTGCCATTTGGACCCTTCTCATCATTTTCCACCCAAATGTACAAATTCCTAAGTTCAAACCCCGTTCACAGAGCACACTTCCCTTAAAGATTTCAGACTTTCCTTCCTCTAATGACCATTAACAGAACATTTTCAGTTCCCTCCTGTGAGGATACAGCTGTGATATGGATATTAATAACTAAATAACATATGGAGATTCAGAGCTGTGAAGAACAAGGGGTTTTTAAAGCCGTTTCAAATTATTCCGTTCATGTTCTGTTTGCTTTTTTTTTGCATATTGGCAACACTTAATCCATCTTCAATCTCTAAACAGCTACTTCATATGGCAGTGCAATGGCAAATTGTCATCATTCAGCCTTTACCTCTGCTTCTAACACAGCGGGGGACAGTTAGTTAACTCCACAGCGATGTCGTGTTGTTTTAATAGTTTATAGTGAAGAAAGATGGTTTCAAGGAGTCAGACAATTTACCCAGCTTCTTGTCACAAAGGTACTTCATGATTAATGGGAAGTATATGTGCGAAACAAGTTTATATTACAGCAAGGCAGAATTTTTATGCCTCTTAGACAGTTGGAGAAATCTTTAGATACCTTATTTAAAAAAAAATAAATCACAGCACGCATCGGCCTTGAAAGCAATGACAAGTTCTTCTGAGTACAGGTTTTCAAAGCTTTTTTTGCTTTTTGATTAAAAAGTTTACCTCAGGATGGGACATAGCCCTAAAGAAGAACCCAACCTAATGCCTACAAAGAGAGCTGTTGCTGTTATTATCTGAAGGTCATCGATCAAGACCAAGCCTTGCTGGGTTGAAAACTACGCTTATATGTTATTCACCTACTGTACCTTATAGTCCCAAAAGGTAAACAATTAAAATAAAAAATACAAAGGATGCTAGAGGAAAGAAACATCATCTTTATATTACAAGATAGGAGTCTGGGGGAGAAAGGGTACGTAGGAAGAGTACAGGAGATCTGTGGAAGAGCTGAGAATGTATCTAGCGTATCTCTAATTCTGCCTAACGAGAGTAGAGAATAGATCTAATAAACTACATCCACAGGTGGGGTCTCGTCTAAAGCCTTCATGTCAGCAATAGAGACCATCACAGCAAATTATCCCCAAATACTCCTAAGTAGAAGAAAAATGCAATTTTAAAAGGATTAACTACAAACACAGCTTCTCGAACACTGCCTAGTCCAATTAACCTAAAGTTTGTCCATGCTGTGGGAAGCAAACCCATCCGTCGCACCCTCTCATCGCCTGTCAGAGAGGCTTCTTTGTGTACCCCACCTTCTAGAGAGCTGCAAGCTGCTGCAAGAGATCTTGGTTTTCAAGAGAAGGCAGTGATTTTCAACTTCTAAGGATTTTGGTGAATCTCATTAGAGGATGGACCTCAGCATCAATGCTACAAGTCAATGGAAACATCTGAAGGAGACTGTACCCAAAGGCACCAGCCTTCTTCAAAATTTAGGTTGGAAGCTTGTTTAAAATGCGTATTTCCTGCTTTTTTCATAATGTAACTGCACGAGCTTTTACCACATGTACAAAACTCATCTGTAGGAGACTGATTTGAAAAAGTGCAAGTAATTTTTTCTGGTATTAGGTTTTCAAGATCACGCACAGGCTGTACACTCTACCCCTGTGACCTCAGTGCCCAGTAACACTTGCCTTGGTGGGGAACGTACACACAAGTATCTCCTCTGTGCCTAGACATATGTCTTCCAGAGATTCTCACATTCTCTGCTAATATAAAGAAAAACCACAACGTGCATTGCCTAGCGGCTTCCATGCTGACGTAGCAAGACTTGGGAAAAGATTAACCCTTCAGCCTGAGGTCCCAAACATGCACCACTGAAAGCCAGCAAAGAGTTTTTCCATTGCTGGGAGCAGAGGAGGATCAAGGGTTACTTCATGAACCCTATTAATGAAATGTGCTTCCCCAGCACAGACTGGAGGAGCCGCTGTACCAAATGCGACCACTGGCACGCAGTTTGCTCACCACAGGTTCACATCCACAAGGTACGAGGGTTTTTCCCTCCTCTAAACCAGTGGAAGAAAGAGAAGGTCGGACTGAAGTGGCTTTGACTCGCTGCTTCCCTCACGCTCCTCTGCCTCCGAGTCCCAGCGCCTTTGGAAGGACAAAAGTCTGGGTGAACAATGTGCTACCCCCACAGCTGTGGTCAGGACTGCTGTGTTTAAAGGTTACAGTGATTAAGCACTGTGATTAATTTAGTCTCAGCAGAATCAATTCCACTCAACTACAAATCTAATTTACATAGTGGAGAGGACTCTGCTGTTCCCCGCTCGGTGTGGGATTGAATTTAGACTCATTTTTTCCTCTAAGATGTGTGTTTTGAGTGACCTCACTGCAGTTAACTGTTTTGACAAAGCTAATGGGACAGTTCGATCTGTGTCACTGCCTCCCTGGCTTGCTCTCATCTGCCCCTTCATAAAACGAGATCCAGTTCCCAAACCTCTTGAACATGAAATCTGTATCAAAGGATCACCCACACAGGAGTGTGTTCAGCATCGCTATCCCACTGTGATCGTGCTGTGGCAGGGAAACCAACCCCCCTAATGTGTGTTTCTTTAAAAATGTTATATTTTCCCCCAACTGAACAAGATCCCTCTGAGGAGATCTGGTCCCGAACACCAAGGAAGGTAAGTCAGACTCATAAGGTGATGGAGATCACACAGAGGTGTGCAAGCAGCAGCCACAGGACCAGGGCAGGTAACTGGCTCTGGATTATGACAGCCCCAGAGAGAAGAGATATATAATAAATTCCTAATAAAAGCAAACCACGGGACTCTGCATATCAGTACGTATTGACTGATAGGAAGATTATATCAAAGTCATGATCGATTTCGAAAAATCACAGCCAAAGTTTGGGCTGACTGCGAGGCAGATCTCAGCGCCACTCGGGTAAAGCTTTATGTTTAAAGGACTTGAGCTCTCTGGATTTGCAGGGGTCTGCAGTCTGGAGAGGAACCCCAGTCAGGAGGACATGCAAAGAAATTACTTAAACTGTTATTTTTCGGTCAATGTATGACTGGAAGTCACTGGAGCAGGAATACCTGCTAATGTCTATTTTTTTTTCTTTCCAAATAGCGATTTCCAAAATTTATGAAGAACTTAATTCCTTCGGAGAAGCACAGGAATGGCAGCCAAAGGAAACCACAGGAGCTTTTTCTCTGAACAGACCAAGGGGAGAAAATTATTGCTTCCTAAACCTAAAATGGATTTTCTCCACAACAATTTCTATAGCATTACGCTACCTGCGGCCAGTGTAACCTGAACCCTCACAAAACACGCTTGCTGAGCCATCTTTACTGTTACCTCCCTCACCTTACACTAGAAATATCTTAAATTATAAATACATCACAGAAATCTGATCTGCAAGGCCCCCGGCACATCCTGATCCCTATCACGTCCTTCTCCCTTTCAGCCCAGGCGCTGTGTTTTGTCAATACCAGCCTAGTACAGCTTCAAATATTTAGCTTAACTTGATCTTCCCAACTGCAGGAGAGAAAAGCCAGAGTCTCCCAACACCATTTGCTGAACAAACAATGGATCCCAGAGGAGGAGGAGGAGGGCGGCGGGGTGCCCTGCCCCGCGGCCGGCCGGGAGCCGTGACAGATGCCGGGGGTGACAGCTCGGCTTTGCCGGGGCCGCGCACGGCCGTCAGTTGGCAGGCGAAGCCGCGGCGGGGATGACAGCTCCTCTGATTCCTTCATCAACCGATGCGACTGAGTGACCTTTCCCAGTCTCAGCAGCTGCCTCCCTTCTTTATTCAATCATGGCAGAAAATAAGTCCCTTTGGGTAAATCTTGCCCTTTTCGTAATTTTAAATGACTGCAATTGTCATTAGGCTCGTTGGCTAAATGCGGTGGTGAGCGGTGGCGTCCTCTTCGGAAACACGGGAGCGCGAGGCAGGCGGCTTGTGTCTGCGCCAGAGTGGGAAACCCATCTTCTCCTCTGGAAGGCTTCAAAAGGCTCAAGAATTCCTGGTTGAGATTGACGCTGGCTTGGGCTAACGGGGGTCTCCACGGGCTGCGAGGGACCCTGTGCCACCACCCAGGCAGGGGAACATCCCGTCCCCGCTTCCCTCCAGGCTTTTGGCAAGAAGGAAGAAACTGCAGCAACATGAAAAATTGTGAACGCGTTCATGCAGCTTCATAGAAACAGTTCGTTCTTCACGGTGGGAAAGGAGAAATGCCCTTAATTAATAACAGTGACAGAGTAAGGGGTTTTTCGAGTAACTTTGACATGAGCCTGCTTTGCATCCCTGCTCATTTCCCAGCCTCGCTGGAGCTGCAGAAGAGGCGAGACGGCAATTGCCCTCATTGCACCCCCGTGATTAGAGATGGCAAATAATGCCAAAAAAAAAAACCAACCCCAAAAACATTCCATGCGATGAGCAGTCTGTTTGAAATTGAAATGAGTCTGCTTTGGCTCAGCATTTGTCTGCTTTGTGTTTGCTTTCCGCATACATTTGAGCAATTGAGTTTTACGAGCACAAATGTTCAAGAAAAGTGAATTTCAAAGTTGCCCGCAATATTAACAGAATCATTATTTAAATCCTCACAGAATTACTTTTGCTGAGAAATCATATCTACAGCTAATCACAATACAGATTTATTTTTGGCACAAAGACTGCCTGTCTTTCGCTATTACACTGCCTTCCATTATTACAGTACGTGAGCTCCTTCCACCTAAAATAAACTGGAGCAATAAAGCTTCCTCAGGGGCTGTCTCTTATGCTGCGCTTGTATAATGCCTGCACCATCAGAGAGATGCTTCTCGGAGCTCCTACACCTAACATGACAAGTCAAATTTTCATATTGGTGATAAACCCACAGATTAAAAAAATATTTATAAACCAGAAAGTTCAAGCAACAGAGAGGAATTCACAATATTCACAATCTCTTCATAAATACTCAAGCTAACAGAAGCGGGGGGAGGGAAGAGACTAAAATTATTCAATATATTTTTCCTGTAAATAATTTATTCCACTCTAGCAGAGAAAACAACTCTGTTTAGGTAATGTAGGAACAGGGCGGGTAATTGCAAGTCCGGAGGAATAGGATGGAAGATCATGATAGTGGCAGAGAGGGAGGAGACAGGGATGTGCAGAATCCAGGCTCATCCCTGGCCGGGGTGGAACCGGTCATTACTCTAAATACTGGAGTTTCAGGTGCCCTGAGGAATTCAATCTACTTTCTGCTGAAAGCTGGTTTCTCAAAAGCATGATTTGTATCCATCTCTTTTAGCCAATAAATACATATCCTTCCGTGTTTTTGACAGAATATTGGCAAAGGGGAGCTAATGGCTGGTGTGCACCGAGGACGCGTGTTCGGGTTTGTTTTAAGCTGGTTCAGTAGCGGTTTCTGCCTGAACTACAGAATTCTACAAACCATCGGGTTACTTCCCAGGCTAACAGACTGAAGCTTCACTGGCCCAAATAGCAGGGAAAGCTGAGAGATGAACCACACCGGCGCTCAGGCGGAAAAGCAGATGAAAGTTCCCCAGCTTTCTCCCGACACGGGCGCTCTGCCGGCGCGCGGGACCGTGGCGGCACCTTGCCCTTATTGAGGGATTACAGGACCTTCTGTACAACAACTGAGCCTGCCAAGTCCCACGAATGCTAACCAAAATCCCACACAAGCTGCTAAAATCTTCAGGGGGTTTTACAAGACAAATTTCAATAATCCCTTTAAGTGCTTCTTTAGAATCGAGCATGAATTTGCCAAATCCAGGGTAGCTTATTCTTCTTAAATTCATAACACAACTAACTAGTGCGACGCGCATTAGAGGAAACTCCGAGTGCTCACTTGAATAAATGCTGCAGAGTTTTAATATTCCCAAACCACCCGATGTAAGAAACTGGGCTGGAAATCTTGGGATCAAAGACAGCGTGAGCAGTACTTTATTTCCTCACTTTGATCAAAACAGAAAAAAACCAAGGTTATTGATGAACAAGGATAATGCTCAAATTCAGTGTTCCCACCTTTTCATGGAGACCATTAGCACTGATTAACTTTGCAGACCAGAAAAGTCTAGAAATACCAGAAAAACAGTTCTCCATAAGGTGCGTATTTTTGCTCTAATTCTATCCTGAAATAACAAATGCAAGAGCAAAGGCAAAAGGAAAATACCATTTCATCAGGCACCGGGAGGAATACTGAACTGGAGAGAGAGAGCAGAGACCTAGAGAACCAAGATGGAAGAAAAAGAGTGGCAAGTTAAAAAAAAAAAGCAAAATTATTTGATGCAAAAGGAATTAAAAATTTTTAAGTGAGAGGGAGATAGTTGAAGGATGGTAATTAAAAGAAAACAGCTACTAAAACGAGAGAGGAAAGTCAGACCAACAGAAGTATTCAATGGCTATCAGCAAAAGCAGAACATGGAGAAATCAGCAGTTCAGTCTCCATGACCATAGCAGAGGCCATGATGTCCAGTGACTGGTCTGCTTTGGCTTCCACCTTCCAAAGTCTGCCTGACACACCTCTGCAGAGCAATCACAGCTTAAACACAGCGACCGATAAAACCCTGAGCCTTGGAAAGACACTGGCTGATAACGAAGACATCCAAGCTTATTAGTCACTCCTGAACATCTCCCATCCACGTCCGTTTGTCAAGTGTTTAGAGTCACGTTGCACCTTCTCGGATGCTGAGACCGGCGGAATAAATGCTCCCCCGTTCAACCCTTAGAGCAGGTAACTCCATGTGCCCTCCCCACTTACAGCTGGGTCCCTGCCCCCTCGCCCCCCCGCTGCCAACACACACACACACACATGTGTGCATTTTATACAGCAGAAGGCGAATAGGGGCTGGGCGTTTGAAGTTCAGCACAGAATAATTTATAGCACAGATCCATACTTCTTTGAGAGTGAAATTTGATTTAGGGTAACAGCACAGGGCCTTAATCTAGACATTGAATCCCCAATAGGTGGTCTCGATAGGCACCGACACCCCCTATTCCCCCCCCCAATGCAGAGAGACTGCATTTGCCCAAGGTGAAATTTCTTTTCCATTTGCCCTCTGCATACAGCTTGCCCGACTCACTATTTCCATCCTGTCTGTCCTTACTGAAACAGCTGGGACTGGAATCTGCCTCCCCTTATCACATTTCCTATCCAGAGAAAAAAAAAAAAAAGATGGATTGAATCACCAAAAAAAAAAAAGGGGGATGAAAAAACCCACCCCAACAACATAAGGAGAGAGCCCTGTGGGTCTCTTAAGAAGCCAACCACAGTCATGGTCCGGAGGTGGGAAGCAAAGGGGATGTTTCAGAGTGCTCCAGCTTTGAGCTCGCTAATGCCATCATGAACCCGACCCCGCGGGGTTCACAAAGCTCTAATTTTCCTGCTGACAGTTGGAGATTACAGCACTGGTAGCTGAGCTGAGAAAATGTGCTCTAGAAGGTCTCCAAGCCAGAGAGAAAGAGAAAATAAACAGTGAGCCCCATGGTGTCACTTTTATAGTCACTTTTCTGACAGCAGCCATGCTTTTATACATGGCACTTAAAGTAAACAATTTAGAGCAAATGGGTTTTTGGCTGTGGGAAGAGGATGCTCTTTTCAGATACGGTACAGCATAGAG
This sequence comes from Limnodromus scolopaceus, assembly GCA_028565335.1. Taxonomy (NCBI): domain Eukaryota; kingdom Metazoa; phylum Chordata; class Aves; order Charadriiformes; family Scolopacidae; genus Limnodromus; species Limnodromus scolopaceus. Next base: position 2,166,302 of record JAOXNO010000007.1, read on the forward strand.
AAACACAATGCGAAGGCAAACAAAGAGCATAAAACAGGATGGTTCATTACTACCTGTCTTCTTCCAATTACACCTATTACTCCTGAGGATACGGGACCAATGAATGTGCAGCTCGGTGCCAATAAAAAAAAGAATATTCATTGTTTGACAGTGTTTGCTGAGAGAAGTATAGAAACATCAAAAGTACCATGGAATAAACACCACTCATGGATAAAATGGGCTAAACCCATAAATCACAGACCACATCATCATGCTCCCATTATGTTAATTATGTGTATTGATACCTGCAAAACTAGGCTCCTATGATTTCATTTCCAATTTTAAATCTATCAATTTTAAAGCATTATTCCCTTGTCAACAAAGTTCCTATGACGCTCCGCAACAAAGGAGCAAATCTTGACGCTGCTGCAAATGGATGTGAACGCCCTGGCACCAGGTGCTGGTGTGGACACCCCCTTCTCTCAGCCCCCCATCAGAGCGCACTCAGTCACCATCGGTCAGGATTAATTAATCTTACTAATTATTCCCACCTTTGACACTACCTTTGTGTTGCTGACATTTTAACTCTGCGGATGGAATGGGAGAGCAAAGTTTGCTGCACAAAAGAAGTCACACCAACTGCTGGTCTTCAATTTGCCGCTCATCGATTAACCCGAGGCTGTTCTGCCAGCGCCATCGGGGAAGGAAGGGGATGTAATGGTATCTGCTCGGAGTCCGCTTCGAGACCTCCAGATACGTTTACAGCAAGCCCAGAAAGCTTTTAATCTTTAGCATTACAGAACCATCAGAAGGGCAATTTTCCAACCCGGGAAAGCAGGTGGAAATCAATGGGAATAAAGTAATTACGAGTTTTAAGTATGGCCATTTTATGAGATACAGAAGTCACTCCCATTCCTTTCCACATGTAATTGTAATTGCATTGAAATTACTTATAACAGGCCAGGCTTTAACTCCAGCGATACAAAGCAAAAATGTACTTTTGTACTATAGCACCACATTAGAAAAGGACAAACCCCCTCAAATAACTGCGGAGTTGCATCAAATTCACACAAACAGAGGAATCCTGCAAAATGACAGCCCCAGTATTCTGGAATCCCGTCGACAAGAACACAGGGGCTTTGGGAAACATTTGTAACCCCAGCTCCACAGTATATTTTCAAAGCCTGGCAGAAGACAAGCAGAGGATTAAGTTCCTTCTACTGCCACCTCCTCCTCCCCGGTACAGGGATGACACCGCTAACAGGATAAAGTGAGTGACAGGGTTATATGATCATTACATAAAGGTAGTACACATGCAAAATCTTCAGAACACGGGAAAAAAAATTTATCAAAGAGGTTGCACCATCTGTCTGTGGAGAAAAAAACAACAGCTGGTGCAAGAAGCCGCAAGATGCCAGCCTTACAAGTGACAAGATGGGAAATGACAGGAAACAGCTTTTCACTCTTCTAACAGCAAAAGAAACGTACAGCCCGTGTTCTCGTGTTTGAAAACCTCCAGATGCTGCCCTCTTCTCACATTTCCATATCTTTGTTCATGCAACATCTGAAAGCTTTTCTATTTTTACAGAGGGAGGGGAAAAAAAAGCACAAAGCCATCAAATGTATATATTTTTTTTTCCTTGCGAGAGGATGTTGAATGAATTTTAATCATGATCATAAGAAAAAAGAAAAAGAAAAATCAGCAGTATTTGATGTGAGAAACCTTTGAAACGTTCTCCTTGTCAGAAGAAATTGCAATGTGTTTGGCTTTTATAAAGGTTGTGTATGATAAATATTAGCTTATTCTGAGAGTGATTAGGCCTTTGGATTGATTCGAGGCAACGTGAAGGTCCACCATAAACATTTTGTGAAGGTAGCAGGCTTCCCTTGCAGAAGATAACATTTCCCTTGTGCCAGGACCTCCAAATAACTCCAGGATTTAGGGGTTATTTAAGCACGAGACGTGACCCCTGGGCTGTATGTCCCGACCTGCCCTGTCTCTGGAGAGCGTGTTGCTAAGGCTGCAGAACCAAGCTACGTTTCCAAGGAAAAGAAGCCACCTAAACCCATTCCACAAAATTCAGCAAGCACAGCTCCACGAGAGGTGGCCTGGCTATTCCAAAGGCTTGACACCGAGCGGGGGGAACTGGGAGCTGTCTGTCAAACATGACCCCGTACGACTCTACAAACTGGATGTTATTAACAACTGATACACCCTTTACAATAAAAAAACCAGACTGGAAAGTCAATGCCTCGTGAAGAAACGCTCTTGCTGTGGGGTGTGACCCAGCAGAGGTACCCAGCGTGGGGTCCTGTCCGCACCAAGGCGGGATGGAGTGGGGAGCACACATTTCCAGGGGCTCAGGGAAAGCTGAGCCTGAAGACACCACTGATCTGCGGGTCAGGGGAAGGATCTGGACATCCTCACACTAATGATTTCTACATCCCCCAGACAGATTAGTCCTTAGTTCATCCAAGTGTTTTGCAGCTGGGAGATAAACCAGGATTATTTACTCCAGACAGAAGTGAGCAAAAGGCAAGGTGTCTCCCCGTAGCAAAGCAATATTCTCACGCCAGGCCTCAGCAGGAATCACATCTGGATCTCACCACTGCCCTGGGAGGCCGCTCAATGGCCAACACTGGCATTTGAATTCCACCATCAACAAAATGCTGTCTTCCTGATTTTTTTTTCTATCCTGACAGAAATCAGAGATCTCTGCTGAGATTTCTGGTTATTGCACGCCAAAAAGGTGATATTAGAGTCTAGACAAAGACAGCAATGCACAGATAATTGAGATTTGCTGGTGGGAAATGAAGGTGGAGCAGGTTCAAGAACATCGCTCAGGGTCAGGCAGGGTGGGTGTGTAAGAGGCAGAGAACCAGCCCTGTTTTCCTCATCTGAGCCTCGAGCTTTTCCCAGCTAATCCTTCACACCGTAGCGGTTGGTCTTTTGAGGCAGAAGTGAGGTTTCCAAAAGCCATCCCCCCTGTATTAGCACCAGCCTACGCAGAGCAAGTGGAATCATAAAAAAACACTTTAAGCATCATCAAGCAAGCCAGCTTAGAGAGAATTTACTAGGTGCTGTTTATTTCTACCTTTGATTCTCTACACAGTCTCTACAGATCAGAGTACTTAGAAAACATAATTATTTTAATTAGGAGTAATTCAATTAGAATATCTCATTGCCAATAACAACTTCGCTAATAAGAAATGAACACACTTGACTCTTTTTTTTTTTTTTTAATCTTACCTTTGGGGACTCTCTGAATACTTTCCCAGATGTGGAAGTACTGCTTTGATGATGCATGCCTAATTCTTCTCTCCTGTAGGGTCTGATTCATTTATTACTTAAGTCCACTGAAGTCTTTCCTTTGCTTCCAGAGGGCACTGGATGGTGCTTTTCTACATTGCTGTATCCCAGGAGGAGCAAAGTTAACTCCAGTGCAGGGGAACAGTAAAATGAGTACCCTGTCTATGGAACTGATGGTGCCGAGTAGGTCTGGGAGGGTAACTCAGTCAGTCAAAGGGTAAATAACACAGTGACCACAGTGGGGATACCTTACTGATGAGTCTTTGCTAATACTTTCGGCACAGGAATGTACTTTAGGCCTCTTCAACAAGTCTCTCCTAAGTGAGTGGCAAGAATAGTAACAGTATTTTCCTCTAATAGCACAGGTTAGGAAATTTTTGAAACGTGCATTCTGTACCACACAATCCTTGTGTCTAAAATGTGCTAAAAAGGATACAGGTCACTGGAAGTGACTGGAGCATCACTGAAGTAACTGGGCAGCACCCAGTGATTTCTAGCTTTAATCAAAGCTGGGTTTCAGGGCAGGAGACAGGTACTGCCCAGTCCCGTAACTCTCCTGAACTCTCACCGGGACGGCCTGACCCTTTGGGCAATCTGGAAAACATCACTGCAGTCACAGGTGACCTTCCAGTGACACGGATTGATCGAGGGGCTCACCCGGTTTGTGCTCACTATTCCCACGGCAGGGGTGACACGGGGCAAAGGTACGGCTGGGACGCCCTACCTAATGTCCATCTTGGGCTGGGGCAGCCGCAGTCTGGTGTAAATTACAGTGATTTGGGACCATCAGCTCACACATCTGTATGTCCTTAACATCAACAGAAACCACATGGATGTAGAATATTTCACTTTTTCTGTCCATTTGCTCCCTGATCCGACCAGTAGGACTTTGAGAAACTTGCCTTGGTGAGCAGTGATCAGCCGAGATGTGGACAATTAGCTACTTCATCCAGTTCATTCTCTCATCCTCTTAACTATCAGCTAAAGAATATTTTAATGCTGATCAGTTTCAGCCCTAATCGTGATACTATTCTAGCACAGTACAGCTCGTCTGTTGGTACTGAACAATAAAGGGTCCCATTATCCAAGGGTGGTATTTGAAAGCATATCTGCAAGAACAGATCTCATGATTTTAATTAAAAGCTTCCACATATTATTTTCTAAGCTAACAAATATCGCCATAGTTGTAATTATGGAATCACCAAATATAGACTCAAGATCTTGTTAATAATGATATCCTTTTTAAAATCTCCTAATCTTAAAAAAATGTTGTAATTAAGACACCAAGCAACTATATTTGTCTCCATGAAATAAAGCCAAATCTACAGATAATTGCAAATAACTCATTTCCCAGTGGATTCTTTTTTGTATGCCAATTAGACTCACAAATCTCAAGCTGTCACCTTCATCTCCAGACATGCAGCCGGCTGATAGCACAGCTATAAACAAAACAGCCTGAGCGCCTCTCATTCCCTGACTAAGAAAGAAAATGAAGTTACCAACACACATTTGTAGATGTCAGCCCCCAGAGAACAGAAAAGGGGGGGGGGGAAACTAATCCTTGGGTGTATGACAATTAAAATACTTGGTCTAGCTTTTGAGAAGCGTGTTCTGGGAAAGCTCCCAAGAGACTTCAGTGAGTGCGATTCTTTGGTTAAGAGCTGCCTCGTGACTCAAATCCACACGCCCGACCCCCAGCCACGTCCCCAGCCGTGGATGGCTTTTCCCTCTGGAACGGCACGAGCCCTGGGAGCCCTGGCTGCTCCATCTCAGCCGTGTGCACCTATCGTCTGTCACACACTCATCTAATCACACCTGGAGGGCTCGAGAGCTTGAAATGGTGACTTGGCAAAACCAGGGAGGTGGCAGGAGCAACAGCTGGAAATGCTGTTGCCGTCACCTATGACAACTAGTCATTTGGAAACCTCAAGTACAAAAGCCCCTGTTAAAACCCCGTCCCCAGGCGTGTGCACAAGCACCTCCTGCGTCCCTCACTATTTCCTCTCCTCTTCTGCAGTCCCCACCAGAACACGGTTGCTCTGAGCTGCTTAAACCTGCTTAGGGAATACTCAGGAGCAGTCAGAAGTGATCGTATCAGTGGAGTGATTTCTTCAGAATATGGGAACAAGACTAACCAATGGCCACAATCAAATCAATAAACTAGATTTATAACCTAAATAACTCCAAAGTGTTTTGCAGTATGTCCTTAGATGCAAGGGAGTCACTTTGCCACCGCTGCTGCAGAACCTCCTGTGCTCAGCACACAAAAAACCTGCCACAACAGCTCATTGATGGCAAAAAGGAACGGTACAGAAGCCCAAATTCAGAATATATGGCAGATTATAGGCTCACAGAGAAAAGGCACAACTCTTACACAACCATATTCAAAAAATACCATGACATAAAAGCCACAAAACTTGAAACAAAGTGGAACCATCAAGATGTGAGATGGTGACCCAGACTGAACATACTTAGCTTCAACCTCTGCTCCTCAGTCATCAAGCGTTTCCTCCTGGGCAGGTGCCCCAAAGCCTCAAACCAACCAAAGTGAAAATATGGCCGATGGTAACACGGGCACAGGGGTTCCCTTGACTCGCATTGTGGTTCCCTGGAGTGAAGATTGGACGGTTGCTCCCAAAACTCCCATGTCTGACAGATAACCAAAGCATCTTCATCAACACTGTCACTGTTCCCATCTTCTAGTTACCCAGGATTCCCCCCACCACGTGCAACTTACGTCTTTCCCATCCTTTTCAAAAAATCCCTGACTTCACTTCTGCAGGTGAAGGATGCGCCGGGTAACCCGGCCCTCAGCTATCCACGTTCTGTTTCTCTTTATCTGAAACATCCAACTCCTCCATCCTTGTAACTATTCAACCCACCCTCTGCCCAGCATGAGGACATCGCTGTAACCGGGACACTATATACATTGCCATAACCGTGCTGTTGGATTCGGTTTGAAAGGGGGAGAGGTTGAATCCTGGGGGAATCTGCACTTACAGGTCAAGACTTTGGCTATTTTGAAACTGGGACTCCCCCGTGACCAGTCCCGATGTTCACACCAGAGTGTGTTACAGGGAAGGAGATGGGCACGGCCTAATGCATTTATATCACAAGGCACTGTCTTTAAGGAATGACTCAAAAAATTGCACAGAAAGAAATAATAAATGCTGTGGAAATGAAATTGCCTAAGGTGGTGCATCTATATCCATAACCAATCAAGTTTTCAGAAATGCTGATTAATCCCAGCAGCCACAAAGCATGGGAGTATCAGCTCTCTTCTCCCAAGGAACAGGTGATGGGACAAGAGGAAATGGCCTCAAGTTGTGCCAGGGGAGGTTCAGGTTGGAGATTAGGAAAAATTTTTACACTGAAAGGGTTATTAAGCCCTGGAATGGGCTGCCCAGGGAAGTGGTGAAGTCACCATCCCTGGAGGTGTTCAAAAGATGGGTTGACATGGTGCTGGGGGACATGGTATAGTGATGGGGTTTTTTTTGGTCAGAGTTAGGTTGATGGTTGGACTAGATGATCTTGAAGGTCCCTTCTGACCTGGATGATTCTATGATTTCTCAAACCCAGGCCACTAAGTACTTCTGTTAAGATCCACGTAGCTAACTTCAAATAACAGCCCGAAAAGCCTGCCCTCCCGTTTTCCAGCATCATTCTTCAGGAAAGAAACCAACCACCAAAGCAGAAAGGGTGTGTAGCAAAGCACACTGATAGTCAGGTAGATATTTCATTTTTTTCCTTCTTGAATTTAACAAAAGCCCTGATCTACCGCTCAAATTAAACAGTGTGCAGTAAGGCATTAAGTCTGTATTCAACAAGTTTAATTACTGTGTAAATGAAAGAAATTATTATTCATTCATGACATTTATTTCAGTTCCAGTGCTAGTTGCTTTTATAAAACTGGGATTGGGGAGGGGTGCAGGGGGGAGAAGGAGGCTGGGTGTATAATTACTACTATATTTCTTTGCCAAACATTAGTGAACTTAAACAAAAAGTGCTTGTTTTCGCTAAAGAGGAAAAAGCATGTGAGCTATCAATGATGAATCTTAAGGACGCCCACAGCCCTGACCGGGTGCCAGGCTGCGATAGGTACACCGATATTCGGGAGGCCAGTAACAGAGGGCTTATTGAAGCCCCGAGACCGGCTCGGGACTCTGGCGGGTCAAAAGCCACCCAAACTATGGGAACAATCCAAGGCGGCTGCCCCCGGGGAGTAACGGGAGCCACCGTGCGACATGAAAGATAAACTGGCAGCTGATGCTATCGGGGACTATCCGACAATGCATCTTTTCTAATGGATTTTCACAGGGCTTAAACTTCAAACAAAGGAAAGGGAAAATAAAAACCCTTAAGCTGATTCACATCAGGCATTTTTGAAAGTCTGCGGGAGGAGGCGAGGCTGCAGAAGGAGGGTATGTATGCCATACAAGTATGACACACTCCACAGGCTCTTTGATATTGCACGTCCTGCCGATCCCAGGAGAATAGTTATTACCTGCTCCGATCCACCCAAAACATTTGAGTTTTCCGGAGAGTGCTGCAAACAAATCCTAACGACTAATCAAAACATACCTTCCAAAAATATACTCTTTCTGGAACAAGTCATTCCTGTACTTTCCTAGCCCTCCAACTACCAGCATTTAATTACTGCACTACAGGAGAGATTACGCTCTGGCAGAAGCGGTCTCAGTTTACTTTAAGGAAGGGGGAAAAAAAAAAAAGAAAGAAAGAAAAATCAACACTGGGCCACACAAGTTGTATGTAAGGAATTACAGTTGATGCTTTTAGATAAGTGGAAGGAGCAGGAATGATCCTGAAGGTCAGCATAAGCAAGGGAATAACTGCAGTGGTGTTTCACATCCGCATTTAGACACAGCGCTTATCCCAACGAGCCAGCCAGAAAATACATCCTCTTTAAGAGAGGCTCTACAGAATTGCCGTGGCTGACTGGCATAGCTAAGGTGTTCAAGTGATCCTCTGAAAGCGTATGAAGTGCATACTCTCAACTACGGGAATAAACACGACTTTAATTTTTTTCATTTCAGACTAATGCGTATCAAAGCCCGTCCTGATCTCATTCCCGATTCCTAATGAGTCGCTCTGAAGTTTGTTCCCAATTCCTGGCTGAACCAAATCAAGCCAAGTGAAACAAGCCATAATCCAAGCAGAATTCAATGAACTGCACCCATTAAGAAGGCTATTAAAGCTTGTTCTCAGGGTTTAAACCAGGAGGAGACTTAAGGTGAAAAGATTATCCCACATCTGCCTCCCAAGACCTCCTTCTGCTGGCACCAGAACCGCCACCGTCAGATGGGCCAGATGCCGGAACTGGTGGATTGGAGACGCTGACCTATTATCACACGTTCTACATGCCATTTACATTGGAGCTAAGATTTTACCTCAAATGCTTGATTATATTGAAATTTAAGGCTCAGAAATCCCAGATTTTGCTCTTCTGGTCCAAGGCATGCTGCCGCTTCCATCAGCGATGGAGCAGCCCACGCTGCGGCTGATGAACCTGCTTGATCCTCCCTCCTGATTAGACTAGAAGGTTTTCAGACACAAAGCACTATCTCGTGCCAAAACCTGATTACTGCTGTACCCTAACGACCACGATGGTAATAGGGAGGGTAATTACACCCAGAAATCAGTTACAGAGCACAGCCATGTCAAAGCCAAGTGCTTGGTTCACATCTGCACAACAATATTTGCACTTAGTTTTTCACTGTTGCTTAAAATAATTGCTGAATTGATGACATCAGTAACAGGAGACCAAGAGTCCCATCCCTCTTTGGACTTTTCAACACCATTGAGAGACGAGGCACAGCAACAGGCAGCGTTCCCTGCAACACCCATTTGTCTGCTTTGCCCGCGGTCAATCCCCTTTTGTTGGAGAACAGAGGTTTCTGTGCTGGGTGGAAATGTCACCTCCTGGAACAGGCAAGGGAGGGCTGGCCTTGGTGTCCTGGAGGAGGAGAGGGGCCATCAAAGAAGTCCAAGTCCACTGACCCAACAGCTGAGGTATGACCACATCAAGCAGGGGCAGACGGGGAAAGAGAACCAGCCCCTGTCAGATACACCACCAAGGGATCATTTCAAAGGAACCATCCCTGCTCACCCTCCTCTTAGGCACCCATACATGAGCTGGAGGACTCAAACCAGCTCCTGAGGCATATTATGTGAATATATATTCAACATGAACAAGGAAAACACTTCTTTGCCACCCTGCACACATACATTGTATGACTTTGCTACTACCCCCGAAGTCCTTAGCTCCCCACTCAGCCAGCCCTCAGTTTTCAACTGCCCAAAGAAAGGAACAACCAGAGAAATGGGGTAATGGATCCATTTATGCCGATCTGCCACGTGAAGCAGTAACATCACGATATTTAACTCCTAATCTGGGAAAAAACGGGCAGTAAAAATTTGTTGTGCTGATAGTAACAGAGTGACACGTTTTTTTTGGTTTCTTTCCTAGTAGCCTCGCGTTTCTGTGCTTTACTGGTGCAGGATCTTCTCCAACCACAGAGATTTCACCACAGAGGCCAACAATATTCCAATAGTCACCTGCAGAAGGGGCCAACGCTTAGTGAACTCTGATGGGAAAGAGCAAACTTCACCCCTGACACAGGCACTCACAGGCGATGGCCAACCGCTCTGGAACACACATCAGCCTGCCACTAGGCATTTCCACAGCCCGCTGAGACGCATGAACAATTCATATAAGGCAACACCAAAAATAAAGCTAATTACTTTAGGCTCATGATAAGAGAGATCTTTTTCTACAGGCAACTTTGCAAGGTCACCTTTCTTGCTCTACTCTCTCCATATTTTTCTTTTTAAACAAATAACACTGAACTGATTTCAAAGCTTATCCAATTCCATCCCCGGGCAGGAAGGGGTTAAGACCTCAAAAAAGACATACAGATGAAGAGAAAGCCAGGCTGGTTGGACAATATATAAAAAAAAGGAAAGGAAAAAAAAAAAAGAAAAAGACGTATTTTCTTACAGTCAAAACACAACCACAACCCCAGCGTTTAAGGTCACTTCCTCTCTCCCCAGCGCTGGGAGCGGTGCTGTCACTCAGCGCTGATGCTGGAAGTCTCAGCTCACTCCCAGGACAGACAGTGGCACGGCAGCGGAGGAACATTCACCCGCCGGGAAAGGGGGATGGAGGACGCAGCTTTCAATTGATTCCAAAGGTCCTTTGGGAAAGATGGGGCCTCTGGTTTATTAGCACTGACATTCAGCTCTCGGAGTATCAGGCTGATACCTATTTAATTTAATGCCATTTTCCAGTATGGAAAGCTGTTGGAGGGCAGCCGAGCCAGCATCAGCCCCACTTGCAGAGCTCTCACCCCGCTGTAATTAAACACGCTGGTGGGGCAGAACTTCTCCAGCACCCGGCAGTGGCCGGGATCCGCTGCTGGAATGTTCTCAGCTCCACCAGGGAAAGAGGGCCTTGTGCTCCAGGCTGTTTGTTCCCGTGTTTGCTAAACTGCTGGTGGAAGGGAAAAAAAACCCCACCATTGTGTTTCTCCTGGGAGGAGAGTCTGCCTTGTCCAGACACGTGGGCTGTGTGAGAGCAGACGAGGCAGTGCCAAGACCACGAACCCTCTGAAACGAAAGGCAAACCCAGGTCAGAACCTCACCCTCGCGTTTGGCCCACCACATTTCTCTGGGCAAGTCCCTCAGGCTCCTAGACTGGTGTTCTTACGTGTGAAGGAAGGTGATTGCTTCATCTTAGAGATAGATTAACTGCATGACACACTAGAATCTTTTCGGAGAAGATACCATTATTCTTCCCTTCGAAAGTCATCCTTAGACGATGGCATTGATCTGCAGCTGCCCAGTTGCTGCTCTCTATATCATGCTGTGAGCGTACGTTATTCTGGGATTCTATGTCACGGTTGCATGTGATCACACCACCAATCATCTGATAAAATGATGATGAGGTCTTTGGCAGACTCAGGAAAGCTCTGGGAGGTGAAAAAGGCCTAGGTTCATCGATCAATGCTTACATAGCATTTTTACAGTGAAGCCAGTGGAGCTATGCAGAATCACCCCAGTCTGCATCTCAAGTCAAGCATCAAAAGATGTAAATACATGCTTGGTACAATATTCAATATCACGTAAGGAATCTGGACATCTGTTTCTCACTGATCCCAGCAATACAGGTGCTTAACTCATTCCTCTGCCTTGGGAAGCTGCAGGAAGGCACGGTCTATAACCGAACATACTGGTGAACCTGCTCCACAGCTTCTATCCAAGCCCTAATCCAGTCTAATGAAGATCTATGGAATTATACAAAATTTCCCTCTTTATCACAAAACAGAAGTGTATTTCAGAAAAGGCCTCCATGAAATTCATAGATAGATATCTTCTCTTCCAGACTTAGCAATGCTTATTGGACAGAGTGATGCAAGCACCGAACAGCACATTTTCTTCTATACGCCCCCGTGAAGTATTACAGAGTAGAAAAGTACTAGATTATGTGCCAAAATCATAAAGATACAATCAGTACCGTACCTGTGGTTGGTCATGTTTAAACATCAAAGTATTGCAAGATTATAAAGATGTGCACACAGACATTTGCACACTAATCTTTCAGATGCTTTGACTATAGTGATTTCAGTTATTAATTATTTCAGTGCCTCTTTGGTTTCCCTTTTTTTACGTGGAAGGGGCAAAATAAGAAAAAGAAAAGGTTGGGAAGCTGGTGGGTACGTGGCAGCAGGGCTTCACTGATGGGTAGGTGAAGGGAACCAGCAGCGAGGGGTGGCTGAGGCTGACAGTGCCGCTCTGCTGCGAAGTCCTGCCCTTACCACCAGATTTCACACACTTTCCAGGAGCACAGCCCTGAGCACGCCCAAAGCACTGATACCCACCAGCGGGGCCAGACCCAAAGCAGGTCCCTCCACCTCCCAGAGACGTCATCACCGAGAACCACAGTGCTGTACCCCATTCCTGCCAATCCCTGACAAGAAGAGGGGATGCCTCCTCCGAGTGTAAGATATACGTAACACCTCCAACGTACCATATGGATTCCTCTCTCTTCAAATTTGCTGGCTTGACCCCCTTCCGTTCCAGCATCCCACTCCCCAGCTCCCTACCGCTGCAGAACATGGTTTATTTTGGAAGGGGCACCCATGGACACAGAAGCAGAGTCCTTTTCCGAACACAGCAGATGATGAACGTCAGGGACATCAGAGTTAGGAAATGCAAACCAGGTCATGACAAATTGAGACAGAATGGAAACAAGCACAACGCTGTCTCAGGGAGGCAGCTGATTTTCCCTGTCCAGTCAGTGCCTAATGTATTCTAACACAGTTTCAGCTTTAACTCTCCTGGATTGACAACAGAATTGAATTACACTCCCAAATCTCTCTCTCAACCAGTCATAAGATTTCTTAATCCAACAAGAAGCACTTCCTTGGCAGAGTTGCAATTGTTACATTTTTCCAGCTTTTCTGATTTAGGGATTTTAATCTTTTTAGCCATGAATTGACTTCTCTGTACTAGCACTCACAGAAAAAAAATCAGCTATTGCTCGCCATGCAAGCTGCCAAGTTCCTGGGACCAGATGGAGCGGATCCTAGGTTTTTAAAGGAGATCATTGACAATCAGAGAGAATACACTAGACGCGAGCGAAGTTTCAAGAAGGTCGGGCAAAGATTGATGGCAACACTGAAAAATTATAGAAGACTAAACAAGGAAATAGGAACGCTATCTATTCATCTCTAACATCTGTATCACGTAGAACACTGGAAGCTACAAACACTGCTTGAGTAAAGCTCCAGGGTAATGCAACCCACATGTGCCCCCCTCGTGGCTCCCCAGGAACGGGGATGCACTGCCCTCTCCCGACACGGAGGTCGGCCCTACCCTCGTGTGTGAGCTCCAGCTCCTTATCCTTAGCTTGCCAAAGTGCCGAGCAAAATGAAAAAACCAGCTACAGGGGAGAGCAGAAGGAGATGCTCTAAAACATCACTGAGACCTACAGATTAGATATTTGCCTCAAAGAGTAACTTTAACAAGGTATGTTAGAGCTGCCAAGAAAGTATGCAATGATGCCAGCTGAAAAGGGCAGGGAAAAAACCCTCTACAGAGCTTTTGGAATATTCCTATCATTATCAGCAAGCAATAGGTAACAGTTGTATGTAGGAAGATCTTAATCCACCTCCTTTAAATTCCTCTGTCGTCCTTCGCAGTTTATATTTGGATGTTCAAGAAAGGAATGATTTGGTTACTGGACCCGAGTCTATGATACAGCCAGTGAAATTCTACCCCATCTTTTAAGCAGATTAGGATCTACACACAGACCTTTGAACCCGCCGTTACCGTGTTAGCTTTCACAGCTCTGTCCCCAAGGAATAAAATGACTCTATTTAATTAGACTCAAACTCTCCTCATCTGCTCCAGAAGTTTCTTGTCACCTCATTTGATTGTGAACATAATTTAGGCTTAGAGGTTCGTACGGATTTTTCACTGGGGTGCTAAAGAGCCCTCTAATGCAATTATTGACCCTTCTTGAAACTTTTCTAGGGACCTGGCAACAGAAACTCTGCTCGCCTCCTCTTGGTACTGTATCTTGTCCAATGGCTTCAAACAAAGGGATTGTAATTCTCCCCCAAATACCCCATAGATAACAACCCCAATAACTGCCTGCGTTCACACCCATTTTATGGGTGGAGAAAATGAAGCACATAGAAGAGGGGAAACGAGATTCTTCTTCCAGTCCCAGAGCACTTTCAGCAGAAAATTAGGAAACCAGCTATTAATACCAAGCTGTAATCACTACCTGATATGGCTTTGTTTTAAAGTAACAATCACAGTCAAGTCCATAGCAGCTCAGCTCAGTGGGTGGTGAAGAACACCAGTTTTATAGAACACTCATTGTATGAGAGGATGATTCTGAGTGAGCTGCCCCAGCACCACCAGCCCAGAGGAACGGCTGTGTTGGGCCAGATCAAAGGCTCAGCTTGTGCAGCATCCTCTTTCCAACAGTGGCCATAAATGGGTGTCCAAAGGAAGAGAACAAAAATAGGCTAAGTATATATAATACCCCTGTCTCTATTTATATACGTACATCTTTCCCCCTTGCTTCCATCTCCAGTCATTTCCAGCTCACTAAGCCCCTGATGTGGTTTCTGCCTGTTCAGTGGCAATCAGTTGATTTCTATTAATTTGTCCACTCTCCCAGAAGTGATGTAAACTTCTAGCATCCATAATTTCCTTTGACAACCAGTTGCACCAGTCAACACCTTCACAAACAACCACCTACTTCAGACCTCCTTCAACCTGGCTCTTACCCGCTTCCTTTGACATCCCCAAGTTCTTGTGTCGGAAGCCAACAAACGATTCCCATCCTCCCTATGTCCCACTTTGTTTCACAGACCTCTGACACATCTCCTTTACGTATTTGCCAGCTGGAGGGTTCATTTAGTTCTTCCCCACACAAGAGGTTGAAACCTCTGAACAACCTTGCGGCTCTTCTCTGAGCACTGCAGTATCCCCTTTGGAGAGGGGAGGACAAGAGCTGCACAATGTGTCCACAACATGGGTAAATCAGGGATTTATAGCAATGAAGCACAAGAACACAGGGATACTCCCTGTTCCATGCTTAGCAACTTTCCTAATATTTCCTTTTTCCTACTGAGCACAGTGCTGGTATCGTTGATGGAAATATCCATTATGACCAAAAAATCTCATTGTTGCACAGAACTGGAGCTAAAACCTCCCTGGTTTCTCCCTTGCGTGGAGATCAGCTCAGAGTCCATTATTTCATACAGGGCGTTAAGGATTGTTTTAGGGGAGAGTCAACACAGTCCTTTAAAGCAGCATAAGGCATAGATGCTTCGGCACAGGCTTGGCACTGCAGTGAGCTCAGACACACGTACGTCTATTCCGAATCCCTTCTCCCCCCGTGCTCTATTCGTGCACCCACCCCACACCGCAATAAAACATTATTTTAACATACCCAGCGCTGTTTCATACAACCAGTATCTTCAAATTTGCTAAAAGCACACATAAATATTTGATAGAGCAGGCAATGCTGCTCTCACATCCAATTGCAAACAAGATTATTTTTTCTCCCAAACAAATCCAATAACTTGATTATCTGATCTGGTCTGGTCTTATTTTTCTGCTTTACAATTTTCAAATATTTGCAGTTGTAAGTCTTTCAAAGCTTTAATTTGCTTAAAATGATTCACAAGCACCTTGTTAATCTTTTATCAGTTTTATTACAAACTGTAAACAAAACCCAGTTCTTAAATAATTAAAGGGCATAACTAGCCCTCAGGCAAATGAAGTCCAGCGGGGAAGGAGGGAATAAAAAATTTAAAAAATCAGAGTAAGCCTGTAGATTTTTTGTTCTTCCCATCTACAGAACTGGTGAATCTAGCTTCAAAACAGAAAATAACTCTGGATGAACAGATTGCGTGTGACATCCCCCCAGCCAGCCTCTCTCATCTACTGTGTCCTGAATATTAATCTATCAAGTACCTACACGTTACTGGTTACAGCGTTAAACGTACCACAGGCTTCCAAGTCAATAGCTGTGTCCCCAACAGCCACTCAAAATAATTCCCCTGCATTTGTGTGTCCCCAGCCATGCCTGAGTCTTTTCTTTACGGTCCCCAGAACAGTCTCTCTCAGTCAGCAGAAGGCCTTACCACGGCTCACGGCCCAGGAGAAGGTGGCTGGCACACACTCCTCTGTCCTGCGGTGGCACTGGCTCACCTTAGGTTGGACCTCACCAGGCACAGCACACTGGCAAAGCTCAGCGAGCTCTCGCCCATGTCGCCCCAACCTGAAGCTCACTCCTGTGCCTCTTGGCACAGCGGTGACAGCACACCCTGCTTGGCCAAAGCCCCCAGAAACCATGAAGTATATCACTTTTTCAGAAGTCTTCAATACTGAGGGCGTCGCTACAATTATTAGTAGTTTCATTGCATCATTGGGCAGAGGTCAGCATGGTCCAGCCCAGCAGGGTGTGGGAACTGGACTCTCCTAGCTTGGGGAGCAGGGATTCGGAAGAGGGATGCTGAAATTGAGGAAGAAGACTGCTGCTAGGGTCACTGACGTCACACCTCTGATTGGCAGCATCTCCACGTCTGCCGCCCAACATCTACAGGCATACTTGGCCTCTAATTTGGAAGAAGAGGAGTCCCTGACTCCCTGCAGGTGAGGGCAGCACCTTGGTTTCAAATAAAGGCCCCCGGGAAGGAGTCCTCATGTAGCAGACACACAAACAGTGATGATACCTCTGAGTCTGGTCACCCATATAAAGGATACTGCTACATCAATGGTCCACAGGGCTGCTACAAAGCTTACCTCTAATTATTTGCATTGAAAAGCATTATGTAATGTAATTATTACTGCTGTTACAACCTGGTCTATTATCTACCAACTCTTCAGCCCAGCTGTGCTGAAGAGCAGGGCTCACCGGTACCAATCACTGTACAATCATCTTAGAAATGTCAGTACAAAGTTTCCAGCTTTCCAATGTATTTAAAATTGTGTTTCCTAATGTATTTAAAATTGTGTTTCCTTCTTATTACAAAAAAAGACCACTGTTAATGAAGCTCTCCAAAGCACTGCAATCTGAAGAAAACCTAAGGAACTATGAAAGACCATGCAAATTCTAACTACCTTTCGAAGGCTACACTGCCAGCCACAGAAAAATGGATTTAAATGCGTTACACACCTAAAAATATGTAATGGCTGCATTGAGAGCTTATACATGCAGTTCATTGTGCAAAGTTTTTTTTGGTTGTATGTTTTGTGCAGTGGGCTGTAAAAGTTGCTTAACAGAAGAAAATCTATTTGATTAAAAATTTACATCAGAAGAATGTAACAGGGAGCTTTTTTTCTTGCTATTTTACCTGCCATGGACTATTCCCACAAGTACGCAGTTCCTCTGAGTCTCATAAACATGTGCAAAAAAAAACAAGACTCAAGACGAAAAAGTTTCAGGTCTAGATCCCAAACCATATTAAAGACAAAGCTGCCCAGAAGCTGGCTCCAGTTGAAAAAACACCCCACGTAATTCCCACTTATAGATGGATCTTAAAGTGACACCGAGATGCTTAAATAGATCTGCTCCAGTGACTCCCTGTGTGACAAACACCAAGGGGAAAACGGGTGGCCCTTGGACTTCCTCATGACTCGGCCACGTTGGATGCTGCGAGTCCCACAGGGCTCCCGGCATCTGCCCAGGAGGGAGCAGCCCTAGAGACATCCTGATATGTGACTGTCCTGGATTCAAGGAATAAAGAGTCTTTATAATCTCGACTGTATTTCTGGGCAGAGTCAAACAAACCTATAGGTCCTTCTAACTCTTCACTTCAAAAGGTTACGCATTAGTTTTATAGCAAAAAGCAAACTGCAGATGTTGAATTTACAGAGCTGAAAGAAATCAGAAAGATTTAACACATTACTTCAAATGGCCATATCAAAAATCACACAAGAGCTCTCCCAACAACTGGTCCAACTCTCAAGAATTTCCAGAATTGCAGAAAGATCTGTTTAAGGCAAAATAAGTAAGTAAACATTACTTAGTCCAACAATGTTCAGCAATGCCCAGAAATCTGAGCTACCTCTGTGACCATAAGGACCAGGTGGAGAATGTAACACACACAGAGATTAGACGCCTCGCAGCCTGCACCCCTTTGCAATTCCACGACCCATCCACCACTTCTCATCTAATAGCACAGAAACAGAGAGGGGACCAGGGCAGCGCAGGGACCTGCACATCGCTCACGCTGCAGGAGGTTGCTCCTCGCAGGAGGGACAACAGTTTGGCTGAACTTCTCTCAGTTCTGCAGACCCCGGAGCAGAAGGAAACCGAGAGGCAGTTTTGGATGTGCGGCTCATGGGGCTGAACGCTGGCATTTCCTCCTCTGGGTTTCAGACCTGCCCACACTTTTCACTGGGCACACAAGCCCCAGAGAGGCGAGGGTACCCGTACTGCCGGTGTGCCAGCCAAACCCAGCCTTCAAGGCCAGAACAAGGGGAAAACGCCGCTCAGATCTACTTCTCAGCCTAGAGCACAGCACAGCAGCAGTCACAGAATCATAGAAGGGCTTCAATTGGAAGGGACCATCCAGTGCCACCCCCTGCCCTGGGCAGGGACACCTCCCACCACACCGGGTTGCTCCAAGCCCCCTCCAACCTGGCCTTGAACCC
>JAOXNO010000007.1:2184887-2211562 GCA_028565335.1 Limnodromus scolopaceus
CTCCCCTCTTTCAGTGTCAAACCCTTCCCCCTCCTCCTATGGCTCCCCTCCCTGATCAAGAGTCCCTCCCCAGCTTTTCTGGAGCCCCTTGAGGGACTGGAAGGGGCTCTAAGGTCTCCCTGGAGCCTTCTCTTCTCCAGGCTGAACCCGCCAACTCTCTCAGCCTGTCCTCACAGCAGAGGGGCTCCAGCCCTCCCAGCATCTCAGTAGCGTCCTCATGGGCTCCAACAGCTCCATGTCCTTATGATGTTGGAGGCCCCAGAGCTGGAGGCAGCACTGGGGAGGTCTCCCCAGAGCAGAGCATAGGGGCAGAATCCCCCCCCTTTCCCTGCTGGCCACGCTGCTGGGGATATAGCCCGTGGTGCGGGGGGCTTTCTGGGCTACCAGTGCATGTTGCAGTCAGGCTGCATCCACTGTCAGCCAGCACCCCTTGTCTTTTCACACCTTTGCGTTCACAGGAATGACAGATAAAATCATAATGTGATAAGCAAAACCCAAAATATGAAATGAGGCAATTCGGTGTGATAGGGCTGTAGAAGAGTTGCAAACACAGGGTCACTCAGCCAACCAGGGGGGGAAAGCAGCTGAGTCCAAGTGAGCACGGACCCCCGAGGCACAAGGGCACCTTTGTAATAATCCCTATTTACAGGCAAAGCAAACGCCTAAATCTATTTTCCTGAGTTTGTTTAGAAGGCCCAATATCAATATGCAAGCACATAAAATGACAAATCTCACTCATCTCCCTAAAACTCTGGAAGTGACGGGTGCAACACGATTTAAAAAATGCAAACTTTTAATATTCATAGGCAGGCGAGGAAAAATTTCAACAGCTAAAAGTGGTAAAAATACTGAGCCGGGTGTCTGTGCAGAGTAATCTGGAAAGAGACAACCCTTTGCTCATCACCTCCATCAGTTTAGGGAACAACATCTGATTTCACACCTGCAGCAATCCATCTATAAAGCAACGAGGAAAAGAAGTAACAAAAATAAATAAATAAAATTAGTACAATTAACTCCAGCAAACGCTTTTGGAGAAAAAGCAGGTGGGTTCCCACCTCCCAGGCACCAGCAAGGGTGGTTTGAGTGCCGAGAGGACCAGTCTTCCCGGGAATTGCTCTAGGAGCAGGCTGGGTGACTCCTGCCCTTCCTCTGGGCACAGGTCTGACCCAAAAAATCACCGACTCAAGCAGTTCTCCCCAATTCCATCAAGCCCTGGGCACAGATTTCTGGACGAGTTCATCGTTCCAGGGAAAATGAATGTTTCAGTGAGCTCAGGGCACCAGACCGATTTATCACGGTGGCTATCTGGCCCTCTGCAGCACCTGTCTTATGCAAACACTGCGCACATTTCACTATGTGGGCTGAAAAAAACATGCACTTCTGAAAATGGGTTCCCCACCCTGGTAAGGGGAGGAAATGGTCCTGAGAGAAAAACCTTTTTGTGTGGAGTGGGAGGGAGGAGAGGTTGTGCGACACAGGAGATAAATAATCAAATCTTTGTCAAATTACTGTTATAAGAGACAAGACAAATAATGAGCAAAGTCAGAGCAGAAAGAAAAAAAACCCTAAAAATGCAGCCAACACATGCATCCCCAGCTGCAGAGCAGCCCTTTCAAGATGCAACTCTCAGTGCTTGTCAAGAAAGACGCTTCCTGCCTGGATCCCCCCGGCAGAGCATCCCAAGCCGATGGAAGTCCCATTTGATGTGCTGCTCAGCACCAAGTGCCGGAATTACCGGGTGCAGACCTCATCATACTCTTAAAAAGTAATTTGGAATCAAGGCTTTGATTTAGATTGGCTTTATCCTTTACTTTCAAAGTACAACTGGTAATAATGTAGTCTGTGAGTTTAACATTTGAAACAGGGGTTCCATTTACCTCCTTGTACTTACTGGAGGAAAATGACTGTAATTGAAATCTTTCTGCTGGAAATAAAGCCCTTCGAACATTCAAAGTGGTTGCTTGTCCTTAAGGCTTTTTATTTTAGCTGCCAAACCTGTAAACTGCCTTTCAGAGCAGAGTCCTACATTTGAGGAAGAAATGAATGTAGGCTGTATCTAGGTACTGGGTGTTTTAATCTAATTTTTGGCTAGGAATACAGCACTTCTCTCCCTTGGGCACTGATAGGAATGGGAAAATTAAGCTCTTCACTTCAGCAATATCTATCAACGAACCTCAAACAAGGCTTTCCAAGGACAAAGCAAAACCTTTCACATCCTCCAACATCATCCACAAGCTCCTCCACATACCAGCAGGCGGATGTGAAGCCAGGCTGCCCCCTCACCCTGGCCCTCCCTGCAGCTCCCACAATTTCTACAATTTCACAGATTTCCAAGAGCTCGCCTTTTTTTTTTCGCCCCCCTCAGATCAAACTGATTTCCTAGTGTCAGCACTACTATGCGTATGAAGCCGTTGAATTTTAATTACAGTGTAAATGCACTCTGACTGAATATGGGTATTATGTAAAAATGGCTCGCGTCCAAGTGACCTTATATTAAATCTTTGAAAGGGTAAACAGAAAAACTTTGGGTTTTTTCCAGTAGGCTCCCTTGAAGTTTATAAAATAGAATGGTTGCAATTAACTTGATAATAGACCCAAGATGAAGCTGTGTGCATTTCTACTTTAGTTAATTTTATTATCTGATTATTTTAATCACAATTAAAATAGTGGTGCTGTGAAATGGTTTTACGGCACTTGTCTAACACAACATACAAGGACTTGAGCAAACCAACATGCCAAAGAGCATCAGTTTATCCAACATCTACCTCTTCTGGTTCCAGTTCCAGCATGTCTTTAGGATAAAAGGTGAACATCCCACGACAGCTTTAGATTAGACCATTTCTCAGGCTTTCTGTTGCAGCTGCAAAGGCATGGCCACCGAGTTCTTCTCCTGCCATTATAAAGGAGCCACTGCACACACAGGCAGGTGACACAAGTTGACTGGGTAAGATATTTCTAAGCTAGTTCAAGGCGCTGTGTGGATACAATGAGTTTGGAAGCTCCCAGAAGACCTGTGAGGGTTGAATTTCCTTGAAGCTCAGGCGAGTTACACCACCATCCCTCAGCTTGGGTCTATCTGCAGGTAACCCAGGTGGGATGAGCAACATCCAAACACAATCAACACAACAGTTTATAGCAGTACGGTGTAGTGATGCCAGGGGAATAAAATAGGTTGACAATCTAGATGTGAAGGAATATTTAACAATATATAAGCTGCCTGCAGAGTTAGCTCTGGCATGTATATAAATATATATGCTTTATCACAGAGGGGTCTTCTGACAGCAAAATCTTCCAGAGGAAATCAAAGGCAAAAAAAATGTAATATAATATTTGTGATGGCCAGAGGGGAGCACGTCAACTTCAGCGAAGCCAGCCGGCTAATAAAAATGTCAATGAACTTCTTTACAACAGAATTAAGAGGGAGCGGTGCACTGTCACTACTGTGGCACACAGAGGAAAAGCAGTTTTAACACCGATTTAACCAAGATATTGCACTGACGTGAGGGCAGAGACACAACCTGTCCCTCACCTCAGATGACCTCCCTTAACTGAGATTATATAACCCTTCCAAATGAGGAGAGCAAACTTAATTTAGTTTTCACAGGCTGCTGCCAGAAGAGACATCACTGTCCTTTCTACTCACCCTCAACCAGGTATTTCCAGGTACATCCTTTACGGCTGCTCGCTTGGGGTAAACCGGGACACGCGCTGATCTGACTGAAAGAGGAAGCCAGCTCAAAAAAAAAAGGACTAAAATTTCTAAAATTTGTTCGGTTCCAGTTGGATCCGCTCCCGGCCACGTGTCACCACGTGGCTGCACGAGCACCATCTCTGTCAGCGTGGAGCTGGGGCTGGGAGCACCGGCTCCTGCAGCAGCCCACGCTCCCCTCACCTGGAAAGGAGAAACCCATCTCCAAGTGGGGTTTTAAATCTATTTAGACAAACTGCCGTAAAAAGCTGGTTTGAGAATTTCATAGATACTTCAGCTAAGCTAACACAAATCTATTTCTAAAACCTTGACAACATGGAAGAGTTGCAAAAGAATTTGACCTCATTTTTGTAACCCGTATGGTTACGCTAGCGCAGAAGCACTCGTTTGGTGGAGCGCGTACCCGCAGTGTCCAGGCAGAGAGCTGGGCCAATTTAATGAATTCAGCGTCAATTCACACTTAAGTCACGCTGGCACAATTCTTACACGCAGACAAGTCTTGGAGCTAACACAGAATAAGCCAAGCATCAACCACGACAAGAACGGGGGCGAGGGAGCACATCCCTGCCTGTAGCCGAGACCTACATTTCTCAAGAGCCTTCCACGAGGAAACCCCCACGTCCACGCAAAGGCTCTTATTACACACGATAGTCAATAAAAGACCAGGCGTGTACGTGCGTTATGGTCTTGTATTTCCCCCCCCCCAACAGATGAACAGACTTGGCAACTTCCCTGGTGAACCAGAAGAGAATCTTGTACGGCACAAGTAACTCTAGGAAGAATACAGATTAAATGGGTTTCCTGGATTTCATCCATGTTCAAATTTCCCAGGTTGTAGATCTCAAAAATCTCTGTCTCTGACAAAACTGGTGTGACAGGTTATGTAACACAGGCACAAAATCACCCGGTGACAGAAAAGCAGGGACATTATCAGCTCCACTCGCGGACTCGAGGGCTTTCTGCTTGAACTGCCAGGAGTGTTAAAGCAAAAAAAATTAAGAAAAAAAAAAAAAAGAAATGGAATCACAAAACTTAAAGGTGGAAAAAAACCCCAACCCTGGTATTTTAAATAGCTGACCTCACCCACAGGCAGATAACTCCTTCCAGGAAGAGTTTCATATGCTAAATATGCAGAGTCCATTTGTTTTGATATAGATGTTTATAGGTCTGATATGACTTTAAATAACACAGAATTATTGTAGGGAAACAACAAGGAGATAAAATATAACTGCCTAATAAAGTGGATTTTGCAGTCAAATTGCCTTTGTAAGACCGGCCAAAACAAATGAAAATGGAATAGTTAAATCTGCGACTTTGTTAAATATGGTATTTGCAGCCTGGGATAAATGATAGGACAATCTTGTTAAATGAAATATACATGCTTCTTGTTAAATGAAATATATATGCTTTCACTGTGTGCAGTATAACTTGAGGCACAAAGATGAGAAATAAATCAATGTGGGACTATTTGCCAGAATAGAAAATTTCAGGCTAATGGCACATGCATGGGTTTCCCCTCTAAGAATACCAAGTTGCTAACTGCTCGAGGGTGGTTATGGAGCAGAGAGTGAGACTTCTTAGTATTTTCACCAAAAAAAAGTTGTCTTGCTCCCTTCCCCCTTTTGCTGGATTAAGGAAAACAGCAAAATACTCCGAGCGGGTCCCAGCGTTACAAGATCGGTCTCTAACGGGGCAGGAAGCCCCCCCAGGGAGACATTCAGTGAAAAGGCATCGCCGTCAGGCAGGTCCCTGCTGAAATCCTGGTCCATCCTCTCCCCGTCCCCCTGTTTCCCCCAGGCAGCTGGTTCCAAGGGACAGGGGAGAGAAAGCAGAAGATGAGCATAAAAGGAAAATCCAACCGAAAGCACCGTGTTCTGCACAACAGGAAATGCAGCAACTTCCACAGTAAAACCTCCAGCAAACAGCCTCAGAATACATCTCACTACTTTTTGATCAATATACCTTCTTTTTTCCATCACAATTACAGACAATTAAATATTTGCTTTGTGACTAAAGGAGAAGAACAGAACTGACCTCCCTGCAGAAGCAGGTCACATCTCATAACCGGCTCTACAGAACAAGAAATATTCCTGCCTTTCAAGCTGCACCCGAGAAAAACAAATACATCTCTACCGCTGTGGGTTTTGGTTGGTTTTTTTTAACTGACACAGCACCATTGGAATTAGATCTGAGCTTTTCTTTCCCCTTCCACTCGCACCATGCCGAAGTTGCGGCTGTCACATTCCAAGCCCATACCCTGCGCTGCTCCGGCTCTCGGCACGGCGTTCTCTATCAAGCCACAGAAAAACAAAATTCACCAGCAAAACTTCTCAGCGACGTCCCCTCCACTGGTGGCCAGAGCTGCCCATCAAGGGAAGGGGGCTGCAGGGAACCACGCAGCGATCCCTTGGGAAAGGCTGCGGGAGAAAACGTACCACTTACCTTCTCCGCATACTTGAACTTGACGTAGAACCAACTTGACTTGATCATTGTCTCACCTCCTGCCCTCGTTAAAAAGCAAGAAAGCACCCCAAACCTACGCTGCTGCTGAAAAGCAGCGTGCCAGCACTCCTTCCGTCAGAGCCGGCAATTTTCCAAGGGGAGCACGGTACTTAGGGGAAGCAAAGGATGGGAGAAAGACGAAAAAAAGAACAAAAAAAAAAAAAAAAGGAGAGAAAGAAAAATCGATGCTTTCCTTCCGCGGTTCCAGTTTGTCCCCTCCTGCCCTCCCAACGCTGAGTGCGATCTCGCTTGCTGCAACCGAGCTCGCCGAATGCCTTCGCTCGGCGGCTCGCTGTCAGCTTGGCTGCCTGACAAGAGAATTCCTCAAATGGACTTCAGCTGCATTCATCACAAATGGCACATGTCAGTAAAGCCAGGAGGCTGGCTCCGGTGCTGGCAGCCTCCCAGGACCATGACCTCCCCCAGTGGGATGAATAATGAATTCCAGCACTTCCCTCCAGACACAGATTAACACCTGGCTAAACATTATTCTGACAATGAGCTTGCCCATTCGGAGAACCCTACGCCACCGCGTTAACCCCTCGCTCTCCCACCCAGCGATGCTTGGGAGGCTGCCCCACAGTGCCCTCCCCCATCTAAAGAAAGATTACGGGACTATATATAGTTTAGAAACAATAAAGCCTCTTAAGCATAAAGCAAATATCTCCTTTCCAATTCTGCAGCTGCAGTAAAGCTACTGTGTAACTGGAGCAAGTAATCAGGAGTCAGGCTCTCCTCTGCTCCCCCCTTTTCTACCCCCCTCTGCATCCCCACTTGTTAAGCTCTGATGCTGTCAGGCTAATATTTTAACATATTATCTGTAAAGACGTTTTAAAAAAAACCAACCAAACAACATGCACCAAACCAACCTCCCCCCAACAAAACTACCACCACTATCAAGATGAAAGTAATGCATAAAAAATCCTGGGAAGACACCCATCAGACTATGTGGTCTTTTGTCCCTTCTGAAAGCCTGCCCAATTCCCTCTCTCTGGTTTAATGAGACACATTGATTTGGCTGCAGCCGCTGCAAATCTCCCAGCTCCACGCACGCCCCAGAGCAGCGAATATCAAGTTGCAAAGTACAGGATGAATATAATCAGCCTACTGTATTTCCGCTGCGTACAGCGAGGGCTGCACCGGAGCAGAGCTATCTGGCCCAGCATCCCCCCTCCAAACACTTCAGGATGCACAAGGAGACAATGTAAGAAATCTCAAGTGCCCACAGCATCATGTCTAATAACACAGATGGACCCGAATTTGTTAAGCATGTAGTTGAAGCTCTTTATGTTTCTATGAGAGGAAGGAGGTTCAGAATTTTGCTATATGCAGCAGGAGAAAGCGGCCTCGTTCTGTTGTTTTTAACCAGCTGTCTGGTTATTTTCAGTGGGAGTCTCACAGTATCCTATCCTGCAAAAAAGAGAATAATTTGCTTCTCATTATTTTCAGATCAGTTATGATTTTACAGATTTTTCTCGCCTCCCTTATATCACACCTTTTGGGGACTGGAGACTCCCAGACTATTACATTTCTCCTTGTAGGGAAGCTGTGCATGTCTCTGCAGATCCTTTTCATCATTCTCTGTGCCTTTTCTAGGTATCTTTTTCATACGCTGAGTGAGATGGAACAAATATGTGTACCCCTGACGTACCACCTCCTGCTATATGTATGCACAGAGATACGTAGTGGATGAGACCGACCCTGAAACCCAGTTTGTCAATATTACTCGCCTAAAAAGTACTATCAATACAGGTGGTGGCCTCATTGCATCATATGAAAGCTGTAATATTGAAAGCCTGGCTGCTCATTCACTTGCCAACAGAGGATTTTAGAAATTTTCATAAACTAAGGTTTAAACAAGGGACCCAATTACCAATAATGGCCAATAACAGTCACCTCATTTAATTGAAGGTATGGCTCTAACCTCCCTGTGTGGCTTTGCAGGTGGGAAGATGCCCCAGCCCGTCACCGGGGCCAGCAAGTCCCTTCTAAACCCCCTCAGCCCAACCTCAGCCAAGATGCTTCAAATCACCACCATCCACACCCATAGCTGTCAGAAATGGCTCCACACAACAGTATTCCCACCCGCCCTCTAATTCTGCACTTCTGGGAGAATTAACATATGCTCAAAGGGTGGGAAAATGCCTCCATCTTTTCCAGGTCTATGGAAACACCGTGCAAAGGCAATAGTAGATGGGAAGGTCTCCTACAGGGAACACACAGCCAAAGCAAACTAAACCACTGGTTTTTATTGGCACCTTCTATTTTCTGCACCTGAAAAGCCGGGTTTTGAGTTGCAAATGAATAAATAGGATGGATCTGGCTGTATGTTTGAATGAGATCAGGTCAGTACAAGTGCCTCACTTCCTTCCCAGTGCTACTCTGCCAAGGGCTCTGCTGGTACCCAGGTCCCCGCTGGCACTGCCCGGGCCGTACCGCAGACACCCATGTGAACCACAGAGCTGGTGTCAAGAGCGTGACTCATCCTCAAGCTGCCTGTGTCCACACGGACACCAGGCTCTCTTGTACCCAATTATAGTAAGTTTGCTCGCTGCATCGACCCAGGAGTCCCCGAGGGGACCTGGGGGCAATATCACAGGGCGCAGCCACCGCAGAAGTGAGCTCTGACACCGCGTACCAAGCACAAACAGCTGTGGCTCAAAGCAATTACCAGGCCCTGGATGTTTTCCACTGGTTCATTAGCATCTGGCAGGACCTAAAGTCCCAGGGTCACAAAACACAGAGCTATTATTTTATCTCAGGGAAATGCACAACGACATCCCTCGAGAGCTGTCCTTTAGTAATCAAAGGACAAGTGCGGCAGGGGGAGCGGAGATGCAGGATTTCCAGCCATCACGTCCCCAGCCAGGCAGGGAAGAGCCGACCACACCACAGGACTGCTCATTTTTTGTCACACCGTTGAAAGCCCCAACATCAGCATCCACAAACAGCCCCAAACCAGCACCGACAGAACCTGGTTATTCCTTATACTGCAAATAGCTGCTTAGGTTCACACCTGTACACAACAGCTTGATTTTCAACACTGCATTCGTCTTTGCAGTTGAGCAAAATACACCATTTATTTCAAAACCTACAGTGTCAGCACTTTGTCTGAAACGTATTTGAGTTTCATATTCTACAGAGTTATTGTCTATATGGTGCAGCACCCAACAGCTTTGCTTCTCCTTTGCCGATTCATCTTCACTTCTTCGGGACATGCTGCCAGACAAACCATGCCTTGGGTAGGAATTCATCCCTAATCGCGCTGTAGCCCCGACCTCTGGCATCCCACCCCTTCTCCTTCAAACATCCATTGATAACACGAAATAATGTACTATCCAGATTTTAAGTTTGTACAGCCAAAATCCAGACTTCACTTTCTGTACTCCCCTGAAGGGAACCACATTTTGAGAGAATATTTGCAATTCTCCCAGAATAAGCACCTTTTGATTTATTCAGCAGGTTTTGCCATACTCTAATATACCATCTGGAATTTGAGACGGTGTACAAAGGAATTGAAATAACCTCCCTTTTATCAGGCCATTGGTTCTAAGCCTTTTAATACACCCTAAAGTATATTTAGATATCGATCCATGTTCCTTTTCAATTATCCCCCATGACAAAGCTCATCATACACCAGAGCAAGCAAACCAAATGGCGAGTAATACCCATTGGATTTTTTAAGTTGCCTAAAAGGAGGCTCTACCTCCTCCTCTTCTTTTTTTTGACTCTGGGTTTGTTGTCAGCTCAGACTGGCATTTCCTCAGTGCTCCGTGGGAGGGAGGGAAGGAGCAAAGCGGGCACTATTTCACCTTCTACGTGCCCTGAAGAACCCACTTGCAAGGGCGCACGGTGGAGCCAAATAAGCTGAATATCCCAAAATAAGCTAAAGAGCACTGACCCTTACCCCGAGCAAGGCCAACCTCTGTGTGTAAATCTGTGTGTGCAGGGAGGATAAAGCAAGATGATGGGTTTGCAGGAGGGACTACATCCAAGATGAATTGCATCCATCCCTATCTCCTTGGCACTATGAGAGCAGAAAATCATCTCACTCCCTATTACCATAATAGCTTTCACACTTCCCAACCGGCAGAGTGAAGTGTGGGGACGTGGAAAAAAATAGGCCATAAAGAACAAGCACAAATAAAGTTTAGATAAATAGGAAGATCCCATCTTCAGAAAACATTTACAGCAATTTTTATAATTAGCTCGTGAAAAGAAAAAGGCAATTTGGAATGAGTACAAATAAAAAGGACTTTGAAATGTGTTTCACAGTTCAGAATGGCTCCTAATGTACCAGCCAAAGCAGTGATCCCTGGAAGATTATCTGAAGCTGAGAGCAAAGCCTGGGGGATCTGCAAGCCGCCTAAAAGAGAAAGTTTTTCCCCAAGTTCAGAGAACCGCAGAGTAACATGGATTACTTTAAATGAAGTGCAAGTGCTGAAGCTCCGGCTGCCTGCCTTCCAACATGCCCAGCACTTCCCGAGCTTTAAACTAGCACACACAGAATTCACTTCAAAGTACCCATGTTCCCTAACAGTGCGTCTGTTTTAGAAGTAACCCAGAATTACACCAGCTCTATCTTCAAACTCCTTTACATCCTAAAAGCTTCCCAGGGCATGGGCGGTGGGAAAAGGGGTCAGAATGACCAAAGCCCAAGAAATGGATGGCCACGTCTCAGAACCAACACCATGAACTACCGAGGCGTCTGCAGCCTCCTGGGACCCACGTTACCGGACATTTCTGGCTCACACGAAGGCCAAGAGGGAACTATCATCTTTCAGGCTAATAGAAAGCACTGAGGGATTTGCTGTCTTGTTATTAACATGATAACAATCCCATCTTGTACCTTATAACCCTGCTCTCCCATCAACACCATCTGCTCTTTCATCTTGAGCGCTGCCGAAAAAAATCTCATCCCAACCATGCTGCTGTCAATTCCTGCTTCTGTGCACGCTGTAAAAAGGATCTCTCTAGGTCACTGGTTTGAACCCAGTGCGGGCTGCCAGTATCCGAGAGCTCTTAGGCTCTAATATCCACTTAGAGCAGGCACAGAATGAGCTGCATCCCGTGTCCCGTGTATGGAAGTTCCTGGGACTGGCACCATTTCAGAGAGAGATGCAGGACGAAGCGGTCCAGGAGGCGAACCCCAGCCCTATGCCCTGCAGGCAGAGCCACGCTTTATGGAAATATTTTTTTGAATGACTGAGAGGTGCATTTAACATTTTCCCTGGCTGCTGTGAGACTTGTCGGCTCTTACAGCTGCTTTTCCGTGGGACCAGGATAAAACCTAATAAGCCAGGCTACCTGATTCAAAGAGAAAGAATCCAGATTAACTGGAGAAAAGCAGTTTGAAGTACTACATCTCCCCCAGCAAAGTGCCAATTTGTAATGAGTTACGGTGAGTGATAATCCAGCCCAGGCACGTGCTCAGCTTTCTAGGTGAAATTATGGCTAGGAGGCACAACCAGAGCAGCCTGAAAGATTCACAGACACCTCGATCCAAGCCCGCAGAGGACAAGCAGCAGACAGTTGCTAGTGGTTTACAATCTGCAAGAGACAGACTGAGACAGGAGAAGGACAGCCCAGAAGCCTGGCACACGAGAGCCAGGCTCATGATGGCTCACAATATGTTACTTCTGCCACACTGAGTTATATCAGGTTACAATAAGGAACGTTCCTGACGTTATATGATATATATGTAACTGTGCCAGGAAGTCACGTGCCAGTATCTTCAGCAATGGGAAGCAAAGGTTGCTTAAAATGTCTTTTTTTAATCTCTCTGAAGAAGAAGGTGCAGTGCTATAGTCTGTAATTTAAAAAAAAAATAACACTAATTGCTATCTGGACAAAATAGCTTACGATATTAAAAGATCAAATGATGCTTTTGTAATCCTACACAATGCTCCTGCATCTTGCTTTTGGTTACTAGAGCTATGGAGCTATTTGGCCAGGGTTTCATCACCTGGAGAAAAGTTCACTCCTGAGAACACCCCAGTACTCAAAAGTGTTTGAAATGACACAATTCTCAAACGCAGAAAGCCCTGATTTCTGTGACACTCCATTTCATCCTACTGAATACGTCTGCAACACATTATATAGTTGTCTGTATACATCACCCTCATTTACTCATGGAACAGGGATGA
This sequence comes from Limnodromus scolopaceus, assembly GCA_028565335.1. Classification (NCBI taxonomy): domain Eukaryota; kingdom Metazoa; phylum Chordata; class Aves; order Charadriiformes; family Scolopacidae; genus Limnodromus; species Limnodromus scolopaceus. The sequence goes on from JAOXNO010000007.1 coordinate 2,197,245, forward strand.
GGGAGCAATATATCCACGGGGGAAAAAAGCAATGCATTAAGAAAATAGAACATTTCCATGCAACGTATGTATATACATTCAAGCACTAACACAGGTTTCCTTTGAACATACAAAGGGATTAGATGGCAGGGCACTAATGCCCACAGTTAAATCAAGTCCTATTCAGCAAGATGTTTCACTCTAAAAATCCATACCAGTGTAGATAAGCCCGCGGTGCCAACAGCTCCCGCACGCAGCAATGGATACAGGGTAATTTACACCTCAGCAGTAAGAGCTGTAACCCACTTACCGCCCACCCAGGCGCAGGGCTGTGCTCAGGGACAGTGACCAAGGACTACGGAAGGAGGAACTGTAAAGCTGCTCCCATCTCTGTGAGGTCATAGAGTCATAGAATGGTGTGGGTTGGAAGGGACCTTGAAGACCATCCAGTTCCAACCCCTGCCCTGGGCAGGGACACCTCCCACCAGACCAGGTTGCTCAAAGCCCCATCCAGCCTGGCCTTCAACACCTCCAGGGATGGGGCAGCCACAGCTTCTCTGAGGCCAGGGGGGTCTTGCCACCCTCACAGCAAAGAATTTCTTCCTCAGATCTCATCTCAATCTCCCCTCTTTCAGTGAAAAACTGTCCCCCCTCATCCTATGGCTCCCCTTCCTCATCAAGAGTTCCTCCCCATCTCTCCTGGAGCCCCTTTAGGGACTGGAAGGGGCTCTAAGGTCTCCCCAGTGCCTGCTCTTCTCCAGGCTGAACACCCCCAACTCTCAGCCTGTCCTCACAGCAGAGGGGCTCCAGCCCTCAGGGCATCTCCATGGCCTCCTCTGACCCCGCTCCAACAGGTCCATGTCCTTCTGATATTGGGGACTCCAAAGCTGGACACAGTACTCCAGGTGGGGTCTCACCAGAGCGGAGCAGGGGGGCATAATCACTGCTGCTGGGTGGGTAGGTCAACCCAGCCATGCCCAGCAAAGACCAGTGGGTCACAAATCTCGAGCACCGCAGCCTCCAGGCAGCCCCATCACACTCTGCCATCGCAAGCATAACCACCTAAAAACCTAATGTGATCTGTGCTGTGGTTTTTGCCTGACTCAAAATTGTTCTTGTGTTACCAGAATGAGTTCCCCAGCATGGCTTAGGAAGACAGAGACCAAGAAACAACCACTATCTCCCCAAACATCAGGTTACCAGTCCCAGCTCCCCTTCACCCAACAGAAAGCACCCTAAAAGGTCGTATTTATTTCAACTGCCAAGAGGTCTAGTGCGTTCAGAACCTACTTCACCTGGATGTTCCCAGGACACAGGGTTCTGCCCGAGGGTTCCCATACACCAACACTGCTTAGATCAGGCCTGAGGATGCTCCGTACTCACCAAGCAGAAAAACAGCCCCAGCTGAGCCAGAGTGGAGACTGCAGCCCATAAACGTGTGTGTTTATGCATGTACACGTGGAACAGAACTAAAACCAACCAGTCCATTTGAACTTGCATTGCCATTTGGTTTTCAAAGTAATTCTAATTCTTCGGAAGTTTCCCTTTAAAAATGAGATTTTGTTCTTTAATATTCATTGACTTCTAGTTTGCTTCCCACACACAACGCATTATTTACTCTACAGTGGCTCGGTGCATCAATTATGGTAATAGTTTGTGAATAACATTTGCATTATGGGAAAATGAGCCTGGTTATTTAGCACTAGCCGAACCATCCCTCTGGAAAATTGTCACAAACATACGTATCATATGCCTCCACTTAAACAGAGCTGTAATTACACTAGTTTATTAAGTCAGGTTTTTTTTTTTTTTCTTTTTTTTTCTTTTTCTAAATATTCTTTCTGAGAGCAGAACACCTCTGGATCTCTTACTCAGGCAGCCAAAGGTAAAGGCTGATGACTACCGTCACCATGTTCTCAGGGCAGGGCTCACACACTGAGATATTAGGGGTGCATTGCCTCTTCTATATTAGTCCACCTTAATGTAGAAAGTGTGGCTCAGTAATTGTGGTGTTTGATTAATGCTCCATTTAGGTCCCTCCAGCTAAATTCCAAGCTCAGTTCAACTACTGTAAATTCTGATTAACATCTGCATTAGATCAGCACGTGGAGTTTACATTCCATGAGCACGATGCCACGGTCCTTGCCTTACCCAGAGTAACGGTATTGCTGCTAAAATCGCTCTGCGCCGCAGTGACTTTCAAGTAGCAAATAATCTCACACTTTCTCAGTGCTTATGAATGTCTGCCTAAAAACTTCCCAGCATTTTTAAAGGATTGAGAAGAGCTAAGAAAATATTACAACGGGGTGTTCACACACACAAAAAATAATTTAAAAAAACCCAATAAAAATAAACAAACAGAAAAATGAACAGCTTTGTGCATCGAGGAGCTGTGATATCAGCATCTCTGGGAAGAACTTGTGGCATTTCTTATACTCAGACTGCAAAATTCTTGCAAATAAGCAGTTAAGTTAGTGTACAGCAGTTGTCAGCTTGCTTTTATATTGTCCACTCTAAATTCAGGTATATTTGGAGAAGTTAATCAAGCCTTAAACCTTTCTTAGAGCACCAGGGATTACCACAGAGCACCAAACTGCTGTCTTCATACAGAAGAAATGCCCAAAACTGCCCCTTTGCGTTAAAAGGGAGAGCAACACAGAGCGATGCCAACACAGGGACTCGGCTCCCAAGGTCCTAAACTGTAACGGGGATAAATGAAGCTATCGATGGCATCAGATCTCCACGGGCAATTCCATGATCAGAACTAAACTATCACAGGCAGAGAAAGAGCCTTAAAATAAGTGAACTGAAATTGGAAAGAGGGTGGCATGGACTGTGCAACACAAGAGTACCCGAGATCATGCACCAGGCACTACTCTTAACTGCACCCAGCACCGCGAGTGCCAGCAGCTCCTCCCCAGGCTGCTGGGCAGAGCATGGTCCAGGTCACTAATGAGATAAGATAGTTGTTATTATTTAACGGCCCTTTCACAGCCCATGACTTGGTGATCTCAGGCCAATTCCAAAGCTTCCAGCCAAGAAATCATCCTAATGAGCCATCTCAAAAAGGAGTCAAAGATTACATAGGCCAGTGACACTGAACCACATCCTGGATATTCAGCCAGATGTGGAAAAAAAATAAGAAAGATAACATTGGGCAAGTTTTTTTAGTTTGCTCTACCTCTGTAACATCATCCACCCAAGTTCCCAGCAGAAGGAAGGTACCAGGTATCGGTGCATGCAACACCAAACCATCTTTACACTAACCACGGCATATCGTGGGATTTTTCATCTGTAGTGCCAAATCAACACTGGTCTTACTTATTCTGTAACAGCATGGGGGGTGTGCGCGCTTGGAAGTTGCCCAAATGCCCATGCCCTCAGCTACGGGATGGAAATCTCCACAGTAAAAGCCAGATCAACACCTCCCTGGCAGTTTCTGTGTTTCTTTGGACGTGCCGTAAAGTTTAAGTCAAGCTGGGAAGTAAACACAGGCACATAACTCCTGCTAGTTCCTCAGCAGGAATGCCAGCGTGGAAAGGACTGTCACTCTCCCAGCTGAAGTGCCCTTTTTGTAACAGCACTCAAGGCTTGGGCTCCACACAGCTTTCCTGTACTTTGTACCCACCCCAGAAGCTGTGACCACGACTGACTGTGTCCTCTCCAGCAAGGACTGGTTATCCTTTTGAACTTCCCGGTAGAGACGGCGCTGACTGGATGTGCCGAGATTTCAGAGACGGGAAAGAGAGAGTCTTACGCTCTGGGGACAGAACGTCCCACTTCACTTCAACGCTGCCAGGACACTGAATATGCCCCAGCAGAGAATCGCACCAAAAGAGTCTGTCTGCATCCGGATGGCACTGTGTGTTTTGAAATGTCAACTCCAATACACTGAGTACTTTTCCAAGACAGGTGAGGACGGAGGTATAAAACAGAAATTATTTATTCCTATGATGTCCTTGAAATTTAAGTATTAACTTGTACTGAAGCTCTTTGATCTAACAAGGCACAATTAAAAAAACCCATGACAACAAGCACAAAAGCCTGCCCCATCCAATCTAGGCAACGTTACACCCCCTCAGCAGCACCAAACCAAAGCAAACCCCTTTCCTCTCACTTCGGGCAACTAAACAGCACAGCATCGTGTTCGCCACAAGACTCAAAAGCGACGCTTTTTGTCCTGTCTCACTAGAAAAGGTGTGCTTGTTTTAACAGCGAAGAGAACAGTTTTGGCAGCTCTTGACAAGTCTGAATCAAAGCGTCTGCAAAGAGAACGGCAAAGGTCAGGCTGACGCTGAGAGCTGGCACCGCAGTGATGTGCCACGAGCTCCCATCTCTGCTGGAAAACCGCTCAGCTCCGTCTCTGACACACTCTCCCTCGCTACACGTTTATCCTCCTGATCCTGGGAGAGGGAAGATAAAAATAGACACGTAAAAAAGATGAGGAAAAGAAAGGGGGGAAACTCTGCAGAATAGTCCCCTCCCTCATTTTAATTATTGATGCAGACAGGCTAAGCAATCTGTAAGCCATATACATAATGTATTTACTTGAAAATCCCAGCAAATCCACATGGTATTACAGAACAAACTACAAGCTGATCTGGGAGCACTGTCTTAAGAACCGGGTAAGCTGTCTCCATGTACTCAAAAATCTGTTTGACAAACGGAAAGATTAGATTAATGTTAATAATCCTAACATGCTCAGCAGCACTCTTTCTACCCTAGCAATCCAGTTTGGGCTCCGGGCTCTTGATTTGGATCCACACCAGGTACTTTTTTCAGTCCAGACTTGCTTGTTTAGAATGACAAAAGGCGAGGGCTGGCTTACATTCTTCAAGACCCCCGGTTTGATTATACACTCCATCAGTAATGTTTAGGGATCAGCCAGAAAGTAGCAGATGTTTTACATAGCAAGCGATCATGTTTAAAAAAAAAAAAAAAAAGAAAAAAATCACTTCTTGAAACAGCTGCTTTTAGGTTTGGGGCTGAGGAGGGCGGATGGGGGAAGAATTAGACTTCAGCCTGACGTTGGTGAAAGATGCTGTGTCCTGCTCAGCTCTACCTGCCATTGACTGGAACAACCTGGACAAGAAATACGTTAATCAAAAATAATGTTCCCGGTAGAGCTTAACCAGCAACGCAAGCAGCAGCAGGCAGAATGGTTTAATATGGGGGAAAATGCAAAATCTGTAGCTCATTCAGCCATTTGTTGTGTTTCAACGACAGAGTTTCATCTCACTCAGTAACAAACTCCGGGCAGAGAGGGTTTTCCACCTCTCTGCTGCAGAGCACTGAACGAGCTTGCGGGCTGCATCAGCAAGGAGGGAAGGGGACAGGGATGGACAGTGTCACCCCGCAGCACCTGGAGGTGACACGGTGTGTCCCAAGGCACAGGCAGAGAGTGGCTGGACCAGAGGCTGTACCTCCGCAACGCCCAGATGTCAGCGAGTCCCCTGCTGCAGGGCAGAGCCTGTTTGCAATTTTCTTCTCAACCACCAGTACGAAAACACAAACCTTCAGACAAACGGATCCTTCACTTCCTCCAAGCTGCTTTTAGTGGTTTCTTTAATCTTTTAAGCTTCTGGGTCTAATCCAACAGCTGCCATCAAAAGTACTTATACAACTGCAGGGGAGGGAGGAGGGAAAGAATGGGATATACCAAATCATGGAACACATTTTCTGAGCTTCTTTGTTCTTACACACACACACGCAAGTGCATTTGGAAGATATTTGTTCACAGACCGAACACATTTCCGTACATACCACCTGTGATGTCCTGCACTGCCTTATCTATAAAAATATGCTTGAGAGATACACTACCAAATAAATAAGATGACCCAGGTGAGATGGCACTCTGCAGCACGTGCAGTGACAGTAACAGGGTGCATCTCTGTGGTAAGTAGCTCAGGCATGAATACTGGATCAGCAGATGGTTCCCATGATGATAATTCCTGCTCTTTCTCTACAACCTGAAAATATTTAGTGTTTTTCTTCAAAGGAGGCTCCTGGAGTCAGCAAGCATCCAAGAACGCTTGTTCTCATTTCAACTACACCAGAAAACATGTTTCAGCTCTCCCAACAGAAAAGTTTAAAACGCAGTCGGAGAGCACAGGAAAAGTTCAAAATCCATAAACAGAAAGACTCCAAAATTTTTAAAATTTCTTCTTTTCTTTTTGGGTTTGTTTACTTTTGGGGGTGAACAAACCCCCAAAGGGACTCTTGTAATCCCGAGCATCAGGATCTTGCAATTTCTGCAGGTTGCTGTATCTGTGTAGAAACACACATTTAAAGGGTCGGGAGGGTCAGAGAGGCAGCGGGTGGACAAGTTCCTTTGCTCCTGCTCTCCCCAGGACACACCGCACACAGATGCCCTCTTTATACCATGAATTCGCTGGTACATCCTTCTCTTTGAGCACAGTCTCATCTCCCAGCGTACTGATATCTACATTAAGTTTCTAAAAATAGCGTGTCCTTCTTACATAAACCTGATATAAAGGAATTAGGTGACAGCTGACTAAAAGAATCCCTTTAAAGGCAAAATTTGCTGGACACCAAATGCAACCAATACTTATAAGCAGTGAAGCCCTTTCGTATTCATTAAAGAAGAGAGAAAAAAGCTCCTAGATAAAGTCACAGTTTGCCTGGAAAGGAAACACGTTTCCTGTACACACTGACTCAATTATTACAATTCCAACTGATGTATAAGATAATGGAGTTTCTCCAATGGATTTCTATTCCAGAGAAAGATCTGCTAAAAGCACCCTTTCAGGTGCAGGTCCCATGGGACTCCACAATTCCCGTTCCAATGGAGGATTTTGTGGCTGGAAACCAGAGGTACCATTCAGGCTTTAAAAATACAGCTTAAAAGAAAACTCACCTAGAATTTTCTTGAAGGCAAAACCTCTAGAGTTTCTAGAGTGCCTAGTCTTTTTAAATTACATGACAGCTGTCCAAATAGAAACCAGAGCAGTATTAACTTCCTGCGTCTGCAGGCGTTTTGAATAATTCTTCAGTGTCTCGTAGCTTATCCTTCCCAGCAACAGGATGAAGTTCACCAGAACCAAATCAGTAATGCACAAGAAAGTTAATATGCAAATCAGTCTGCAGAAAAAAAGTATTAAATGTTTTTGCATAACCTGGCTAATCCCTAAACCTCAGGGTACTGAATAATATATGAATTAGTAGATCAGGATCTGTCTCCATACCAGTGGAGTATACGCCGCTGAGATACAGGGCACAGCCCGACACCGAACTGCCAGGAGGTCCCTGTTGTAGAACGGAAAGAGAATTAAATAATGACTCCAGAGACATACATCTGAGAAAGCCAACACCAAACATCCCTGACACCGGTCAAAAGGGACTTTGTGCCATTTGCTGCCGAGTTAACTGGGAAAGTATGGACAGGAGAAACCCAGCTGCTAAGGCTGGAGTCAGTGGGTCGCTGCCCGTTCCCCCGCACCACTCTGAAATGCAGTTCTGGCTCCCGACGGTAGCCCACAAGGCTCCATTTCACCCGGGGGTCCCCTCCAGATGCCAGTGGCAGCGTGGTGCCCAACGGGATGTGGCCGTCACCCCGGGATGCCCACAGCACCCACCGAGGGTTACAAGTGTGTTTTCCCTGGCAGCTGTCACGGTGCAGTTGAGCTCTGTATTAGAAGTCAGAGCTGAGGACAACCCAGTGTTTGTAGGTTTGAGGAACCTTCTATTGATCCCAGTACCATGCTCCATGTTGCCAGGGAACAGGGGCTGGAGCAGGATTTTGTCCCCCTGCTGATGCACAGCCTGCTGTGTGAGGGCCGGGCAGCCCCAGCACCTACTCCTGGTTCGTGTTTAACTACTCACTGAAATTTTAACCGTGTCAACAGAGAAGACAGAGATCACCCCTGAAGACGCGTTGACATAGTGACATGGTTTAGTGATGGTTTTTTATCAGAGTTAGGTTGATGGTTGGACTAGATGATCTTAAAGGTCCCTTCCAGCCCAGACAATTCTATGATTCTAAGGGGATGTCTAGCTTACATTTCTTGGAAAAACTGGTTTGGAAGCCTGTGCAGAGAGAAATTCATTTACCTGGGTCTCCAGCACACAGGTCATTCCCCCTGTGAAGGCATCGCTGCTGACAGAAGGGTGGGACAGACATCATCCTCTCTCCTGGTTGCGGTCTCCCCAAGAGCGCCCTTGTCAGTGCCATCTCCTCAAATGTCCTCATTTACACCAGACACAAAGCACAGTACACAAATAATAAGCCACTAAGCAAACAGCTAGCCCATCCTCTGAGGGCACGACCCCAAAATGCTCAGTGCCAGGACTCAAGCATCTCTCAGTGAAAGTAAGAAATCAAAACATGATTTTTCCCATCCTTGGTGAGCCATGCGGCTGGAATTGCTACTAATCCCCAGAATTAGCTAAATTCTCCCCATTGCTGAAATTCAACAACATCTAGCTTGATTTGTGAATCTTTGGGAGATACTAGAATCTGGTTCGGGGATAAACTAGACACTACAATAACTAAAACTTTTAAAATATCTTTTGAGCTGTGCTTCTCCTAGGTGCTGTTTCTGCAGGCGTAGAAGCCTTGAAAGCTGCGCTCCTTCAGCCTGCGCTCCTCCACACCCTCACAAACCCTGTGCCGAGAAACTGAACTACTTCTTGACTGTAGCAAAGCAAATACCAATCCTTCAGTTGTAGGTTTTATTCTTGTGCACTATTTTCTGATGGATATTAAAAATAGAAATCCTTAGTAGTTCCTATCTCCTACCCAGGACAGTCAAGGCAACGGCAAGTATTGCTGTCTATTCTTTGCTGTCTATTCTTTTTCCATAACAGAAAGAGACCCAGAAAAAAAGGAATTCAGCAAAAGGACTGATGTGTTTCAACATCGCTACTGGCATTAGAGTCTTCTTCAGCCACCCAGCCTTGAAAAGCAGGCAGGGAAATAGCTCCTTACAAATGACTCTTGTTCCCCCCTGAATGTTTTTATTCATTGGCTTCAACGCTGCAGCAAAGCACATGGGAGAGATGACCCAAAGTGACGGGGTAACATCCCCGCCTAAGCTGCTGCTAATAAAAGCAGCATTCACCAGTATCACCACTCGCCGGTCACATTTTCCAAGGCAAAGACAAGAAAGAGGAGCTGCAGTATGTGTGAGCTCGGGCTGCACCGCACGCAACTCCGGACAAATTCATAAAGCAATTGGGTTTCGATAATCAGGCTCTTTGTTAAGGGCAACATATTTTGGGCATGTCTCCACACTTGATGCACAGCACATACTGTATTCGATCAGCCAAGAAGTAAAATGAATTCTACCAGTTATCTGTGGTGAAGCCCAATATGAAAATTACTGAATTACAGCTCTCTTTCAATTAAGGAAGAAGCAATGAGTCCTCTTACAGGTTATCCAGCAGGACTGCAGAGCTGTAGTTGAATTAAAAAAAGACGAAAGGTGAATTACTGAACTCTACCTTTAAAGCTGAATTAAAGGAAACAAAAGCCTTTTCTGATATAATTTCCTCTTTTTATCTCTCATTTTTATACAATTATGCACTGCTGGGTTTTAGCCAGATAGGAGAGATGATCTAGGTCAATGCTTCTCCACCTTTTTTCCACTGAAGGACCAAGCTGTTTTGGCAGGAAAAAAAAATATCCTAACTCACATTATATTCTATTTTTCACCCCCAGCTGGGAAAAAAGGCTGCTACTGGAGCACCTATTGTTTCTTTAAACAGAACCATATTGTTTGACAAAACAGCAACCTTAGTCTTACAATTTCATACGTTTTAATTAGGCACTGGCAGCAATCACCCTAGAGAGCTCAGGTTGAACAAAGCTACTCTAGTAGAAAACAGACTGGGATTCAAGAAACTTGTTTATCACGGACAAGCCTAAGTTTCCCCAGTTTTAAGACCTTGCTTTTATTCAATTGTCTGACTCCTTCGACCTGAACTGTGCTCCAAAATGCTCAGATAGCAACTCTACAGCAAAGCAAAGCCCTGTTTCAGGCAGCAGGAGGTTCCTGTTAACCCGGCCCGGGTTACTCCCCTGACATCCCAGGACGCAGCTGCAGAATGGAAAAATAGAATACTCATACAGGCTTTCAAATTAATGGATCTTCAATCACAGCATCTAAATGGTCTCTACAAATAGTTGGTGCATCAGGATTTCAGTTTCCATTTACAGCAAAAAGGGAATAAGCACCATCAGGCCTCAGTGCTGCCCAGAGCCTGATCTCCGGTCCTCGCACTCCCGGCCATCACGCAGGAGCTGATGAAAACACAAGATTGCTCTTCCCAGTATGAGCAGTGGGATCTCCTAAAGAAGATATACGGTCTAGAAAAGCAGGATGAGGCCAGACGTATTGGTTTCATTAGCTCAGCAGTGCCCTACAGGAAGAACACGAGGGAGATCTCAGCCCCCTGCTTGCCTCAGGAGAGTAAGTTAACGCACACCTCCCCTCCGGCAGCTTCAGCCGCGGCTCCCGACGGAGCAGAACGGGGCACAGGGATTTACTCGCTGCTGCTCTGCACCGTTCAAAATCTGTGCCATCCCAATTTTCTTGTGAGTACTCTTCCTCCGGGAAAACTGTAACCTGTTCCCCAGAGGATCTGGATGGCTGCCTCGAAATGGCTGTGGATTTGGGCTCAGACAATAAGGGAACAGACGCACAGCCACGAGGTTGCAATGACACCTGCTGCTGAGGAAGGCTGTGATAGGGAACACAGGGAAACCGTCAAGGCCCAGAGTTCAGAATTATGTCTGACTGAGTACTTACAGAAACACAAGTCTATAGGTGGAGAAGTACGTAAGGGGAAGGAAACATCGCAGGGGAAAAAAAAATAGAGTAAACTAGTCAAATACACTGTTTCTAGCTCCTGTGAAGGCATACACAAGGGAGCAAAGCGAGGTACCTAAAAATCCAAGCAGCTGCACACAGTGCATAACGGCTCACGAGAAACCTACTCCAGCAAAGAGGGTATCACAGGTATTTTGGCAATACTAGGAAAAGAAAATAAAAGCACACACTGTCTCTTTTCCCTGTGTGATCTGACAGAACACAAGCGTGAGAGACTCCCTCCTCTTCCTTCCACATCCCCTGCACGTCTCCTCTAACTCTGCGCACCGGGAATTGAGGAACAGAGAGAGGCAGCACCCACGGTTGTGACACGAGCCGGCTGAGGCTCCTACCGTCTCCAGCCACACTGCAGGTAAAGCCGGCGGCGTTGAGTAATAATTCCACAATGCAACAAGCAGACCCAAATTCAGATCAACGTGCTGCACGTCCAGCAAGAGGGTTTGTGTTTATTCCCCAAATACCGACTAAGATGCACAGGGTACTGATATCCTTTGTCTGCTTCTCAAAGGTGGCTCCTGCTTTCTCCGAGTGAAGGAGTCAGGGGGTGGCGAACAGCGATTCTGTTTGCCCAGCAGCCTGCAAGCAGCCGGGGGCTCGGGGAACAAAGAAGGTTAACAACAGCTGCTGCTTGGCAGCATTAAAGGATGCCATCCATAATGACATTACACTGTCCTTTTCGCTTAATAAGCGCCGAATTTAAAAATAAACTATAGATTTCCTTTGATTTGTGGAAGCTCTGGAGGCTGAGATGAAGGGCGAGGGGAAAGAGGGGAGAAAAATGAGCACTTTTGTTGGGCAGTGATTGCAGAGCAGTTGGCAGATGGACTGGAGACAATGAATCCCTGCAGAATGAATGGAAACCGACGTAACAAAACAGCAAAACCATCAAAGATGGGGAGATGGCAAGTGCTTCACGGAATTCATTTTCTTTAAAAAAATAAAAAAAACTCTGTACCTTCAAAACACAAGAGGTTTTCAGAAGACTCTCAGCAAGGCAATTTGCTCCAGACTCATGCACTCGAGCAAGCAAACATGAAAAGCTTTTCACACATATGCTGTGCCCTGGCCCAGACTGTTTTTCCCCTCCCATTGGGGCACCTCCTCTTGTCCTCAGTGAGGATCAAGTAATGCTGGAGAAAAGAGAAACTAAAGGTAATTGTTATCACGTCAAAACCAACAACGGTAAAACCAGCAAGTGCAGAAAGCAAACTCCTCTGGTCCTGGATGGAAACCTGACTGCTGGAAGCTTCGCTGCTTTGCCTTCGCCTTGAAGCTATAAATGTTGTAATAAGGTCAATATGTACAGAACCAGCTCTCTGACAATAATTCGATGTGCTCGAGGCCTCCATGCCCCCGTTTGCCTACTCATGAGCCTCTCGGCGGCGCAGGGAGGCAGCGGTGCCAGAGGGACAGCCCTTCCTCTTCCCTTCAAGCATCTCCTACCTGCAAACACTGGGAGATGCAAACAGCCAATAGAAACAAGAAAATAGGTCACACTTCAGGGAATTCAAACTTCAAAAATATAGAAGGGACCCAACAAAGGAGCAGGGGAGTTGACAGGAGAGTGTATCACACCCTCCCAATGAATCCATTTGATCCTTTTACTGATCAGACTTTTTCAGCGAGATCACTTTCTGGTTTATGCTTTTAAATGGAAAAAAAGACTTTGATCTTACCATTAAATTTATGCAGACAAATCCTTGAGACAATACTTCTACAGAAAACACCACCGAAGTGCAAAGACACTAAATTAGTAATGCAAACATTGTAAGTGTGTATCTAGAGCCATTCTGAGGACTCAGCAGCTGTCAAATCCTCCGGTAACCCCTGCTCTGTCATTCTGACTTTAGAAGTAATTGGAGCTTTCCTTAAATCCTCCAGCCCAGGTGTCCTTATCCTTTCCTAAGAGGCTGTACCGAAGAGTACACAGTTTGCCGTGGGAGGTGTAGCCATCCCCTGCCACTCGTCCCACGTTTGCAGAGGGTGAAAGGCAGCGCTGGGGACACTGAGCCCGTCCCCACCTGATGGGCGCTGGGCTGTCCCAGCTTCACACACCGCCATAAAATGTCACTGCGAAGGTTCGGCGGAATTAGGATCACTGTTAGATTAGTTAACAGCTGTATAATTAGCCACGCTAAGCCTAGATGTTTCCCCTTGAAACCTAGTTTTTAGAGTTATAAATAGCAGTGTTAATGATCTCCAGCAACACTGGTTACACTTGAAGGCTTCAGCCCCTCCCTGCCTCCACCGGCCCTGGTGTCACTCACTGAATGTCACATTCTCCTGACTTTCTCTCAACAGCTATAGGAGACAAAAAAAGAATGGAAAATAGGCAGAAACCAAAAATAAATCCCAAACAGAAGTGGAACAAGAAGGACTTTTTCCCTTAAACACTTCAAACCCTTAGCAAGTAACAGCTGTAGCTTGTACTTAAACAGTACTTCCAAGCATTAACTTAATTACATTTCACAATAGGAGGAGGAGATGGTACCAGCATTTTATACTCAGGTAAACTGAGACAAAGGAGTGAAACAGTCTGTTTGGAGTCACACAGCAAGATGATGAATGGGACCAAGAATGAGACCTGAGTGCCCGGCACATCATCATGCTATTTACCAAATGGTATAAAGCACCAGGGCACTCCGGCAGTGAGACGTCTTTCATAAATCTGTCATGGCACACTGCATGCTAATGAAGGTATATGAAGAGCATTTTTCTTTATTTTGAAGGTATTCAGTGCAGGAAAATTTCAAAAAATAGAGTTCACGCTCTTTAGATAAATTTGATTTGCCGTATCTATGAAGGAGGCAGAACCCAGATTTGTCATCTCTGAAATCTGAAGTTCAGAACACGCAATTCTTAAATCATGCCCATACCGTTAGTTTATCACCAGTAATACCACCACCTTACCGGAATAACCCACCACTTTCACCAAAGACTAAAAATATTTCTTTATAAACGTTTAATCTCAGCAGAGCTTTCTAAAACTCTGCAATGCGGCAACACAATTTCTGGAAGTGTCCACAGCACAGATTACAGCCACAGTTACTGTAAAACAAAAAAAAAAAAAAAAAGATAATACACAGATATTTTCATCCGTTCCAAATTTCTCACCATGGCTAGCACCACATGTTTGAGAGAAAGAGCATCTTTGGAGGTAAAAAATAATTGAGAACTTTAAAGGCTGTTTCCAGGAAAACCGTTAGGGCTTTAATGGGGTTTAGAAATGAAAATGTGAGGTAATACTATAAATTGAATGTTGCTGCTCACTATTCCCTCTGCGGTTGCCATCGGAGCTGGTCTTTGGTGCCTTTCACCCCGGGTCTCCAAAGGCATGTTTTAGTGGTATCTTCCCCCCAGCAGCACAGAACCCCAGAAATGATTTATACCGCTTGAAATGGGTTAGCGCTCAGCTGGCTGGGGAGGGATGGCAGACCTGAGGTGGAGGAATGGAGAAGAGAAGGCTCCGGGGAGACCTTATAACAGCCT
>JAOXNO010000007.1:2246296-2267874 GCA_028565335.1 Limnodromus scolopaceus
ACACCCTCCCTGGGCAGCCTCTTCCAGGGCTCTGGCACCCTCACTGTGAAGAAGTTTTTTCTCATATTTGAGTGGAAATCATTAGCCAGGAATCCAGTAGAGCAACACACTGAGGCAGCTGCACAAACCAAACCAAAACCCTTTCAAAAATCAGGGAATGATATCAGTCTGAGGGTACCAAATGTGCCACCGCATCTTGACAGTCTCTATCAACTCACACTGGGGTTTCTCTTACTTTTGGGAAGAATTTTTATAGCTGAGGGATGAAAACGCCCCAAGACTTTAATACCTCTCATGTGCATTTCATAATTTTAGTTCTGGCAGTAACAACAAGATGTAAAGGTCTGAAAACAACACCTGGCTCGTCCCCGCAATCTTTCAATATCAGAAAATAAAACCAAGATGTTTATAACAGTCATTTGTTTCCCCGCAGATAGGATAGTTAAATGCACTGTGTATTCTTCCGAATGCACCGTTAGTTCTTCAAAAGCACTTATCTAGGGGGAAAAAATTGCAAACAGTCTTAAAACAACACCAGGGAGAAAGGAAGGCAGGTGAAAAGTGCAATGCAAAAGAGAAAAGCATTCTCAAATGGTGGAAATTATGATATTTTAGGACACAAGGAAGCGGTGGAGACAGCCAAGATGTCAACTATAGTGGGTGCAGCAGCCCATCCACTAATCCCAGCAATTTCTTGGAGTCGCAAGACCTCTGCAGAGAGGTTTAATCTTATTCTGTTTGCTTTGTTTTCAGAAAATTACAATCCATTGCCTCCTGCATCTCTCTGGAATCTGAAAACAAAGTGGTTCAGTGTTGGGCAATAAAGGTTGTGCAACAGCCTGAAGATGAAACGCGGTACCCGGCTGCAGGACGCCACGTGGTGATTACAGATGAAGGCAAAACAATAGGAAAGCAAGTTGCTGTCTGCTCGAGATAGGTTTTATAAAAGCGCTTCTGGAGCAAAGAGATTGCTTTGATTTTTTCATCCCAAAATCATTTGTTAACAATATCATTGATAAACAGAAGGTTCCTTTTCAGGTGCTGCTGATTTAAATTACACACAAAAAAACTACATTAAAGCAACATTATTGAGGTTATGAAGTCAAGGACTTGGAAGTTATTAAAGGCCGGGATTAAGGCTGCAACCACCACCTTAATTCAGGCCTCTTGTGCATAAGCATCATGATACAATCTTTAATTACCTGATCGCGTGCTCGCATTTCCCCGTGCAGAATGGAAGGTATTCAGCTAATGAGCAGCCACTCAGGATTTTGTTTTCTCCTCTTTGTCCAACATGTGGATCTAAAACTTGTTTACTTACGCTCCATTCACACCCTCCTCTGAATGCACTATTATTAATTTCCTCAAGGGCTTTTTGATGCAGCTTCTCACTACGGTATCAGATGCCCAACAAATATCAATGACCTATTTTAGTTTAGCCAGATGAAGGTATTTCACTATTCCTATTTTATAGGTGGCAACAACAGTCCTGACGTGTTTGGGTCAAAAACATCCGCTAATTTTAAGCGCTCTTTAGGAAGCACCTAAGATTTGATTTTTCCACAGAACTTAGCTCCACGGAGCACTTTATCTAATGAAGCACGGCCTTCATTAATTTCAACAGCTACCAGGAGTGCTGAGCACTCCTCCAAATCAACCTTTAGTAAGCACCACATATTATAAGGACACAGGTAACGACTGTTTCTAAAACATGTGGTGCGATCGCCTCCCTCAATGCCACATACTAAGTAAGGGATGGAGGGAGAGGTAAAACTGAACCCTAATTACATTCAACAAGAGGAAACCTTCCTGCAATCCCCTGCCTCAGCGGGCACCTTCCAGCTTCGCCAACGGGTGGGAAAGGGCTTCCACAGGAGAAGAGTCTCCCATTCCAGAGTAAGGAGGACTTGTTTGAGTAAATGGCTTTCAGGGTCTTCAAGAGATAAAGTAGGCCATTATATCATTAACAGCAGCATCACAATTCATAAAACATTAGGGCCAAATAAATTAAAAAACCACAACATCTTGGAGGAACTTAAATCCGTAGCTGCCTGCTACATACAGCCATCAGGCAAATAGAAACAAAGGATCCTGCACCTGTACTGCTCCTCACCTCAGCCCCTAAACTGTGTTCTACCTGGCATTACTTAAAGAATATATGGCTGTCGACTCTATTCTGCTTAGATTTTACTGTTTATTGTTGTAGCGGGACAGCAGTCACTCTTTAACACAAGTAAGCTGTGACTGACTTCTGCTAACACACCAGACCTAAGGAAGTCGTCTAGAACAAGTATTTTACTCGGCAAAATAAATGTCCTTCCCTGTCCATAAGTTCAGCCAACAGACCATGCCTTTCTTCAGCACACTGTGTGTTCGGATGCAGACACTCTATTTCTCAACGATTTACGACACTTAATACTTCAAATGAGATCTGCGTTGTCCCTTTGTGATTATTCACACAGGCTACACAATATTGTTTCTGTGCCCTACCTGAATAACTTTCTCACATTTAATTACACGTACGTGTGTGTCTAAGTCTCACTGCATTCAATGGGATTTTAGCAAAATCCTTAAACTCATTCTTCTCTGTTTAGAGACTGCCGAATATGAGCATACACTCCAATTTTTACCTTGACATCATAAAGAGCATGTTTAAAAAGAAATTTCATTCAAGTATTTGAGTACAAAGGATTAAAACTTACTCCTACACACCAACTTTTAACAAGAGCAGAATGGAATTACTCAAGATTTCAACAAAGGCACCCAGTTCCACACAACAGCTGTAGCGAGGTAGCTGAAAAGCAAAATGGACAGTCCTATACAACATTGTTCATAGTGTTCACTAACCTAGAGATGCTACACAAAATAAAATACAAAAAAAAAAAGGTGTAGCTGCAATCTCAGACTACAATGCCAGCTGCTGAGCTGAAGAGGCCCTATGAAATCAAAGCCGCCGACACCTAATGTCATACCTGATGGTGAATATCAGAGCAATTGATTCCCATCCATTTATTTAATCTTTCTCAAATACAACGTGGTAATCTCAGCCTTATCATCCTGTCTCTGTTTTCTCCCTCAAAATACTACACTGTACCACACTACAGTTGTGGGGAACAGTCATCCAAATTACCGGAGTCCGTGCAACCACAGTTAGGAAAAAATCTCCTCTTGGAGCTCGTGTGGAGAAGGTGCTGAGCGATGCCAGCTCCCATGACAGAAACACTCAGCTGCTTTTCTTGGGGCTGCCCAGTTCTGTGGAAGGCAAAGCACCCACAGACCGCTCAGACTCTGCTCAGACTGACTTACCCAGAAACCGGTGTAATCCTGCCAAGAGAAAGAGATCCTGAAGCTCTCACTCCACCCAGCTTCTGCCAGCCTAGAAGTCCCATCATGATTTTTCTATAGATTTTTTCTAGATTTTACGCAAGTTGCTAGCAAAATTCAAGACTGCCTCTTTCTTGAGGATTTGACTAATCATCTGACTTCATTAGACCTGTGACTCTGCCTTTTTTGAGAACATACTGTCTGAAATAGCAGCCTTTCCTAGCAAGAAATCTGTGTCCTCCACTGGCATCTGGAATCGTCTTTGCCACGTTCCCTCCAACTCCTCCATCTACAGTCTTTCCAACTTTTCAAATCATCTTTGATAAGTACCTTTCTTTCATACACCAACAACCTTTATAACTTGGCCGAGCACCAGGGCAGATCTCACAGCAAACAGGGCTGTTCCTGCCCTTCTGGCCCATCACAGCTCCACGAGCACCAGCTCCGGCAGGATTCAGGGCACGACTCCGAGTGCTTCCAACACACCAGGCGTGTTGTAACACACCACTCCATCCCAGACACGCTTTACAGACTTTATATCCCTCAGAGCTCACACAGTAGGCAGCCCTGCAGCCAAGGAAAATCTATTCCCACTGGCCCTGGGTTGATTTCACAGTGCTGGGCCTTAAACGAATGTGCTTGATATACCCCGCAAGCAGCACGGCCACATTCAACAAAGTGTTTATCTTCTTTGTTTGAGGAATGAAAAGAAATAAAAAGGGGTGTGGAGAGAAAAAGAGTCTCTAGGGATGCTCACTTTAAATCTTCATGCCAACAAAGAGGGGCTCATTGCTCCTGCACTCTCAGTTATAATTACGGACTAGGCAGAGACAAGGCAGCATTAAGCCAGCTCCTAAAACAAAGATGAATTTGGATTTTTCCCCTGCGCTAAAACACACCAGTTGCACATTTACAGTAATGACCCCATATTTGTATACATCACTTATTCTATATAGTCACACCATGCACAGCAACGTCTTGATCTGCTGCAGAAACGCATTCTCCTGTGGGCAGAGGCTGGGACTGGGCACATTTCAGGCAGATGTACCAAGTTCAAGGGTCAGCTTCATGTCCCAGCATGGCCAAAAATTTTTCTCCTCAGAAAATGGGATTTTCATGGTGGAGAGAATCCAACTGAACAGTTGTCAAGTACCACACTGAGTTCTATGAAACACAAATTATTTCAGTTTGTCAAAATAATTGAGCAACTCTTCAGTTCTACACTGAAACTTCTGGAATTTTCTTCTGTCACATAGCCTTCTAATTTGCACTTGTTTGTTCCAATCTGGAATGGAAGCTATATTTTAAACTTTCTCCCAAAATAAAAATTTTTCATGTCTGTAGATGTAGTTGTACAAAATCTGCATCTACTGACCAAAATACACATGCTGTCTCAGGACCAAATTACATTGCCTTCTTAAACAACACTTTTTTCAAGTAAAGAACATGTCCCCTTTTAACCTGGTTTATTCTATGTCCAAAAGCATCAGTCCTTTATTTTTGCCCAACGTCCCGCCAACTTTACCAGGAGACTTACGCAATGACATCCTACTTCCCTCCAGTGGAGCCTTTGGCAGGAAGAAGCCCGTGGGCTCCTCGTTCTCCAGATACATATGGTGTTCACTGAATAATTCACATGGCTCTTTCATTGGCAGGCCACGGACTGAGGCTGAGGAGTTAGTGGGCCAATAAATCTTACATTTAAAGGGTATCCCCCCCCCCCTTATTGGTAGGGCTAGAGCAAATGGATGTGGGCTTAGACGGCTCTCATCCCTGCTATTCCTGCGCTAGGGCTAAACAGATGACTTCAGCCTCCAGGCTCTCACACTGGCACCATTCATTAGCACAGCACTCAGCATTCATGAAAAATGTATTATGGTTTGTAAATCAAATCAGAAGCACCTCTGTATTCCCTGGCTTGTGGAAAGATGGTACAGCACCAGAAAAGTCCAATGTATTCTAAAGGTCTTATGATGCTCACTAAAATGTCACAGCCAGAGACAGGAACTGAGTGGGGACAGCACAGAAGAGGCTTTGCTGCCTCAAGACGAGGCCAGAAAATCTGCCCTCCAGGAGTCACAACAAAGAAACCACCTTGAGACAACACATGGAAAAACAACCAGGGAACTGCACTATTTGGGAGAGACCGAAACATCCACATCATTTAGTTCTGTGGCACAAATGAAGCCGCACAAACATGCCAGGAAACCAGAGTGATCCCTCTGCACATGCCAGCAGCAGGACAAGCCCAGCTCTTTGGACAGAAAATACAGAAATAAGCAAGGAAAAAGACAGAATCAGAAGGACTACTCGGGGATTTTGCCAGATGGTAAATGTTCCAACCTGCAGATTTTTTAACCAAACCAAAAACCTCCTTGTAATAACGGGTTGTAATTATTGAGCTTTTCAAAATACAAATCTATTTTGAAACAACTCTTTTCCATCTTGTGGGTCAGGAAGTCAAACTACTTAACACACTGGCTTTTCTGTCTTCTAAGCTCCCACTGTCTCATATTCCTCTTGATTTTCTTTCTCCTTCTCTGGGAACCACTTAACTCTACCGCTGTTCCTGGCATGTGGCATACAACCTCACACAAAAGACTGATGAAGGCAGATTTTAAAATGAAAGAGCAGTGATTAGAAAATAAGGGGAGAGAGAGAAAAAGAGAGAAAAGGAGAGCTCAGATAGGACCAGAGGACTACATCACTTTAGACAAGCTTGGTAATATTCTTCATTAGGAAAAGGATCAGAACCTTTCTGCAATTAAAGGGGAAAAAAGAAACAGCGGTTCAACTTCCCATCTGCAAAAGAAACCTCCTTCTAGCGTTCAGGCTGAAAAAAAATAGTAAAGAACAAAAGTTTAAGAAATAGAGCAATATGTAACCTTTCCATTTGCTGGCTTATTCTTCCCCTAGGAAACAGATACAGTGAAGATAAATTTGATGATCAAAAAACCAGAGGGATTACATTCTTGTACAGTGCTGATCATTGGCAAATCCCCCTCTCTGCAGTTCAGAAGCACAGCTTAGCATAACAGACCAGATTTATCATTGCCTTGTCCTTCGCACCACTTACAAAGCAGATATAAGTTGCTCCTATCTCAAGAGTCCTCATTCACATACTCAGATGAAATAAATACCAGAACCATTTTGTTGTTACTCTACAAAGGTAGAAGCCGCCGTACCAAACACAGAGAATTAGATGCACTGGATAAACGCCATGTGTGTTTTCTGTCTTTATTTCTCCACTTCTGCTAATTCACAACAAAGCTTTTGTTTCAGCTTTAAGGCAGCGGATGCTCCGCAGTCTGTGTGGCATCACCCAAAAAAATAACGTGTATTCAGCAGCTCCTTCAAGGGGAAATACCATTTTTCCCCTCCATCCACACTTAGAATAGAGTCTCCAGTTAAACAGACACAGAAGATGAATAAATAGGGAAACTCAGAGCTGACTATTTTCTCCAGTTTTATTATGGTGCACAGTCCCTGTAAAGCTACCTCGCACACCAGAGAAAAAGAAAATTTCCTTTACAGTTGTGCTGTGGCTGAAAATATGATGTCTTCTGCAAATATTCAACTTTTTTAAACTACTTTGTGGATAGATCTGTTAAAGCTGAAGTGTCATCTAATATTCAGGCTATTCAGTGGCTGGAAAAGCAGCTTCTGTAATATTTCTTGTTTATAGCCACCTAGAAGCTACAAATTTAACTTGGTAGGGATGCACAGTCAGAGGATGTGGTTCCAAAACAGAACATCTCAAGTCAAGAGCTTTGCTAATGCCTCCAGCAAACTTGTGAGGAGTTACAAAAGCTGTGAATCATACTGCTTGAGCAATACTTACATTCAAACCACACTTTATCGTATACCCGGCTGTCTCCACTGAACTCGTAACCATTTCTTCTGTAGAAAGCATCCAAACTGCTGTCTCTCTGTAAAAACTTGCCTGGAGCAGAAAGCAGATAAAGCTCTGCAATGCATCTCTCGAGAGCTACGGAATATGTTGAAGAGAATTAGAACCGTAAGCAGGAATCAGTCTGCACTTGGAAGGAAACCTTTGCTATTAAAGATTTGTTTTCTAAGCTGCTTGGTGGTGCCGGTATCCAAATCTCTCCTGTCTGATCTTATCACAACTTGTACCCTGCCAGGCACAGGATTAGAGCCGGCGGGACTGAGATGGTAAGTTATTAATGTGGGTAGTTGGAGACATATGTTGAAACTCCTGATCTTCCACCGACTCTCTCTGTGACCTGCAGCAGGAAGGCTAAGCCCCAGTCCACAAAGCGGGCATTCAGGGGCCTAAAACTATTTAATTCCCATTGACTGGCTTTCCAAAGGAAATAAATGGCTTTGTGAATTTGGGCCTTTAGCCCTTCCGTGCAGCAGAGCTCATCTGTAAAATGGAAGTAAAACCACATACTATTTCATCTGTGCCTCGTAATGCTAAATACATAAAGAGGTAAATGGATCAGGCACCACAGGAACAAAGGGGGCTGCACACACGCTTGGAAAAAGCAAAGACACTGCAAAGGTGGTGTGGGCTCATGGGGCGGTTGGCACATCTCCCTCCGGTCAGGCCTAGATCAAGGCAGCCATCTTCTGGATATGAAATGTAACAGTGTCCAACTGCTACATGCCATAAAATATCTCGGGGCATGTGCTATTCATTAATTTATTTTAGAAAATAAAGTAGCAAAGTCAGTCTCTCATCTTCCAAGCTTCTGCGGCCCTTCAGCTTCATGAGGCCAAACCACCACAGGCGGCGTGTGGCTGGGGCAGGCCATGGGACCCCCAGCCCTCGCCCTGCCTCTTGCCCCTCCTCGTCTCCATGGTTTTCCCTCCTACACTTCAGACTCCCTGCGTGCCCTGATCCCCTTCCCTATTCTTCATTCCAATTCCACACAGCTCTTCATCTCTGTCCCCCTCCAAGAGGATCGGTCTCCTCCCGTCTGCCTCACCAGCAGCTCCCCACATCCTCCTCCTCTGTCCTGGCCAGTGCCTCTGCTTCGCCAGGAGCCCTCTCCTATTGTCATTCCCCACCACCACCAAACACAAGTTGCAGCCTTTGAAATCAATACAGACCCTTCTTTCTCCTGGGGTTTGAGAACTTGTGATGCCTGCACAGGACTGACGAGTGGGGAAAGGGAAGAAGAGACTGCACCAAGCTGCCGGGAGCCCTTGAACATCCCCTACCCGCTGTTCTGGAAGAGCAGCACTGCTTGGACACAACACCAAACACCAAAACTGCACAAGAGACACTATCTTCTCAGCCTGTGCCAGTCCCCTTGTCCCTCGTACTTCCCGAGAGTCAGACCCACCGCGTTTGCAGGGACCATTCGCCGCCCACTGTCATGGAGTTGCACAGATCCTCCAAGGCCACCAGCGCACTCTCAGTCACAGGGAATCCCAGTGCTTCGTGTCAATGCCACCCAGCTGGTACGAAGCCCCTACACAAGCAACGCTCCTACAGATCCCCATGGATCCCACCAAACTGCCAAATGCACTTTGGCACCTGGGGTACGGGAGACAGCTCCTGCGAGGAGCAGTGGGGACAGGCCTTAGAAGAAGGAATTTGAGAAGGTCATCCCTTTTTTTCAATTCTATAACCTGACCCCTGCTCCCTGGCATCTTTTGCATCTCACGTAACTAGAACACTCCTTATAGAAGCAGCTCAGGACAGAAAATCCAAACCAACACTTCAAAAAGACACCCAAACTCTGTAGTTTTATGATGAAGCAAAAATGACCTCAAAAACCTGGACTAAACAAATGCCCGGAGTGAAAATGATGGAATAAATTAAAGGATATAATTATGGCTGGGAAAAGAGGGAAGGAGGTCGCTCAATAGGATGAAAGACGGATTTGAGAAATAAGAAATGAAAGGAGGTGTCAGCTTGAATCAGCCAGGCTGAAAACTGCTGCTGATTTTGACTGACATACTGAGAATTTCCGATTGCAAACTCTTTCTCTAATAAGCTGCAAATTCACCTCTACACTTTTACTTTGATCTTAATGCAAATGTTTAATAATGGACAGATTTAATGATGTTCAGGTGCTTATTGGTTCTATCGGACTTGATACTGGAATCAATCTCCCCCTTTAGAAAGCTTGGGTTAATGGCGAAGTTTATTAAACTGCATGCAGTCATTCAGAAAAGATCAATAGAGACATGATTACAGAGCAACCAGAGGATTAAACATGAGATTTATCACAAAATTAAACTGAATTAAATGTTCTCTGATAGCACTTGAAATGCTGTCGATACTCTTAACTGATAATCTATGCTTTCTGTGTTTACTTAACAGGCAGCAGGGATGTCTGACTCAAGAAAATGACTATAATGTAAAAACATAAACTGCAAAGATTTGCTGAGAGCATTAAACCTCACCTAGAAAACCATTATTTCTTCCCGTTAAAAGAGCAAAAGCATTTTGCTTCTTCGCTCATTTCCTATTTAAGGGGGGGAGAGGGGAGGGAGATACAGCCCTCTCACATACCACACTTATGCAACCTCCTTCTCAGGACTATTATAGGATGCACGGGACTCTAAAAGAAACTATAGAGGGTTTCAACAAAATATTTTATTGTTTCCTCCCATGGCAGTCTTTACCTCATTCACAATTTTTTTTTCTCCTTTCTTGCATTCTTGATGACCTTACTGAATTCTACCCCAGCCTTCCCCCTTCTCCTTTCCCTCCGGCTTAGCCCTGCTCCCTCCCCAGGCTCACTCAGACCTCTCCTTAATTAGGCCGGCATAGCACTGTGCTACCTTCTCCACATGCTCTCTTAAAAAAAAAAAATCAGTTCCAAGCATAAAAAATTAGGAGCACCCAGCACCCCAGTACCACTGGCCTAAGAAACAGAAAAGGAAGTCCAGAAAAAAAAAAAATCAAGACAGAAACAGTATCTAAATTCAGTCACTATTCTTCTGGGACGAGATCCATCCCTGCACCAGAGCTGGAATTTCCCAAACCCTGCTGTGTCCTGAGGTCTGTTATCAGAATCACACACAGAGATTATTGCCATCTGCACTATAATAATGTGGTTGGCCTGGTTTTGAGGACGAAAACCTCAACTCACAGCAGGAGAGAAGGGGGAGGGAAGGAAGGAGGGGAGGAGCAGGAGCTCTAGAGCACACAAAAGACCAGATGCAAAGTAATAACCAATCACAACCTCAACTTTGATAAATTGAGTGTCTTCGTGTTTCTGTGGCTTTCCAAAATGGTCACAACATATAAACTCTACTAAAGAGCTCCTACAAGAATTAATGTTTGTGTTCAATAAGTAAGGAGGCCGAGGGACGTCAGCTGCCAGGATGCTTTCTTCCTCCTGTTTTGCAGAGGAGGGCAGTATCCCACCATCCCCTCCATCAAAAGCTCAATAAACTTTAATAAAACACCTCAAAGGAAACATGACCGTCCAACGGCAAATAAACCACCCAAAACAAAAAACACTGAAAAAATCCCTCATTGACTATCATGAATTGAATTTTTACTGACTTAGAGGGGCTTAGCTGCTTTCTAAACAGGCTCAGCTATCCCCAGCGTACTTTGCAAAATTCAATCCAGTAATCCAATCCCAGATGCATTACGTGAAATCTTATTTCTCCAAGCTCTAGAAAAGAACAAGCAAAAGGAAGTCTTTAGGAACAGTAATTTGCCAATAAATACTGACTGAGCCAAATTTGCTTTTGCTGCTTTTTTGGGTGGAAAATGAAAGGGGAAAAAAAAATAAATAAAGCAGCTGCTGTCTTGAGTACTACATCCCCTCATTAAAACTTCACTTGTGGATAGAAAAGATACCATGGAACACGTACCCTGAAATTAGCCCAGCATGTGCTGCCCCAATAAACAAATCCTCAGAAACTAGATTAGAGTCATTCCCACTAGGTTTCCACTGCAGAAATCACTACCAGTTCTGTCCAGAAAAGGAAAATCTCTGTAATATCTAATAAATGGACCAAAACAGCTAAATGAATAGCAGGGCAATAGCACAGCATGTTCTAGCAGCAGCCAATGAAGCTATAGTCAATACACACACTGGCTGTTAAATTTTACATCAATACCATCACACAATTAAGTCACTGAACGCCTGAGCAGAGTAGTAAAGCACTCGGTGTTATGTGAGCTCTGAGACTGCGTGTGAGAGCGAGGGAAGCAAAGATTCACCGTGGTGCTTCAGCGCTACGAGAAAGCCCGTGTTTATGGCTTTCTCTACATGCTTTATGGGATGCTCCGCGGATGACACAGATGGCATTAGTAACACACAAGCGCTGAGGATCACTCGGCTCCACGGCTCTGATGCTAACCCAGAAGGGCAGCTGGTTTGTCGGGAGGGCAAGGACCAGGTTGGCAGCTGCACGTGACGTTACACATCCCGCTCCGACAGCATCCTTCTGTCTCGACGCTCTCCTGCAGGACCCCTATTCCTCTCCGTTTGAGCTGGCTCACGGGCTCTCCCCGCTGCTGCCTGGCGGCAGAGAGACACAGTGCTCTTAGAAATTGGGATTTCTTGATGCTTACATATAGAAAAAAAGGCAAGGAAACCCCACGTGAATGCAGCTGTGCATCTCCATGTACCACCTAGAAGGTAGGCTGAAGCCAAGCAAGTAACAGGCAAACACAATGTCATGTGAAAATGTGATTTACCAGGCAGTTATTTCACTGCAACTGCTGTTCTCTCAGAAACAAAGGCCATTACTACATTTCTTTCTCATGTGAACAAGCAGCATGTTGGTGCTGATACCAAAGCACCAGCCCGTGTCTGTTTGATGGGCCAAAGTGGTGCATTTTCTGCCCTGGGATGGGGGCAGCACTGAGCTACAGCTGGGCAAGGTGCAGGAGACCAAATCATTTCCAACAGGAGGTTCAACCCTGCCAAATGTGGCCCCTCCTGTCCCATCCCATAGTTAAGAGATGCTGGACCTGCTTTTTTCCACCGCCTCCAGTCGTTAGGCATGGGGATGCAGGGCAATAAGCAGATGGCAACTTGGGACATGGAGCTGGAGGGGTTTCTGTGGCACAAAAAAAATAATAATAATCCTTTCCCTCAAAAAGCTCTTGCTGTGTGAGCTGTGTTTTATTAATAATGGTCAGGATAATAAATTTGTCAGTAATGACAAAGAAATTCCCTAGAAACCGGAGTGCTCAAGTGTCATTGAAACTACATCTATTTAGCAAATAGATGAATGCCTTTCACTGAAGACTGTCGTGTGATTAAGCATCTGTCACTGCTCACGCAACGGCTGCTCCCACCTCGGTACCACAGGTAGCTTCACCGCTCTTTTAAATGGACGTAAAGATGATCTTGATGTGAAAGGAGATCAGCAACTGAAAACCCAATTAATGAACTGACATATAAGTAGTGGGTCATTCCTACAAGTCTTCTACTCCTGGTCCAGAGACGGGTGAACAAAGGTGGTGAATAAGACTTATAAATAAGAATAAGTCTTGCGAGGAGCGGCTGAGGGAGCTGAGGCTGAGGGGAGACCTTCTCACTCTCTCACTCTCTCCAACTCCCTGAAAGGAGGGTGTAGCCAGGGGGGGTCGGTCTCTTCTCCCAAGGAACAGGTGATGGGACAAGAAGAAATGGCCTCAAGTTGCGCCAGGGGAGGTTCAGGTTGGATATTAGGAAAAATGTTTCCACTGAAAGGGTTATGAAGCCTTGGAATGGGCTGCCCAGGGAAGGGGTTGAGGCCCCATCCCTGGAGGTATTTAGAAGACAGGTTGACATAGTGCTTAGAGACATGGTTTAGTGATGGTTTTTATCAGAGTTAGGTTGACGGTTGGACTTAGATGATCTTAAAGGTCCCTTCCAACCCAGACAATTCTATATGATTCTATAAGCTTAAGTTTTTATTAGCAGATTCATTTCAGTTTTACAAACAAAAGAAAATGGATTTTGCTTTCTGACTTAGTGAAGTTAAGTTTGAGTTGAATGGACTCATACCTTCATCACAGGGTGTGAACTTTTTGTAGAGGGATTTTTTGGGGGGGTATGTTTAAGTTTTTACAGGGACTCAGATGCTGAATCTATGTCAGTAGCTCAGTTTCTTAAAAATTTGGGGTGATAAGTCAGTCAACGGTTCCGTTTCTGTTACTTTTAGCCTTCTGAGCAGTACTTTTCCCACGTGTGCCCTGCTCAGCAGCCACTGGAACTGGAGGAAATTTTGTGGGGAATTTCCAAGGGATTTTTTTCCTAATGCACATTCCAAGAGGTTAATACACTGGTGAGTACACTACTCTGCTCTCCTGTTTTCACAGCTAAAAATTCACAGGAAGTCCCAGTGAAAATGTGGTTGAATGACAGAGATTAGCGAGCTGGTTGTCCTAGGGTAGGAGATGTTGAAGATAAAACTTGGTCCATTGGAGAGGAAAAAAAATGGCCATGAAGGGTCTTTCAAAACAAGAAATTGAGACAAGAAGGAATCAGCAGAAGACTGCTTGTACAGAACATGGCTGCAGCTCAGAGAAGTGGTCTGAACACCTTTCCCCACAACATGAGATAAAGAGAAAGAAAAGCAGCGGTCAGTGGGAGAGACGTTCAACCTGGAGACACACGGATGTGGTCATTCTAATTCACACCAGCTGAGAACTTGCTCTAATTAAAGGAAATATTTCTGCACAAAAGAAAATGAAGCATGAGATGCTCAACCTAAGGCCAAGCAAGTGTCAACAGAATATTAGCTGCCGAGGCTAACGATTACAGGGACTACTAAATATCAGGTGGCAGGGCACAGATGGATCACCTCAGGGACAACAAGCAATAACTTCTTCCTAACTAAATGACGGCTCTACGTCCACACACTGCTTACAGCTTATTCGAAAAAGCTTAGAGCTGTACGAAACAAGATTATCAGAAATTCTTCCGCTGTGGATCCTAAATGTTTAGACCGATACGTTTGAAAGTCTGGTTTGCTGAAAACCACCATAAAATCGGAAAGTTTCTGGGCGGGGGAGAACAGTGGTGGAGGAGGACATGGGGGAGGGAAGGCCCTTCTCAGCACATTCCCAGCCGAGCACAAGCACACACAGTACCATTTGGGAGGCAACTTTATTTGCTCTTAGTAGTAGATTAATGAATGTAATTACCTAACATTGTGGCTGTGAATGCCGCAAAACTGTAATTTATAGCATGCTGTAAAGTTCTAAAGTGTTTTTACGTCCATAAGCTGCTTAACCATAATCTAATGCATTTGTACACAAACACCCTCCTAAGTGGCTCTGAGCTGAGCAGGGAGCACGAGTCCCCCTTGCCTGGATGCTTCTGCTTTATGTCTTGATAAACCAACCTTTCATGGTGGGCATCTGAGGAGAAGCAGCTGCTAACAATAGGAAAAAATTTAAGTCCGGCGGCAAGAACTTCTTTCCTAACTTGACGAATTAAGTTCCTGGCTGGCCAAAGCGGCAGCACTGCTAACAAAAGCACCGGTCTCTTTCAGGGGGCAAGCAGAGCAGTGCAGACATCCCTGGGGAACGAAGGGATGGAACATGGACCGTTGGCCTGGTGGAGAGTGAGGACTCACCCCCACTTCTCGCTTCCACAGTTTGGGCTCTCAGGCCCCTTCTGTCCCTTGGCTGAGGCGAGCGCATGCTGCAGATCTCAACAGCCAGGACACCAAGCCACAATACAATCCATCTACAGCATCATGCCATTCCCAGAGAGTATTCACAGTGAAATACCTCAAACAAAACACCTTCTTTCAGCTGTGACACTCCTCTACTCGCTGCTGGCAAGATGCTATGGTCACTTGATACCTTCTCTGTTAGAGAGGAGAGATGTGGTCAGGACTCCTGAAGTACACGCTTATTGTTGCCACTAACTCATTTAGGCAAACCATTTAACTTCTTTATGCCCTTGCTTAACCATCTGTAAAATGGGACTAATAATAAACCTCAGAGGGATTTAGTAAGGCTTAATTAAATGGTTTGTAAAGTGCTTTGAGATCCTCAGGAGAAATGTGCTGTGCAAGTGCAAATTATTATTATTGTTACAGTGCTTTCTACTTCCAAGACAGTTAAATATTAATGACCCAGTCCTCCTAATGCCCAGTGATACAACTTTCCTGAATAGGAATTTTCTCAGCTAAAAAAATCCAGGAACTAGTGGCAGGACATAAGAAAATTTTCTTTCTTGCTCATTCATAAGTAGTTTGAAACAGCAGATAAAAATAAATACTTCAGTATGTATTAAACTAAGGACGCGGATCCCAAATGCATGTGTTCTACACGCAGTCAGCTCAGAGCCAAAGCCCAATGTCAATTATGATCACCAAATCACACAACGTTCCTACCACGCAGTACCAGAAACCCATTCAGGAAAAGTCACTATCACAGTTAATATATAATAAATGCTCTTCCTAGTTAAAAATGTACTGCTTTGCAGAGATCATGGCATGAGTGACGTGATTAACATTCAAGTAAAAGCTTCATCTAGTCAGAAGGAACATCAATGTCCTGTTAGTAAGACTGCTGTGGCTTTAGGGGGTTAGGGGGAAGTACATCCTGGATTTTAAATAAGAGATGTCTATTGTGATCCAGCAAAAACAATCTGTAAATTGCCTGCGGGCAAAAAACAAACAGCCACAATTCCTCCTCCTTTGTCAGCCTCTCCTAGGCCAACCTAAAGAGAAGAAAAATGAAAAATCTGGACTTATGGCTTCAGGTCATAGGAGCCGAGTGACTGTGACCTAGTTCGCAATGGGCTGCTCCTTGCTTACCCTTTGAGCCTTGTGATAAACTGCAGCCACCGGTACAGCCAGTCCTTTCCCAAACAACAAATTCCCAACCTCTCTTGAATGCACTAGAATCTGTTAAAACAGAACCTCATATCACAACTGACAGGTATTTTCTTATTATTTTTCAGTATTTAATTAAAATATATAATCATATATTAGAAGCCAAATCAAACATTAAGGGGAAAAAAACCCAACAATGCCAAACTTGAAGGTATTAAGGTTACCCATGAAACCTCAGCTGGTCTCTGCTTTGGAACTATGGTATGATGCAATTTTCAATTATACGCTGAACTATGATTTCTTCTATTTGATCTTCAATAATAATACATAATATATAACAAAGATATGCAAAGTTAATGAAGTGCAAATACATTTTTCCCATCCTTATGCACTACAAATTAAGCCTATCTAAAGAACAAACTAACCGATTAAAAGCACTTCAAAATTTACTTACTATATTACAGGTCCCAAATGTGATTTAAAAACTTCACCCTCTACCTAAGGGTCTCAAGCTGTTTTCCAAGGAGTCAGTTTTCATATAGCCTGTGCAGGTGGCAACAACTATCCCTTCAGCTCTGTGCTAAACAAAGTACAGAGATAAAGAAACTTTCCCAGGTCCCAGTAGAGGTTGGGAGAGCACCAGGACTGAAACCCTGCAAACAGTTCTCCATCCTCCTTCTTCATCATGGAGTGAAAAACATTCTCACTTGCTTCGGTTTTAAATACCTCACTCACCAATCAGGCTGCTTATTACTTATCCATCCAACGATGCTGTGCATGGTTCATCCAGTCTGTCTGGAATTTTAGACTTTATATACAAAAACGCATTGTTCAGAGCCTAACTATCCTTCAACACAAGACCAGTTAACCATCAATACTTACACAACGCCAAGCTTCCAGAAAAACATCCCTGAGGAACTATTTTCCCAGCTCCATGCAAACAATCTCAAGATGACCTGTGTAAATCTTTGATGCTTTCAAACCAAGCCAGAGGAGCTGCTACCGCAGCACGAGATCCGTTAGATGTCCGCTGGCCCTAAACCAGATTGGCTGAGCCAGGACTGAACAAGAACCTGCCCTTATGGACAACCCTTTAAAATACCCGCCAGAAAACACAAAATCCAGCAACTCCACAGCTGCAGTCACAAAAAGCACTGGGTGTTACTGTGGGGTGACAGGGGTTGCTGTCACAAAGGAAAGATGCTTCTCAAGACCTGAAGTCAGTGGAACAACCTCCCCTCCCCTCTCCTCCCCCCCCCCCTTTATAAACTCTCTGGAGTACATTTCCCACAGACATGCCACAGACCAGAAAACCTGTGACAATTTTATGTTAGTAATAATTTTAAACCCATCAACTTCAACGTAAGAATTTCTATATATTTCAATATTTAGCCTTCTAGTGTTCTTAAATTAGAGAGACATTTCATTGCTCTGGTTGGCATCTTTATGACACCTGAAACTTGGCTTCAGTTTTTAAGTGGAATTTCTGCACCTGAAAAGCTAATTAGTGCTTGTGCCCACACTAGAAACACAGGTGCAAAAATACAGACGAGAGCTACGCACACATGGTTTGCCTGGGTGGAAAGATGAATATCCTTTTGAGAACTTGTGTACACGCACTATATCTTTGTCACTAAAATAAATATCGAAGAGACTTATCTTTTCCTGCTACTCCACAATTAAAACATCTGCATCTGCGACCGAACGCTACAATCACTGAATCTGCATTTTTTCCTAAACAAGGATTAAAGAATCACTTTACTACACGGACTGGCTGCCAGTTATTATATTAAGATACTCTATCTTTCCTTACTCTGGTTTTAAACTGTAAAGGAGAGAGAAGTGCTCTGGCAGCCTTGAGCTCCATCTCTTTCGCCTTCAGCAGCTGATTATTTTCAGGATAGAAATGTTGGCCGCCGTCGGTCCCCGCGAAGAGCCTGACGGCAGGTAATGATGATATACCTGTGTGCCGGTACCAGGCCACCTGTTCCCAGCCTCCCAGGAAGCTTTACAGATAGATAAAAAGCTTCCAATATTTTTCTCCACATAAACCGCAAGCCATCCATCAAGTTGTTTACATCACGCTGAGATATATGCACCTTTATCATTAGAAGAGCTGTCTCCAGAAATGGGATGAACACGCAAGACATCATAAATCTCCCCTTGAAAAAGGCTTCCTGGATGGCATTATTTTTGTTAACAGGAAACCCGCCCAGCAGCATCCCACGAGCAGCCATTAAGGGACACGGCGCAACAGGAGAAGGGCAGGAAAGCAGAAGGTTTTTAAAACACAACCGAAACGCTCAATGCAGGACGTGATAAGGGCTACAGCGGTGGTATTTTGCTTGGCTGAAGAGCTGTGATTCCACAAGCGCTCTTGAGGCCAGGCAGCCTCTGCCAAGATTTTGAACTACCTACAAACCTCCCCGCCTGGCCCTCAGATTTCTTCTATGAGCACAGCCAGCCCGTCGCAATCTCGCAGCGTTTAACCTTCTTCTGCTGTTTGAGTAAACACAATATGTCAAACGTGAAAATGTGCTCAGGTTCTGAAGGGAAGTACCACGCAGAATACCTGAGCAGCACTTGTCCTCACCCCTCGGAGATTTTATACATCCACCCAACCACAGTCACTTGTCACCACCGATGCTACGGAAGAGACACCCACCCGCCCTTTCAGCACAGGAGAACTTACATTACTGAGACCCAAGCCCTGAAAGCCACCCACGGAGCAGGGAAAATACTCATCTCTCATAAGGAGGAATGAATTACCACTGTTTGCACGCTGTGGTAACACCTCTTTTAAACCACAAAGCTAGCGGCATTGGATGCGCTATGGGTATAACTGGTTATTCTTTTGAGTTACCAACTACTGGCTACATCGATTTGGCAGCTCTTCTTTTAAGCATCCCCTAAAGAAATGAAGCAGAAAATGGCAAAGGAACCCATGAGAAGATAACCAGCAGTGCTGCAAAAAGCTGTCCAGAAAGGAAGGGAAGGTGGGGGGGGACTAAAAGAAAGTTCACGTCTACATCAAGTCTGACTCGATACCCCAAACCCAAGAAGAATCTGTGCTTAAGGTGGGGAAAAAAGAAGCCTCGCATCACTGAGTCGGGGGACTTTGACAAGTATCCAAAATGGACCTACCATGGATTTGCTTTGAAAACTGCTTTCCTGTTTATCTGCTAAAATAAATAAGGAAAACCAGAATTTGCTGTTGTAAACTTCTTTCCTTTTCTTGAGACAAATTCTCTCACACAGTAATAATTTCTTTCTAATCACAGTATTTAGACAAAATAAACCACTTGAGAAAAACAGGACATGCAAAAAATAACACCAGATTTCAAATAAAGTCTGGACCTTAACATGAGCTACAGAGAAAATGAAACAAAAGCAGATTGGAACTGGTATGGAGAATGGCAAAAAGCTTCACTAGAGAAGCACACCAAATTACAAAGACAACCAGAACACAACCTACTGTCCCCCCGCGGCGTCCCTTTGCTGTGACCCATCCCGAGCTGTGACCCTGGGAGCTGGAATCCATCTCGTTTCCCTCCCCGGACCCCTGTCACAAGCGATCCCAAACCTCCCGCTCCACCACAGCCAAACTGAGTTGGTTTTGCCACTCTGGGAGAATAGGTGTAGTTGCTGGTCTGAGAAGTCTGAAATACAATAAATGCCTGCTCAGCTCACTGAAAAAACAAGCACAAGATAATTTTCTTTTTTCCCCCCCCTTTTTTAAATGCAACCACATACAAAACTCCAGCATGAATTTGCTAATGCAGTAGGAATTTTTTTTAGCTCAACAAGCTGAAGAGACAGGAAAGAGAGGATTTCGGGGAGAAGTGATAGCTTTTAACAGACCCACTGATATTAGAGGAAGGAGGGAGAAGCTTCTGGGGTGGCTGAATGCCTGCCTGGTTCTCCCACATGTCACATAAGGGCTAAGGATCAGTAAAATGTGATGGGAAGGGGGCTCTGAATCCTGGAAGAATAGAGAAAGACGTTCCTTCCACTTCCAGTTTCTTTTCTTGTCAAAAGCAAGCCATCTCCTGAGCAGCGGGGAGAATAAATCTCCCTAGAACTAACACTAACATTCAAAGCATCTCTGCTGCCTTCCCCAGTCCTTTACTGGAGCGTTGATAAGCAGAATGATAAAGCGCAAACAACACAAATGTCAATGAAAGGCAATGAAAAGGATAAGGCTTTATATACTAAATGTATTTCCTTTTCTTTATCAGGTGCTCTGTTCTGTGGTGGCAGTTTGCTCCTGTGCCTCTGTGTGTGTGCAACACACAACACCGGACAGGGAGAAAATTAACAGCTTCTATCAGTGGCAAATTAGAAGATGATCAATTAGCACTCCACAGCCTGTATGGGAACCAGTTGGAAGAGCTACTGAAGGAATGGACATTCCAGCTTTAAGGAAACCAGTTTTAATCAGATGGATCAAAGTACTCGACTCCGATAACCACATTTGCGGAAATACAAGCCCGAATTTAGTATTGCATTTGCAGGAAAATAAGAAAAATTCAGTTTCACTATATACCATCCAGGCCAGTTTATCAAAGTCTGATAACAGCCACGCACTTTATAAAGTCCCTTCATTTAACAGCTCTGCATTGTCATCTGAAGTATAAATTGCCTCTCTTTAATCTACAGGGCTATAATATTTTTGGGACATTGACATTTTCCTTTCAAGCATATCAGTCCTTCCTTCGTTTCTCATAGTTGCTCATTTTATCTCCCCTTAAAAGTGTTTTAAAAGATTCAAACTGGATTTAAAAACAAAACAAAACAAACTCCCACAGTCTTTTCTGGATTTATGTGTTTTTCCGATGTGTTTTCCATGCTGTAACCCATCACATAAGCTCCTTAGTTCCCTCCAGTGAGGGACTATTGAGTTTTTATTTACGTTTCTCCTTGTTTGGCCTCCCAAACACCGTTACACTTGTACCAACGTCTCAGCTTCAACTCCCATTAAGGAAAGAAAAAGCCCACAAATGTGATCAGCCTTGGAGACTTTCCAGGCTGAGAGAGTTTCTAAACCTTCCACTCTGCTCGAAAAACCTTTGGTCTGACTTTGCAGGCTCAGAGCTCTCAGCCCCCCCATACGGGTTCAATACGGCCTGAGGATCACTCACTGCATTTCACACTCACTCCCTGACATCTGAGGCAGGAGGAAGCTGAGGAGAAACAGCGTTGAACAATGAACGCAAAAGAGATGCTGAAGTCCGATGAGGACAGTAACCTTTATCTTTCAAGACAGCCCCAAGTTTTGTACAAAGCTTCACTCCTCAAGCACGCTCACTGAGCTTATGTTTCCCCTCCCAGGGCAGGGAAACACTTACATCCAGTAATCCAGTCTCTAAAGGGGCTCCAGGAGAGATGGGGAGGGACTCTTGATCAGGAAGGGAAGCCATGGGACAAGGGGGAATGGTTTTAAACTGAAAGAGGGGAGATTGAGATTAGATATTAGGAAGAAATTCTTTGCTGTGAGGGTGGTGAGGCACTGGAACAGGTTG
>JAOXNO010000007.1:2267974-2291516 GCA_028565335.1 Limnodromus scolopaceus
AAGGCCAGGTTGGAGGGGGCTTGGAGCAACCTGGTCTGGTGGGAGGTGTCCCTGCCCATGGCAGGGGGTTGGAACTCAATGATCTTTAAGGTCCCTTCTGACCCAAACCATTCTCTGACATATGCACTTTCATACCAATGGTCAGTTTTAAATGAGCATGCTTTGTGTTTCTTTACATTTAAAGCCAATCTTAATATATTTGTCTATTTTAATTGGTGCAGAATTGTTCTCAAAAATACTGCATCCCAACAAGCTCACTCTGAAAAGCTTGAAGATATTTGGAGTGTGAACAGAAGGATGATCTCCCTTCCAGGTAAGGGTCAGTCCCTTGCCACAAATTTAGCTTTGCAGGATGGTGGAGAGTTAATTGCTGAAGCAGCTTCTGGCATCAAATAAATGCTGCTTATACCCAGGAACAGCCTGGACTGCCATCAAGCAATCTGCACCGATCCCCAACAAGAACACGCTGAGATTTTCCCTACCTGAAGGGCACATTCCATCAATATAAAGTCCAATTAATTCAACTGGTAATGCTGATTTATCTTCTGGGGTTTTATGCCTCGTATAAGTTAGCTCACCTGTGTCTGAGTTGGGATTTTTCCCAAGGTCAGACAAGAAAACAGGCAGAGCAATGTGTAGGGGGCAGAACTTTCCATGAGTTGGAAACTATTAGTTTTCCCTGCTCAGAAGAAACAGAAAAAGCCTATATATCATAACCTCCTGGAATTAAAGTTCATCACAAATCTCATTGCTCTGTACTCCAGGTGAAAAACACATGAATTCAAGCCTAAATATAGAATGTGCCCTACAAAAGCAAGACACCCACTGCATTGCACACATCTACAGTACAAGCTGCGTGGCAGTCCTGTCACCTAATCTGTGCTGTCACAAAAATCTGTGCTGCTCTGACTCCTTCAAGCTGGTACCAGATTATTAATAACAGCTTGCCTTCACCCTGGACAGGCCTATTCTCTTCCTGCCCCCTCTGATCTTTTATATTCTTTATCGAGCTGTGTTCTACGTATGGTAATATTATGCCACATTCATCATCACAGTATCACTGAGGTCAGCTTGCCACTGACAGGTTTTGAAAGAAAGTAAAGAAACAATTTTACCAGATTTTTACCTGTCACCTGGGTAGTTATATAAAGAATGGGATAATCCTGCAGAGCTTCATCCTTGGGATTCATCACTACAAGACAGCAGAGACTCCTGACTCAGCTGCTGCCTGTTATGACCTGGAACCCACTAGGACAAATATAACATTTTCAGGAACCTGACACCTGCTAAACTCATCCCAGACACTCTACAAGATACACAGAAAACATCCCCCAACGCTAACAGCCGCTGCTATGACAAGTCACTTGATTTCTCTGAATTGAGAATGCTTCTAAATGGCTATTAACAGCTGTGAATAACAAAGATTAAGAAGATGCTACACTGTCAGCAAGAAGTCCATCTCCTCTCCCATATAAGGGATCACACTATACATTTCCAAGAATTAGTTTACCATATAAGACAGCAAATCAACCGTAAACAAAGTTGTTTATATGACCCAGGCTGGAGTGAGAGGGGAGTCCTCAGTCCCAAACCTTTCAATCATATGCACACAAGATCAAAGCAAGGCCCTCTGTGGTCTAGGAACAGATAAAAACATGTTGCTCTCTATCCTTGCTCTTACACAAACTGCACATCTAGAGTAAAAAAATAAACAATCAAAAAGAAGCCCCTTCGATTGCAGCCCTCCTGAATGCAGCCACCTCTGCGGATGCCCACACCAGCTGTACAGTCACCAGGTTCGTGGGCACGTGGGTGGGTGAGAACTGGATGGATACGTAACTTCAGCCTTCACCAATAAAGTAGCACACAAAGAATCATAGACTGGTTAGAGGTGGAAGGGACCTTAAAGATCATCTAGTTCCAACTCCCCTGCCCTAGGCAGGGACACCTCCCACCAGACCAGGTTGCTCAAAGCCCCGTCCAGCCTGGCCTTGAACACTTACATACAGTGTATGAACCAATGACCATCCAGGGCAATTTACATTGCATTTGCTTGTATTTCTGATATTTGTTTTCATCCTACAGAGATATTAAGGCAATCTTGTTCCAAAGTAGAACTATGTGTTTAAGACCAGGGCAGAAGAAAAATAAAATCCATTCCTTTTAAAACTGAAAAACCCAGTACATAGTAATAAATAGTGGCAACAGCTGAATGTCTTCAGGTTAGATTCTAGATCAATCATCAGCATATTTGGAGAGGTTAACTCTGGCTTGCGATCTTGGATCATCATGAAAAAGTAATAAGGGAGGAAGGCAAGCAAACTGTTATTACCAAATCCATGCAGGACATCTCTGGGTTGTTCAGCCGTATGAGAAATTTTCTTGAAAATCCAAGACTACAAGTCCCAATTAGTAGATCTGAATACACTGGATGAGTGAACTAGGACCTACCTGAAAATCATTCAGGTATTGCCAGTAGTTATTTTCATGCAGGAAGTCTGGAGACACATATATTTAGTGCTTACAACAGCCAACAAGTAGAGGAGAGACACCCTACGGAGGGGATGAGGGAATGACTGGGTGTACATGTACCTGAGCTTCATTTGTATTCAGCCGGATCTGCTCCCTGTGCACAACAGAGAGAAGTTCATTTTTAGGAGCAATATGAATGATGAAAAGTGTTGGGTTGGTCTCTAGCGGCCACAAGGGCCCAGAAATTCAAAGGTGTGAACATGACCTTGTCATCAACAGCCATTAAGCAGAGAAGTGTAGCTGAAGGTTTACCATAACAGAGACACCAGCCTACGCCGTCCCCTGGCAACAGCAGCTGAACTCTTCTTAAATAACCTTTTGTTAAAGATTTAGGAAAACCTGTTAGTACATTACATTTTACAATGCTTTAAGTGGGGCTTTTGTTTCAAGTGACACT
This sequence comes from Limnodromus scolopaceus, assembly GCA_028565335.1. NCBI lineage: Eukaryota > Metazoa > Chordata > Aves > Charadriiformes > Scolopacidae > Limnodromus > Limnodromus scolopaceus. Next base: position 2,270,904 of record JAOXNO010000007.1, read on the forward strand.
TCTTGCCTTTCCCTTTAGCTGTGAATAGTCTTTACAAGGAAGCACAATGGCGTTGAAATGTTTTAACTGGGATCGGTGACAGACATTTTTTAGGGGACACAGGGAGAAGTCGGGTGAGACCAGCTGGAACTGCTGCAGTTACACCACTCGCTACGGGCTGAACCTACGCTCTTAAAGACAAGACAAAACCAAAACATGATCTAAGGCTAAGAAAAGAAAGGAAAGAGAGAAGATGTGGCTTCCACCCTTACACTACCTCTTGCTGCCAACCCCAGCACTGCAGAGCGCGCGCTTTAACCAGCCACACGCAGACCCTGGGGCACGGGGACATGCCCTACCTACAGCAGGTTGCTTGAAGCACTGATTTTTCACTGCTTCTCCAGTTACAGGCTCACAGCGCCACTGCAAGAGCCAAAGGTGACACTCTCATTAAACAGAACACAGAAAGAAGCAGCAAAGTTCAGAAGGGAAATGTAAAACAGCACCAGGGATAGATGGCAGAGACCCGGCCTCACCACATGGGTGCTGCACGGGTGGGCTTCCTCCTGTCACCCAACACATTCAAGACAAGCTTCCAAGACCAAGATGACAATGACAGGCTCTTGCAGCTTCTAGAAGACACTACGGATGGCTCGTCTGCAGAAAACTTCTCATTTACTCTCTCAAATTTTTTTAAACTTCTCTCAATGGTCTCAATGCCCTCAAAATGGGACAGGAGGCAAAACTATCCTGTTCCTCCTGCCCATGAGTCACGTCCACTGTCCAGGATATCACTTTCTGGCATTTCTAATCTCTCTCAATTTTCTAACCCCTTTCTTCATTGATACAGAAGTTGGAATCACAACTGCTGGAGTCTCTCAGCAGACTGTAATATGAAATCAGGCTGGCTTTGCTTCCGTAATCTCTGCGCAGCAGTTTAAGTGGACCCGTTAGCCGAGACGAGCCAGCGTAGAGACTTGTGTTCTGCAGTGGCCAAAGGGAATCTAGCATTAGTAACTGGAAGGATTTTCACATCTGTTCAAAAGAATGCTTAATCCTGGTATAGTTCTCTGCTTTCCTTCATTCCTCAACACAACACACCGATTTGGTAACACACATCAATTCAATGCATAGCTGTTACAAAGCAGATGAACGGCAGAGTTTCTTCCCTCTCCCTTCTGCTTCCATGCAGAAAATTAAATACCGAAGGTTTCACAGCCCACACGAAAACCACTGGCTCAGATGATGAGCGAAACGCTTCTTTTGGAGGATTAACATGGAGTAGATGGCAAAGGAATGCAATTACATTTTGGTTTCAGTGACATTAAGCACGAAGAGTATCCTTAGTTTAGGGAACGTGGCAGTATCAAAACTCAGCTGATGATAAAGATGATTAAGGGAAAAAAGTTAACATGAAATGACTTCTCACAGCAATATGTGGCACTGCAAAGAGAGGACTAAAAGCTGCTGTGGTCACCTCAGGAGGCAGCGATGAGTGCCATCGCACCCAGGTGTGCTGGCACAGGTGGATGGAGCAAGATAGCAAGGGGTGTCTCCTTGGACCAGAGAGCACAGCGGGGTATGAGGGGCTTTGGTCAGGAGCTCAGGGAAGAGTTGTGAAACCAAAGAAAAAGCAGCACGAGCCAGGCGTCAAGTCTGAACATTGCTGTCCTGTCTTCGGGACAGTAAAAGCAAGGACAGCCAACAGATTCAGATGAGCTGTAATTGAAACAACTGGAGAAACAAAAACTATGAAGAAAAACATCTGATGGACAGAGAGGAAGTGTGAGTCACCTCAGGAGGCTGAAAATGGCCAGGAGAGGTGAAAGGAAGGGACTGCAAAGCTCTAAGAAGCCATAAGCATCAGGACTGGCACAAAAGGGCTTTATGAGAAGCCTTAAACACCCCACAGCAAATAGAAAGATCAGCCTAAAGAAGCCCTGGGAAGCACAGGGGCTGGGCAGGGGGGAAGATGTAAAAGAGCCCATAGAAGAGAGCAGGAAGGGAGGGAATGAGGAAACAGCACAAATCAGTGCAGAGACAGAACTGATTGACACGTAAGAACTGATCTAGAAACACTGGCCCTTGGGAACAAAGTGCAAATAGCCAAAGGGCACGCGAAAGGCTCGCACAGCACAGAGAAGGACAAGGCAAGAAGGGATGCTCAGTGGTTTCCAAACAGCACCAAGCTGTAGCAAAGAAGACAACAAGTTGCATCCTACCTCCTGCTCTCCCTCCGACAGCCACCACTGCCAGCCGCTTTCCAAAGGAGGAACTGAAGTTCCTTTAAGCAGTTTTGCTAGGTAATCTATAGCAGTCCATGGGAAGAGAAATGTCTTATTGACTCCCAGCTGCCGTTCACCTTCACGTACCCAGGAACACTGCAGCAAGGAGACGTTTGCAAATTTTTAATAGTTATAGCCAATATTCATGGCAGCAAACTGGGGCAAAGCATCGCTCTGTCAGACTGGCAGGTCCTGCGCTCTGTGTCTCCAAGTGCAGCCCAGTCATCAGCGGTGGCTCATCTTTCATTTCACCCCATCCATTTTAAACAAGAACATATTCTAAAAGAGGAAGCCTCGCCTGAGGTTAAGGACTAGTCTTTGCGAAAACAAGGCTAAGACGTATGACTAAATAAAACTGTGGAATTCTTTCTGACTGAACTCCCCAGCAGAATCTGTACCAGGTAATCGACTGTAAGCAAAGATACTGTAACACAAAGTGCTCATGGGGTTGTCTCCTAACTTAACAAAACCCTAATTCATAGTTTCTCTCTCTCTTTCACCAGTAACCTGGAGAAGAAAACCCACCCATTTCTAAATACAGGAATTTTCCCTCTGTTGTGCGCCTGTACTCCATCTGCCACTCTGGAGTCCTGATCCAGTACGGCTGCTCTTAGGCCATCAGCATCCTGCTGAGACAAATACTGGTGGAAAAAACGGCATTTAAACTACCTAGAAAAGTCAGTAGTCAGACAAAGGCCACAGATCCCAGCAAAAGGTCAAAAAAACAGAGAGAGATTTATTCATTAGTTATGTGACTTCTCATTGAGTTCAACTGCAGGCTTTAATGGACACTGACATACTAATACTCTAGCAGTCATTTAAAAAAAAGAAATTAAAAAAAAAAAAAATCAGGTCTAAAGGGTTAGCCCATCAAATTAGAGGGGCTTCTGCTTTCTTTTGTTCATTTGCAAGGACCAAACCCCTGGGAAGGACACCCTCTTGCACAACCAGCAGGTCCCACTCACAGCCCGGCAGCGCTGAGGGACGAGTCTCAGAGCCCCCAAGTGAAAGGAGCAAACACCTTGGAATATCGCTAATGGGGTTTTGTTCTTCCTTTTCCCAGAAGTGGATCGTTAATTGCTTTCCTCCTTAGTGAATCCCAAATGGAAGCACACATATTTGCTCAGTGGAAGTCTCTGCTGTTAGATTTTACCAGCCATGAAACTGCTGTGACTAACCTGCTCCCTTACCCCAGGTTGATGTGTCAGCCCAGCCGAAAAGGATTCGCTTCTCGCGGCACCACAAAACTTTATCATCCCTTTTGCCACACAGACTTAATCAAAGGGAAGTAAGCACCCAGTTAACACACCTCCTACTATGCTTTCAGCCCACTCTAAAGAGGAAAAAAATGGCATTTTTAAGCTCTATTGCCTGCCAATTCCTACTTGGCAAACTATTTGCAGATGTGGCAAAATATTCCCTTGCCTTGCTGTGCCATCACGCCTGTCCTTAAAGACTCACTTTCTAACCCAATATATCAGAAGGTGCCCAGCATCCAAATTCAGTTTGCTCTTCCTATCTGATAGAATTGCCAGATTTTCTTTCTTCCCTGCATTTAACTCCGTGAAATGTGCAGCACTTTAAAACACCATCACTACTATTAAATTTTAAGTATATGGTAACTAGAGATGTATAAAAGACAGCTTTAGAGAATCCCTGCAAGACAAAACACTACATTTTGGAATGCCATCTGATCAGTATCTCAACAGTCAACCATTTAAACCTTGGCTGTAATTTCAGAAGAGCCACATATAAAACCTTATTTATAGCTGTGTTTTTCCCCCTCTTTCTCTTCCCCCACTGAGTCATCCTGGTCTACTTAGTCCTTAGAGGGGCTGTGCATAAAAGGCAGCATTGAAAATGTGGTATATCAAAAAAATACGTATATATATCATATTTAACACACAAGCCATAAATCTGTCATTCATTCATACCGTGAAGCCTACCAGTAAAAAACAGATAAAGGCACTGAAATGAACTTTTCATACAAATCACAGGATAAGATACCAGAGAGTCACATCATTACCTAGTGCACGTTCAGGAAAGCACAGGGGTTTCATCAGGAGTGATTACTTGGCAACATGGAACCGTGTGTAAACTACTAACAACCTTTTGTTTTCAAGACTTTTTAATTTACTACGTGCTATAGGAATTGTATTCCACTTGCTGCATCTGGTACATCGTGAGAAGCTACGCATCCAGCTTAATGCAGCTTGTCTGATTTCAGAGATCACAGACTACTTCAACTGGTTTAAGTACTAGTGAGATAGACATAAATATATATACACAGCTTTTGTTACTTTCTGAAGTTTAGATGACCCCCATTTCCATCAACAGATGACAATCAACAGATAACCTCAGCATCAGAAGCACAAACTTGCATCTTAAACTCAAGAAATAACTTTTCAGGCAAGGAACCGCAACACCCCACCTTCCCCTTAGCCAAAACAAGCAGAGATTTGAGGAGATGGCCCCAGGCAGTGCCAGCACACCGGGCTCCTTGGCCAAACAGACTGAGAAATCAAGTGCTGAGGGTTTACTAAGAACATTTTGAACTTTCTCCTACAAAACAGCTCACAGAATAACGGCACGAGGGGACTATCATCCTGCGAGGCTTTGTTAATGGTGTGCTGGCTGCGTTCGGAGAGACTCTGCCCATCAAGCCCAGTAACGCGGTGTAAAACCAGGCGGCTGGTCTGAAAGAGGCACCTCCTGTAAATGTCACTGGTTTTTTAAAGGTTAAGTAAGCATCTTGAGAAAGGCCTCCATGCTCGTGCGCTTCACCTTAGTGCAAGCTGATAAAGGATTACTGGAATGAAAAAGCAAGCCTGCAAACAGATAAAAACTTAACAGGTTGATGTCGAACAACTGAAATTTCCCATTCCCAGCATACAGTAGTAGATTACCAGTGGCAGATTTACTATTGCTAATTATCTCAGCAAAGTACAAAAGACTGTTTTCTTTTGCCTAATTAATTACTTCACCTACAGCAGAACGTTAATTCATACACACCATCATTTCTTAAAGTTACCGAAGCTTCTGTTTGAGTGCCCCTCTGAAACATTTACCTTGAAATTAAGAACGAGCTCTAAGAGAGAGGACCTGGCACCTTGGTAAATTGAACCTGGAAACAAGCTCTAAAACCTTATGGGAGGTCTGTGCTGTACCGTAAGCTTTATTATTGATGTCATCTGATGGGAAACGGGCTGGAAAAGGAAGCACCAAGAAAAAGTCCTGCTCAGGAATGACAGCCCCAACTGCACACATGTTTTGGGTTCCCTGCAGAAACACCAGCGTGGAAGTCTTCCCTCACCAACAGGACCTGAGATCCGGTCCTCAATCTGAGTGAGGAGGGAACCAGGGATGGAACCTGGATGTGAGGAACACCCTGAGAAAGAAAAAGCAGAATGAGGAAACAAGCTGCAGAGAAGAAAAATCCACCAAGGGAATAGAGAAAAACAAAAGAGCAAGAGCAGAACAGAATCAAGTGGGGAAGGCTGGAACAAGCAGCACTGAAACAGCTCAGAAAGCTCAGACATCTCACAAAAAAAGAAAAAACCAAACCCATAAATAGAAGGAAAGAGAAGGGTAAACCCGTACAGAAAGATTAAAGGCAAAGGAGAGATCAACCTTAAAGACTACCCTACCGAGAGCTTGCAAACGCTATAATAAGAACATAATGCAGGTTACCACCAAAATGTCAACCTCTATTCAAAGATGAGTCACAGTGTGCAGAAGTTCAACCAGAACGATCAGCCCTTCCAGGAGCACAGCACCTTGAGCGGAAAATATTACTTAGTTTGCTCCCAGGCTAATTTGATCAGAATACAAAACTACTACATATTGAATATCAGCAGAAAGAAACCCTTCCTTCAAAGGTCTTTGACTTTAGCCAAAATTAGTACCATAGATGGTACTGGAGATTCTCCTCAACTGGAAAATGCCGAAGTTTCCCAGCAGTGCCTGCTCTGGCTGGCTCTGAAGGGGATGAAGTGAGGCTACACCCGGGTTAAAGCAGTGCATTGGCATCGCTATTTAACCTGCCCGTTCTGCGTTTCTTCCCTTCGCTCTGCAGAAAACATCACCAGATTTTGTCACACAGATGGTGGGAAGGAAAACTGCAACTCCTCAAATGAGAAAACTGCTGATGTAGGTCCCACTGCGCCTTTCTGGCTACACAGATAAGCACCTCTGGCATGTACCTGCCACCCGTGTGTACTGCAAAAAGGTGGCAGATCCCGCTGCTGCTGGAAGCCCTGATAGCTCCAGAAGTGACAACGTCACTCCTCCAGCCCTGCCAGCCCCGTGTGAACTGGGCAGAGGAAGGCACGCAGTGACAATCCTACAGTAACCCAACTCCTCATTGCTTCCCCTTCACCGTCAGCAGCAAAATCAAGCACAGAGACACAGTGGAACAGTCCGAAGAGCACTTCATGAAGCTGATGCTTTTTAAAAATATAAATGTTAACAGGACAGCTCTGAAGAAACAAGCTGTACAGGATGGTAGATGTGGGGAAGGGCAGTTCACATGATGTGAAACACAGGCAAACAATTCCAAAATCTACACCAGGTATCAGCGAAGATATAAAAACGCTTAAGTGTTTTGTGAATTAAAGCGTCCGTGTCACCAAAGGCTTGCCAAGTGACTTGGAAGGACTTCCCTTCATGCCTTCTCTCCCTCCTGCACCCATCTGAAAGGAAACTGGTCTCATTCATGTTGGGAATGTGATCCCCGTGTCGTTTGGAGTGGACCAGCATGGCTTATTCTGCAGCTCCTACCTGAATCTGACTTACTAGATAAAAGCTGTTTTCAGTCACCTAAAAGCAGCACAATATATGAAAAATACTTAATTTTCCCTGCAATTATTTCTGAAATATTTCATGGCAACTTTTATCTGTCCTCGAAGCAGTGTCAGAGCAGACGCTGCGGTAGGTTCAGCATGAATCTAAACAAAAGACAGTACTACTTTTGGATAAATTTGCTCTCTGCAATTTCTGCTGGCTGCTATTTGTAAGACAACAATAACAAGACATGATTTTTGAAGAAAAGCACGGTGGTATAATTTGAATGAGTAAAATCAAACTATTCAGTCAGATTTTTGGGGGGGGGGTGTTTCACATTCTTTGCATTAGTATAATATTTCGCAAATCCTCTAAAGTGCAGCAGCACACAAGGATGTGGTTTGTTTCTCTTTCAAACAGTCATCTGCAAGCAATTTCATTCAGTTAAATATCAGAATTAAATTTTAGCCATAGTAGTGCTTCTGTGCAAAGGAAATGATGTTTTAAATAGGCATGCAGATGTGATCCTGCAGATTGGGGCTTAAAAAAAAAAAGTAAATAACTAAAGGGGAGAGAGGCTGTCTACACAGGCACTTATTCCTGAATTGCTATTTCCAACCAGTTCCCTGAGGAGACTATTTGACTCCAAAATAAAAGTTCTTTATACTGAGCTAACTAAAACCACTTCAAAAAATAGAACCAAACTATTATGGAATAAGCTTTTCTTACCCCCAGAAAAATAAGATAAAATTAATAGGAAATACTCTGCTTCAACTGCTTTCCATGAAGACACATACCCACCTCAGACTGCCTGTCTCAGAGAAAAAGACTTTCCTTTTATTTAGTTAATTGTTTAAATAATCTCTTCCAGGTGAGCACAAGATTCATCCCTGTTCCCCATAAAGGATCAGTGGGCAATGGAGGATTGAGGTAACCACTTCCCACATGGAAATTCTGAGCGAATTTAAGTGCAGAAATGGCCAGAGGAAGACAAATACTTAAATGCCTCCTATAACCACCCCTTAAACCCAACAAACACAAATACTGACTGTCATCCAAGATTTGGGAGAATGAGGGCAGAAAGTCGGGCAGAAAGCTCAATTGACCTGTGTTTTCCAGCTCTTGTTCAAATAACTGGTGCCCAGAAAAAACACATTTTGGAGTGAAGAGCTTCTACACTCTTTTTGTGCTCCTGCAATGGCTATTTTGGGACGTGAAATGACTTCAAAAATTTCACTTCAAGATTTTTTGGGGAATATTCTTTCTTTTGTCCTAAGGCAAAACAGTACCATTTGATATGTCAGAAAAAAAAACCCCAACATTTGCAGAAGCACAAAATCATTTCCTCTTCATTTCAGTTGTGTATCCGGCTGGAGGAAGAGGAGCTTTGCTCATCACGGGGGAAGGTCTCTGAAGGAAAGAGTCTTCTGGGACAAGGGCTGTCCCCCCCCGTACCAGGGCTACGCTAACGGGCATGATCTAGCTTGACTTCACCTGGAAAATGAAAAGCTCTGTGTAGCTCTTAAATATTTTATGATTGAAAAGGGATCATATCCAACTGAGAGCTTTGTTTACGACTTGGCAGAGTAAATGGAAAATATCACATGTTGATATTTGCATTTATCGCCTCTGTGCATTGGGAAATGGGTAACCACACGCACAGAGACTAACTCCTGGCAGCAGCCAACAGCCAGCTAACAACCCCCCTCATATTCAAACCCGTATCTTTTCAAACCCATTCAATTCCCAAAATTTAAATGCAACGATACCTTTAAATCAGAAACAAACTCTCCAGTGTTCTGGGAATGAAATAGTGCTAAACTATGCGGTAATGCCAAGTAAAGAAATACCTCCCTCTCTATAATAAGCCCACAGGAGACCACAGCCCCTTACACAACTATTTGCTACTGTGGGATTATTGCTGAATTATTGCTCAAAAAGCGGCTAATAAAATTTGAGTAAAACCAGAACCATTCCCACTGTTGTTATCAAAAGACTTGTCTGTATCTGAATAATAAGCTCTGTTACGGGGAATGAAAACGAGAGTATAAAAATCTGCTCTGATGAACGTCTTCCTAACGAAAGTAAAATATTTTTCACTTTACAATTCTTACTTATTGACTCTGAGTGAAACATTTTGAGGGTTAGATGCCTAATAGCTACAGAATTAAAATGCATCTTTTAACCAGAACATTGAAAAAATAAAGAGTTTTTTATTTAAATTAAGGATCAAGCTATAACAAGCCTTGTGACAATGAACAGCATTTCTGCGGTCCACTAATTGAAAACACTGCTTGACTCTTAGATGGATCAAATCAGCCTCTGCTAAGGGATAAATACGTGTGCCATGGTTTTATGCTTTTTAAAAACTTTATTTGTTTTAAAGTAGCGTGTAGAATTAGCACTGTCCTGCGTTGCTAAAACGGGAGCGTGAATGCCCTAATTGCAGGTGATGTAAAAATCCATGGACAAAACTGCCATTTAATTCCGTGGTGCAACAACTTTACAACCTGAAGCCTTCACAGCTTGCCAGCAGAGAGAAAAAAAAAATCAACAACAAAAACCCCACAAAAAAGGACTTAAGTCTATTTCAGAGAAGACAAACGAAGGCACAGAGAGAACAAGTGGCATGTCCAATGTCATGTGGTTATTGGGAAGAGAGCCAGGAATGGAATTTAAGTGCTGATCCACTCTTAACTCCCAGGTTTTCTGCTCCATAACCATTTTTCATCTTCCTTTAAGTCCCCGCCACCGCCCAAACGCGTTACTCACAGCGGGCCTGAATTCCAGTTTATTGATTAAAGCGATGGGCAGAGAGTTTGTATTAGTCTGGGCTCCTCCACCAGCTGCGGGGCTGACCTCCGAGGTGGGTGTTAATCTCAGCCCTCGGAGTCTCCTCTGCGGAAGGTGCTCTGAACGATAACGGTTCGATTTTCATAGTCGGTTGAGCACCCACACTTCCCAGCCACATCAAAAGCAGCCATGGGTGCTCCGCTCCTCACCCAGGCAGGCCCCGGGTTCAAAGTCTAGGGCTCCCTGCGGAAGGGTTCCACGCTAAGTGGAGAAGCAGCTGCTAAATGAGAGCTGTTACACTTGACGAGGTCAATGTAATTTTACTGCCGCGCCGTTACACCGAGAGCACTTGCGCTCAGCCGCCTGCACTATTTCCTGGGAGTGAAAAATGGATTTTATAGTCTTCCTTCACTTTGGCGGCGTGTTTTACAATTAGCGAACAAGCCTTCTCTCCTAAGGACGGGGGGGAGAAAGCGTGAGGGGTAGAAGTTCCTTGGTCTTATTCCTTGTGTTTCATTAAAAATAAATAACCTACTTAAGGGGAAAAAACAGTATTACCCAAGGTAAACATTCCAGGAGTTTCAACTAATGTTGACACAGCACAAAACACATGTCAAATATTTGTCAATGGACTTTCTAATGCTATTTACGGGAACTTTTTGGGGTGTTTGTTTATTTGTTTTTTAATATTTTGACACTTTGTCATTATTTGTTTCTTTTTCAAGGCAGGCTTTGCTTTTAGCTGACAACAATTTTATTTATTTAAAACACACTATTCATGTACTAAATTAAAAAAAAAAAAAGCTTCTGAAAGCATGTTATCCCTGGCATTTAACCACCAGCTTGTCAGAGAGCTGAGCCCTCTAACCTCAGCACTTCAATGGCAGACTTTACAGCAACCACTTGCTTAGAAGTAAAAAGGGTGAAAAAGGGCAGATTTTTGGATGACAGAAAGAAGGCATTTTTACACTGACAGAAAGATTTACAATATTTAAATTGTTCAGCCAGGCTACTACAATGTAATTACTGAAGTTCAGATGGCTATCCTGTATTTAAATGCACAGATACACTCCACTGCAGCTACTTGTAGATAGCTTTGATGGGCTAATTTGCAATAAAAAGTAAGATTACAAGGAAGACCCATGAGGAGTCAAGTTGGCTGGTGTGATGTTTAAAACATAACTTGGATTTCAATGCTCTGCCAGCTACATCGATTGCGTTGGCTGGCCCTGGATTCGGGGCCAGTTTCTACACCTCCAGCTAAACTACTCCATGGAATCTCTCTTAACTTTTCTTAGTGACATTCAGGTTAACATCACGCTAATAAACACCAACTGAAATGACCTGATTTTTCTAGAACAAGAAGCCCTAGGAATATCCACATCACCTATTCTGAAGTCGTATGAATGCATTACAGCCATTGTCAAAATCTGCTTTTAGGCTTCTTGGAAGCTGGTGGGAATTTTGAATTTAAGTCAAAATGCCCAACTCATGTCTCTCTTAACAGGGTTGAAAATCTCGCCAGAAAGTGTCCCACAGTATACTGAAGAGTTTCTTAGCTCCAGATTGCACTTTAAATGAAAAAACCCTCTGACACCAGAAGACATCCTTCCTGTGTTTCAGCATTTGGTGGAAACGAATCTCAAAGCTAAATAAAATTTAGACCATTAACCACCTTTTCTAGAAACTTGGCAATTAATGTTTGATTTTAGCTGAAGTTTTGCACCAGGGTTCAGCAGAATTCAACAGAATTGTCCCCTCCATGCTCAAAGCTGAGGAACAGAAACCACCACCGTCCAGCACAGCTGATTTCCACCAGTCAGACCTGAGTTTATGCAGGATAAGTTTTCCACTACGTCTTAATGCAGCAAATAGAAACACCTTAAATATCTAAACGAAATGCTGTAGCCATAGCAGAGATGTCCATACGAGAACGAGCTCAGCCGAGTTCCCAGGGGGAAGGTAAAAAACCCTAGGAAGAGAATAGAGTTGTGTGTAGCAGCTGACAGAAGTTCAGATACAGCTAGTCAAGTGCAGCCAGTTATGATTCAGTTCTATAATAGCATTTGCACTGACAGACAAGACAATCTTTCTTACAACTGTCTGTAGCTTTTTGGCTTGAAGAATCTTGATGCTCTTATAAATTGCGATTTCCCATCACATTCAAAATGTCTATATATTTTTACAGGACACAAGGCATTTGTATGGCATCTGTTACAAAATATATATTCCTACAGCCTAGAAAATGCATTTCAAGTCTTCATACATTAAGTCTGATTTATTCAGGCTCATGGAAAAACTATTTCCAGCAAGCTGTCTTGAACACAGGATGCACAAAGAACTGGGGTGCCAGAGACCGGCTTCTGATTCTCTGCCCTTCGGCAACAGGATAGAGAAAAGTTACCTTGACCTGAAATTAATGTAAATTGAAAGTGCCGCAACATAAACTACTCCAAGAATGTAATTCTAATCCCATTTACCTGACAACATTAATCTGTAAAGCACTGATCATCAGTGAGTTATCTCAGAGTTCATTGCGGTTGTCAGAGAGCATCCCTGTTTACGGAGACATTACTCTTTTAAGCACAGAGATTGAGTTTTAACTCAGATCACTTGGAGATACTATTTGGAGATAATCTCCAGCTGAGGAGGCAGAGGCCAGCACTGCAGTTCCCAGGGCTGCAGGAGCGCATTAACGCACCCAGGAACACGTGGTGCTTACTCCAGCCTTTCCCGTGACAGTTCCTGACCACCCTGCCCTGCTGCCATTGAGAAATGGGTCCCCCAGATTCAAAGACCGTGACAGAACTATCAAAGCCCAAAGGTGCCTTTACCTCAAAGAACCTTTGCCGTTTGATATTGCTCCCACCTCACGGTCTCCAGTGACAACCCAGCGCTGTCAGAGCTGGCACTTCTCCGCTGGGCATCAAAGCCCAGTGAAGAGCATCGGTGGATGAAGCCAGATCAGCACAAGTCAGCAGCGATGGTAACAGCTACAGTGAGAAATCCAAGCACGACAAGGGCATAGCAAAGTCAAGTCACAGAACCACAGCATTGCACTGGACACGGTCCCTAAACTTTCTCTCCCGAACACAGTCCCACCAGGTGACTGCAGAGAGTCCTGGAGATGCCATAAAGCAGACGTGGCAATGGCTTCTACCTCCCCTTCGCATCCCTTCTCCAGATGCTTTATAGATCCCTTACAAACAGCCAGGAGCTACAGATGAGAACTTGTCTCTGCTGAGAGATTTCACACTTACTTATAGATTGTCTTTATCACTATTTTTAATACAGACCCTCATGTAGCTGCCCGTTTTGGCTTCGGTTCATTTATTCTCTTCGCACCCCACTTGTGACTGTTCCTTCCAGAGCACTGAGCAAATCTAATCCTGCCAAAACCCTACACAAAGCGTGGGACAGAGCGAGCAGGTGATGCTCTGCCGTAGGACCATGGATTGCTATTGCCCGTGCCTTCCTTCAAACAAGCTTACACCGCTGGGCATTCGATCCAGCACACAGAAAATCATTTAGGCACATGCACACCATCCCTACTTCACTCAATACAACAGCGGGAAAAGGCAAACAACAACCTCCACACTTTAAATGAGAGGAAAAGCTTCACCGTGACACCAGTTTGGAAGAGATTCACACGACTGTCTCAGCAGCAGCTCTTTACAGGAGGGGGACAAGAGCCGGCAGAGGCTGCCTTTTGTTGGCAGCTCAAGTGGGCAGACACTCCAGGGAAAGTACAGAATAACGCAGAAACTGCCTGTTAAGGCAGAAGAACGAAGCAAATATTCCATCTCAGTTCAACCACCGTCTCTATCACAGCGCACACAGGCAGGAATCGCGCTGCAGATTCATCGCTGCTTCAGGGCAGGTACCAGAAACCGGGCATCCCACCAGGGAGGGCTCCGTCCAGCACACGGGACGACTCCAAAGCTCAACGCTCCAGCAGGGACACGCGGCCACGGCACCGCGTGTGACCGTCCCAGTGAACTGACTGCATCGAGAAACCCGAGTTCGGGGCTTCGCTCCTCAGAAACCACAGCCCACACTCATTTGGCTTTTAAATAGAAAACACCAGTCTGTGGAAGTATGAAATACAGTCATTTTAATTCGCCCTTATAAATTTGTGGCAGAGCTCGTAAAGTGTGTCTGGAGAACATCAGCCAGTCAGCCAAGCCACGTGGGGAGCTCGCACGGGGAGAGGGACCCGCTCCCCTGGAAACCTCGCAGGGACAATGTGTTACAAAAAAACTTCCATAAAATCCTCTCTAAGTTTTGGATTTAAACACACCGCCTCCAACGAACTTTGGTATAACAATATTCTTTTTACAATACAGTGGAGTAAAAGCTGGAAATAGTATCTGCTCACCAGAACGTGCAAACTGCAAGTGTCATTACAAGAGTGAGCACTCAGCCCGATTTCTGCAAAACAATTCTAGATTTAATGATGCAGAGCCAAGCTGATCAGTGCAAAGAAAACAAACCTCTGCTACGAGATTTGTTCTGCACCACTGACATGTGCAGGATTCCTGCCACCCACTTCAGCAGGGAAACTGAGATGGCCTCTCTATCAGAGTTACACCAGAAACCTTTGCCCCTTTCAAATTCAATTGCTATTTATTAATAAATCATTTTTCTATGCTGGAATTTTGCTTTCAAAAGGTATTTACAGCAGACACATACACATTCGTAAAATTCACGATCTTCATTGATTACAACACGAACACGTACTTAACCGTGTTCCTGGTTTGGGCTTGATTTTTGAATATAACACATTTATTCTTAAAATAGAAATACAATAAATATATTAAAAAAAGACCATCATCACAGCGTGGATCTAAGTGGTCACCAGATCAAATATTCAGTGCATTCATCTGTGGGGCGATGTCACCTACCACGAAAGCTATGTTTGGGAGTTGACAAAAGCTAGTCATACTAATATTATATTATTATTTCTCCAAATCCAATCTCAAATGTATTACATAGTGCAACCTTGCATAAAACTCACCCTCAGAAACCAAACAGAGTCTTCTAAGACAGACCACAAGACATAAACAAAAGTATTAATAATCAGTCTCTAAGGAACAGTATCTACGTCAACAAGTGCAATTATTTCTCCTTTAAAATATTAATAAAGATAAGGCTGCATAGACTTGTGATGTTATCCTTGGATTGCACACCCTTCCCAGTGCACAGATTGTGAGAGCAAATTCAGTGTTCACCTGCAGAAATGTGTCCACTGCAGCTTCTTCCTCGAGCCTTTGACCTGAGACAGGAGATACCAACTGTTAAACTAAAGCACTGAAGCATTTTCCCAGCTGCCTGTGGACCCTGGGAACACTTGCTTGAACTCCAAGCCAAAGCCGAGCCCAGGTGAGATTGCCCTTCTTTGCCAGAGGATCATTTTTGTTAACACAAACACCTCCAGAAAGATGTAGCTGCTCCCTGCTCAGCGCTAGGTGTTGCCATGCCAGGAAATGCGGGATGCTGCTGAAAGCCAGGAAAAAATTATCAGAAAATACAGAGAACCCAGCTTCTATGTTGCATTTTAATTGCAATATTTGGCAAACGTGATGTCTTTTTGGGTCTGGATACATAAATTATTACACAGCTGCAGTGAGAGACAGAAGAAGCAATCACCATGTTACAGTATGGAAACATTTTATGATATAAAGAGCACAGCCAAATCCTCCTCTACCAAAGAAAGAAATCAGAAGTTTTTTATGGAATTCTAGGAGCTATTTTGACTAAATCGGATAACTTTCAAGTCCCAGATCGCATTTACATGTTTATCTAGCTTTAAGGACAGCAGTGACAGATGAGATTAATTTTCATAGAATAGAATCATCTAGATTGGAAGGGACCTTCAAGATTATGGAGTATAACCATTAACCTAGACTACCAAAGCTACCACTAAAACCATGTCCCTCAGCACCACGCCTGCCCAGCTTTTAAATACCTCCAGGGATGATGACTCTACCACTTCCCTGAGCAGCCTGTTCCAATGTTTGATAACCCTTTCTGGTGAGAAATTTTTCTTAATATCCATCCAAAACCTCCCCTGGCGCTGTATTTTGCGGGTAATGGTGGGAAATGACAGAGAGGAGCAAAATGTTAGAGCCCGGTACAACGGAGAGAAGCTCTGCTGCTCCTCCCCAGCCAGTATTTTGCAATACTGAAATCCGAAATGTTCCATGCAACTCCTTCATCAGAGGACAGAGCAAAGGGATGGAGCCCAGAGGGTGGCTGTGACTGTATGATAGCCTCTTGGTGAAGAGGTGTTTAGGAAAAGCATCAAAGTCATGACAAGAGTCTTCTTTGGGGTCTGATGCTTTTCTCAACGCACCCAGATCTCACAGTGGAGATCTCGCTAAAACAGTCACCCATAGACATTATCTCAGCCCACAGTGGCTATAAGCACTTGGGTCTGACCACAACCTATAGAGGAAACTGAAACGAGTAATTCATTTTGACTGATGAATCTGTACCACCAGACACATAATCAGCCCTGAGTCTATTCCAGACATTCCTAAAGCCTGGAAAAGCCTCGGGCCGGGCAAGTGCATCAGGCTGGCACCGCGCAGGGCTGGTCCAACACAAACCCAGGCTATTACAACTGCCCACCAAGGAAATTACTTCTTCAGCTCAGCTCTTTGAGATCTGTGTTGTACGTCCTGGGATCAAATGCTGCTGACAACCCAAGAGAGAAATTGTTACCCAAGAAAAATCAAATGCAACAACTGTGGCTTCGGAGGATACACACACAGGGAGGCTGGGATGTGGAGCTGACACATTGCAACGACTCCAGCCTCCTTGCAGATGCTTTCTCTGCCACCCCTGCCAGGTGTAAAAAGAGCAAAGAGGACACCTAGAAAAGAACAGGGACTCGTGCACAATCCTGATGGTCTGAAAAAAAGGCAAGAGGGAGCAAGAGAACAAACATTTAATTCCCTTGTAAAACAGATGACTGCATTGTAATTTACTAGCAGCTGCTGGCAACAAACACCACACTCTCATATTCCTATTAACCAAGCTGCAGCTGATTTATTAAAGGCTCAGATACATCAAAACAAATGACTGTAACATCATTTATATTACTATTTACAGCTCTTTAATAGGGTTACACGAAGGGGCAATGCAGCACAAACTGAAATCTGGTTACAAGTCTGTCAAGCAGCAGCAGAGCATCTCTCTGTTGCACCAGGCTCTAGCACTGAGCTCCTCTCCATCATTCCCAAGCATTACCCGTGGGCCTGAGGGGCACAGCTCTGCTGGAAATCCATGGTGGCATGGCAAGGAAGTCTTCCCAAATTGCACAAATACTCAGTGGTCTGCTGCTAGTCAATGCAATGCTGATTTAAAACAAACCAACACAAAAAACACCCAACACACAACAAAAAACCAAAGCAACTCTCTGCCTAGCAGTGGGACTCGATCAAATATTGCAGCACCGGGACTGAGTCAATGTTATCACTCCTCTGCAGAGCACCCCGCGCCTACAGTCGCTGCTGAAGGCACAGGCATGGCGTTTGTGACTGGGCTGTGTCAGAAGATGCCAGGGATCAGTATCATCCCTGGGACAGAAATCGAGCAGTCACTCAGAGCTCTCTCTCCTGGACCACCTGCTGCATCCCTTAAGCCAGGGGTTCCCAAACTCCATCTGCTCAGGTGTCCCCACGACAGCCAGGGAATGATGTGCCCGTTACAGAAAGGCACCCGCAGGACCAGCAGCAGCTCCTGGCTCAGTGCAGGGCCACGCACAGGCACAGCGATGCCATCCAGCCTGGCCCTCTCCTCTCGGATGTATGCAGGGTGCAGGCATGAGCAGTTCTCTGCTGGGCAGACAATAAATTTGATTTTTTTCCCCCCATCTCACTAGGAAAATCCCGCCTACTGAGCTTTTTCTGTCCTTTCTCATGCTGTTTTGAGTTCGCATACCCAAGGTTAGTGGCATAGCTGCCACAGCCTGGGAATCTCAGTACCAAATCACTGATGTTAAGCCCAAACCTACTAGAAAACTACCAGAAAGCATTAGAAATCGGCCCCCAAGTGGACCTCAGGAACCCTTCATGCCACTTCATACCCCAACTTAAGTGATCTCCAGGATCCTCTCTTTGCAGATGGGTTTCACTCTCAAAATCACACGGATTTTCCTATGCACCCAAATGGGATCTGTATTGGGTACATGCCCACAACTCCAGGTGGATGGAGGGGATGGTGATCCCCATTACCCCAGGCTGGGGGTTTGAGGGCAGTGTCCCCCGAAACCCCCACCTCTGCTGACAAAAGACAGCAGCACTCCATCTCCCTGGTCCTTCAAGAAATAAAACGGCGTCGTCACAAGCCATGGATCGCTCTATCTACCAAGATAATACTCTAAGCAGTGACAGACTATCTCATCTAAAGACTCCTTTCTCGCTGACACGACATACTTAAAAGGATTTTTAAATTAAAAGGGAGCTCTGTATTAAGAACATAAACCCTTTATCAGAGGTGGCAATGAAGGCAAATGGAGAATTCCTTTGCTGTATAAATTTCACAAGGAATTCCCAACCCACCCCACGAATTTTGAACCAAATGCGTTCAAGCCTCTGGTTTTCTCTAACCCATAAAAGCTCCAGATAGTCAAATATTATGCTTCTGCTTTTTAAATATTTCCATTTAAATGTAGATTTTGACCTTCTTGCCAATGAAATATTAATAAGAGAATAAAATATATATTACTCTTCTTCTGAGGAAGAGGTCTCTCTAACTCTCTGTCATGTTTCCTATCGGTTTTTTGAAGAGGATTTCTTCAAACCGTGGTGAATTTATTCGTCATTCCTATGTTTTTTAGGCCACGGCAGCTGAAAGCAGAAAGGTGATCCATTTATTTTTAACATCCCAGGGGAAAAAAAAAAAAGGGGGGGGGAGAAATTCTGATTCTCTATATCAATGAAAAGTAAACGAGGATACAAAAGAAACAGTATCATTTCCAGCAGGATGCAAGAGGCTAATTTTAATTTGAAGTAACCGTGTTCTTAAACAAGGAGACAGGATAAAGATTAACTGGGACCTCCATTCCTTTCTGTAACTGCAGCCCATTAAGTGGGAGAGAGAATAAAACTCACAAATTGCCCTGCTTATCCACCTTTATCTTTATCACTGTTCCAAGATGAATACCCCCTCCTCTTCCCACAACATTATTTATCTTTCTCACTCCTCCTTTGTCGTTTGCAGAAGGGAAAACAACAAAATACATCATGGTGCTGCAGCACAAACGCAGGACTGTTTGAAGGGGATCAGTTCTGCTCCTGCTGATTTAAATGAGAGTCGGGTTGGACCCCAAGGATGTTCTGCAGTCCTAATTACACTTGCATTAGGAGAAACGTTTCATCAGTGCAGAATAACACCCTCTTTTAAAGACCATGGTAGAATGCACTCTAAAAACATCGGTGGGAAATACTGTTGCCATCCAACACAATATCCTCAAGACCCTGTTGTTCCTCTGGGTATTTTCAGTTTGAGTCCTGTCTTAGGTTACACTGCAAAGCTGCCATGAGAGCGGTGAGGAGGGGGACAAATCATCCAGTAAACTATGGAAAGATACACGACAGCTGAAAAATCTAAACCAGGATGGACTGAGACCTTGGGAACCTACAACCGCCAGATAAGAAATGCATCATGTGCTGAAGGAGACCCTGGAAGGGTTCTCAATCACTGCCGAGTGCTGCCCTGTGCTGAATGCCTTCTGGAGAGAGCCATAAAACAGAGATTAGCAATTCCTCAAACTTTACTTACTAGCTTTTGCTGTTAATTCTCAGGCTGGTGCCTCTAATCTAACTCACGGAAAGTTATCGATCCTGACTTTTCAAGTATATTGCTCTTATCATTTGGGTAAATTACAGCCCTGCACCATCAGCCCAGGTACTCTCACCACCTCCAGAGCAGGGTATAATTTATAGCGGGTGGGATTCCAAAAGGCAGCTATGAGAGTTCAATGCCCAACTCCAGCTACATTTCAATAAACACTGGGTACCTAATTCCCTTGGGCTCTTTTCAAATTCCAGCGCCTTTTTTTTTTCCCTCTCCTCTTTTTTCAAGATGCTAGCAAGGAAAGGTCAACCTAATTTGTCATAGCAGCAAGTGAAGGCAAAAGATCAGCACATGCTGACAGGCTGGCTGAGGGGTTTCATTATAGAGCTGTTTACAGCATTTATTTCTCCTGTTGTTGCTGCTGTTTTCAGGGTCAAGGAACTGAGATCCCATTTCAGTAGCAGAGATCACTGGCCAGGGAACAAAATCGTTGACTCTCACCTCCTCCCTCACAGCCTTCTTGACTCATATGCCACTAACTGCTGAGATTTTTCTGAATAACCACATGGTTGCTGAAGTTTATACTAACACATGTAGGAACACTAAGACTAAATAATAGTACTAGCATCACCAATTAGCATTAATACAACTAGAAATTTTAAATGGAGCGGAACACCAGTGTTAATTCACAACAGCGTATCAGCCAATCAACACAAGTCAATTCATTTCAAGTTTTGTTTTCTTTCAAACATAAAATTCCTTTTGTGAGGGAGAAATGCATTAACATACAGTAATTTGTGAAGCAGTCTTTCTTCATAGCTTTTTATGTTCTACAGTTCATAGAGAAATGGTCCTGAGGTCTACACCTTCACCAATACAAACACTTAAATACTATAGAATCATAGAATCATCTAGGTTGGAAGGGACCTTAAAGATCATCTAGTCCAACTATCAACCTAACTCTGACAAA
>JAOXNO010000007.1:2296038-2323807 GCA_028565335.1 Limnodromus scolopaceus
GGCTGAACACCCCCAGCTCCCTCAGCCGCTCCTCACAAGACTTGTGCTCCAGACCCCTCACCAGCTCCGTTGCTCTTATCTGGACAAACTGATGCATTTGTCTCTCCACCATAACATACATATGCATAAAACTGGTAAGAACAAGGACAATTATGTTCTCTCAGATCCACCAGGGCAGAGTCCATCGGCCCAGACAGTGAGGAAGCTCCAACCCTTGGAGATTTTGGGGTCTTGACCAGCCACGGCTGTGAGCAGCCTGATGAGCTAGCCCTGCTCACGGGACTAGATGCCCTGCAGAGGCCTGGTCCCACCGAAAACACATCGTGATTCTATGAACGTACCGTCTTTTGTTTTCAAGAGTACGGCGCCGAATACGGCACCTCCTGCATCAGGTTTCCATGCACACCAGCTGCCTTTCCTCTCATACGGAGACTTCACAACAAGCCAGTTTAAAGAGGGACTGGTGAGAAGCCTCTGCCTTCCCAGTAGCCTTCCAGGGGGTTGCACCTCTGTCCCCAGAGGCTGCCAAGCCTCACAGTGTCACCGCTGCGGCACCATTCGACATTTTGCTCTATTTGCAGTCAATATTTCAAACCCTCTGTGGGAGCCCCAGCCCTGGCAGGAGCATCCTTGGCTGTCGAAACAAATCTGCAGGACTGCATGAAGCTGGGAAGCTTCCCATTTCTGCAGCGTAACCGAGACAAGACTGCCCAGAGCAGCAGACACAATGTCTTGAAACCTTCCAATTATGCAGCTGGGGAATCCCTCTCCCTCTGAAATTATCAAATAATAAAAAGGGAGAGCAAGAGAGAGAGCATGAGAGAAAGAACAGGGGCGGGGTGGAGCGTGGTGGGAATATCTACGGCCTTCTGCACCCAGTTCTGTCACTCTGACATTTCTTTCAAATACAATTATTTAAAGCCTCCTGATGGCAAAGCTGAGGAAATGGACTAATAGTAGCTTGTACGGTACCTCTCCATCAGGCAGTTCAATAAATCCTGGCAGTGCTGTGATTTGTGTTAGGAGAATGAGCTTTTCAAGAGCAGAACTATCACTTTACACCGTCAATAATCTCACTGTCAAAAACCCCCCGAGTAACCTGACCGACACTTCAGAAGCTTAATTTATAGATGCGCTATTTGCCTTCAAGGTATTTTATGCAGCTAAATAATGGAAGTGGATATTATCCCAAACTACTCTGCAGCTTTCACAAGTGGAGTCCAAGAACATGCAGGAGGACAAATTTTCTATTAGCTTAGGGCTAAATTCTTCCCTCTGTGACACCTGTGTGATACCATCTACCACTAGTGGAGTCGCTTCCAAATTATACTCTGGGAAATAAAAGCAGAACCAAGCTCTTGCACCGCAGAGGAGGATTAGCATTTAAAGAGCAAAGCAGTGCAGGGAGAAATGCCACAAGGTCTTCTCTTCGCTGAGGACCACTTCACTTGTACAAGAAATTGCGGAAGGGAGCTCCAACCAGTGCTTCTCTGGCCCAGGACACCCACGAGCTGCAGGGGGATTGCAGCGGGGATTGCCCAGCGTTTCAGGAATGGGATAATCTTGACTATGCAGAAGTTGCAAGGATCAACACTGATAAATAAATGGATCATCTAGAAAGATCTGGGCTCTACTGCTGATTTTCAGGTTTAGAGACATATCCTTAGAATCCCTCTGCCAAGGGAAAAGCAGGCGCTTTTTTCCCCCCAGTGGAATAGGAGATGGGTTTTTTTCTCTCCACCGTAACTCATAACGCTATTTAATGGAAGAGGCTGGATTTCATTTATTCCTGGCTCTTAATGCTGATCAGGCAAGAATTAATTCCTTTAATGGGAAAGTATTTGTGCAACTATAACAAAGAATACCAGGGAGAGACTCTGGGCAGGCAGCAAACATGACAGTGCCATTGTATCCCACACATCTGACAACTCCAAGCTATTTCAACCAAGAACAATAAAAATTAGTTTGCTCCAGAGCAGGGTAAGCCCTTTACATAACAAACCAGCAGCAAAAAAGCATGGAAGTCACAAGCATTTGTACACATTTTGGGTTCAAATGAGTCAGAGAGGCAATAACCTCCCCAACCTAGGGAAAAACCTCAGATCTACACCCACATTCTGTAGCTTGGATTGAAGAGTATTTTTTCAGTGACACATGCATATTCCAGACTGCAGAACAGCCCCAGTATTTTTCTTGGTCAATACCTAATTAGACTGCTCCCTTTTCTCAGTTCACAACTGAGCCACGGTAACAGGCCTTGCCTTTAACGCTGGGCTTATGCCCTTGCTCTTGACAAAGGAGGAGAACTGAACCACCCTCCATTCAGGGTATTCACCACTTCAGGTTAAACAGCAGCATTTCCCTGACTAATAAGTCACACACCAACAAATCAAGGTAATTATTCAAGGGTCAACAACATCCCTTTTTGCGTATTCCTGTGACTCGAAGCGGGTTATCTGCACAGCCAGCCTCTAACACCCTCTGACAAGGATGGCAAAGTCAGCTAAAAGCCCCTGGGTGTCTGCAGCTCCCTGCCCTTGTGTGAATGAAGAAACCCTTCCACTGCCCATACACACCCAGGGGGCAGAACTGCGCTCCCACTTACAGACTGGAGTAAGACCCCAAACACCAAACAAAGTGAGAAGGGTTTTAAACAACTCCAAATCTCTTTGCCAAGTAAGCTTGGCATCCGACACTCTCCCCCATAATTCCCTATAACCAAATCAGTTCACCAAAGCCTGCCAAAGCCACAGAATAAATTAAGCTCAGCTTACTAACCATGCAAGTACATGTAACCTCTCCTGGATGGAACCGGAGCAGCTTAGTGACATAACATAAATCTTATGCTCACCACTAGCAGCTAATAAAACACAACTCAACTGGTAGGACTCCTTCCTCCCACCCTTTCTTTTAGTCACATAAAGCTTAGGATCATTTCTACACAGTTCCAAAGGCAGCCTAGCAACAACAGGGAAAAGCACAGCTGCCTTGTCCATACTGCAGTGTATCCTGGTGATCAAGATTTAAATTCCCTATTCCCACCCAGTTCAAACCCATCAAACAGCCAAATTCACCTACCCAGTAACTCCAATTTAGCAGCTTTGCACTGCTGGCTCCCCAAACAAAAGCCATTTGATGACTCTGAACTTGGCAGTGCAGATGCTGGACTTGAGACACTAGGAATAAGCAAGTACACAGCCTGCTTCACTGGCCAGAGAACAGTTGGGTATTTTTCCTCCCTCTTTGATCACGCCAGTGTTAAAAGTTAAGATTAGTCTTGGCCTCGATCCTTCCTGCATAAGACAGAACGATCACCTGGTATTTACCTCAAAATCTCCTCTTTTTAATACCCAAACTACTGTAGATTAAAGTCAGAGGCATGCGGCAAGCAAAGCTCTTCACTAAGCCCCAGCTGCACAAAGATCTCTATGGGAATATTGACAAGATTGACTTCTTCTGCGTGTTTAAACCAAGTGTCAAAAAATATTTATGCAAGCTTTTTTCCGCCCTTTCTGTCCTCACTCCTTAATCCTGGTACAGTTGGAAAAGCAACTCGTGACAAGTCTACAAGCAACACGGTCCAGGGGAAATATTTACACTCTGCTCAGATTCAGATGTCCCCAGGGCTGGGAAAGGGCTCCTGGAACAGGCGGCTTCAGTCTCCTTGCCCTGTCGGTGCTTCCTCACGCCTGCAGCCCCGGGCTCGGCGGGAGCGTGGCAGGGAAACGCTTGGCTCCCCTCCGCTCCCTTCCAGCTTGGTCTCTTTGATCTCTGCTTTGCCATCCATCCCACAGCAAAGTCAGTCTGAGTGATTGCACATTGCAGTATGTGGTATTTAATGTTAAATTTGAAGCTCAGGGTTTTTCTTCCCCTTATACCAAAGCGGGTGACTGAAGGCAGGGGTTGATCTTTGGTGGTTAATTAATTCAAGGACCAAATTCTGCCCACCGTCACAGCTGAACCACAGGGGCTAAAGCACAAACCAGTGCCCTTGTCTGCAGGTCTGTGTGGTCTCTCTGGCAGATGAGCCAACTGAGGGAATACCTGCGAATACGTCTGAAGGCTTGATGCACCAGTGCATGTGAAAATGCTTGAGCGAAGCAGCCCCAAAACGAAGTTCCCTTTTCTTCCCTAGGACAGTTCATATGAAGGGGACGGGAGGAATCCCTGGAGCCAAGATGAAAAGCCTCCCCAGGATGTGTTCTTTACCCAAGCCAAGCCCCAGCCCCTTCCAGACACACAGAGGTGTCTTCACAATGTCTTGCTTTTTGCCTCTCATTGTCTGATTCTCTTATCACTTCACTTTCTATCATCGTTCCTCATCTCTTTTCCCATTCCAGTGCACATTGCCGTGTCGTGCTACAAACAGCAGCGGTGTTCAGTACTCTCATATCCAGAAAACTGTGACATACACACACCAATATATACACATAACTTACATACCATTTACATACTGCAGCAATATATTTTGCAGAATTTCATAGATGCTAATCACTCCTGCCACAATATTTACCCTTTCTACTGCTTCTCCTGCCCAACATAGATTTAAAAATCTCACTTCTTTAAGGCACATGTACATTGTCTCCCAAAATGGGACACTGTTCTCATGGGGGTCCCTTCACAGATTGTTTCTACTGGTTGAAAGAATCACCCAGTGACACCTTTTGGTAGCCAGAGACTTTAAATCGGCCACCTTGACTTTCTGGATTTTTGACAATAAGGAAACAAGAGCATCTGATTACACAAAGATGTCTGAGATCGCATGTTACTAGAGCAACAGAGTGTGGGAAGTGGCTTTCTGTGCTCCTGCTCTCTCACCGCTGCCGTCTCAGTAACCCCAGGAGACAGCAGCCAGCTGGGGGGGTAAAGCCCCACATCCCCCATCCATCAGGTGAGTGACGAGACAGTCACTTGCACACACAACACTGAACACCTCCACTGCTGAAACCCCAGACTCCTCAGAGGAATGAAAACAGATTTTGACACAAATCTGTACCTGAGCAGTAAATGGTGAGCTGCCTTCCCCAGCCAACGCGCCACGAAGCAAATGAAAGTGAACAAAGGGGATGAATGACACACAAGTGGAAAAAACCTTGTGTTCTCCCCCTGTGATAAAGGAGCACAGCAAACTCACAAAGTGCACCTTCTTGTAGGGAATGGACTTGAATAAAAAAGATTTATTGCACCCCTGCTCCAAAAAAAAGGAGTCTATGAACACTAAGGATCTCAGTCTTCTCAAGTAATCTCCCCAAAATCTTAGCAGATGAGTACAAGAAAACCATTAGAACACTTTTAAATTATTTAAAATATATCTTCAATCTCAAATAATCTTTAATCTATCTACTTGAATGCCAGAATATAAAATTGACAGTAAATTGATCCTGCCCTCGTTAATTAGCTCTTAGAGGAAAATGGGTATTTGAATCCTCTGTTTCCAGTGCACATGGATTCAAATGTGTAAATCCAGTTTGGATAGATACAAGTTACGTTCAGCACATTATCATACGACATGATTTACCTTTTTTATCTCTTTGACTGAATGGCATGTTTTGGCCCAAGTTCATGGGCTCTGCTACACAGGTCTGTAATTTAGTTCAGATCCAATGAAGCCTTAAATCTGGAGAGCCAACATCAAGGTTTTCACAACTAACATTTTACTGAAATTAAATTCAGACTAGATCTTGAAATGGTTATGTTTAATATTTGATCTTAAAAGACTACAGCTGATGTCATCCTAGAACTGACACGAGGTTTAATGCTGCTCGGTAACCAGAAAATCTAAAGAAACAGGGTGCCCCCGACGTTACACAAGATGAGTTCAGCAGTGCAGTCTCAAGTCTAAGTACGTGCACTACTGCTGCTGCCATACCCCAAATGAAGGATATTCAAAGTTTTTGTCCCATGAATAACATTTTTCACGGCCAACTTAGTGTATGAGTTAAGGCTCTGCAAACGAATTTAGTCACAAAGCATCACTAAGATGTGCCTTCATTTACAAAGCACCACAGGCCAAACCAAGGACCTTTGGATTATGGAGAAAAATGAGATGTGGCTTCTTTTCTTTTTGGAGTTTTTACCTGTGGCTACCAAACCCTTTTAAATCATGTTTTTGCAGCACAAAGTGCAGAGCAGGAAGTGCCTGTAAGACACTCACACATCACCCTCCCTTCACCGATACCGTGCTGTGCCGCAGCGTTCATGTTTAGCTTGGACTGATCCTTTGGCCTTGACTGGCAATAAGGGACTAGTCATTTAATACACTGTTCAGAGCAATGATTGTTGTTGTTGTTGTTGTTTGATTCTGGTATTTTTAGGAAGAGGTAATCCTGGAGATTTGCATCTCATTTCCCAGAATGCCCCAGGGCTTTTCCAGCAGTTGGAATCTTACAGGATAAACATCTTCCCCTGATTGTAATTGCATTATTAAATATGATTGCTCTTCTCTTCCTTGAAAATTTTTTAAAAGCAGCAACAAAGAACACTGTAAGACAGCATGGAGGAGAATAGCACAACAGAGAGAGGCAGGAGTATTTCACCTTTAACTGCCAGATGCAAAAGATGACTTTTCTAAGCCAGGGAGTCCCACGACACCATACAAAAGCTTAGTCTTTTAAATAACTGCAACCACAAGAATCCTCCAGCTATCAAAATTGAGGCCACCACAAATAACTGTCTCCATTATGAAATGTATTGCAATAACTCCAAGAAATCCCATCAAAGATGGGGGTTCTGTTCCTGTAAATCCTATAGACACAAATAACCATAATCCTAGAACAGTCAGGCAGGGTAACGGCAGCGAGTGAAAGGGGAGGTTACGGAGGAGGCTAATACAATCCTGACCAACATGAACGTGCTGCTCAAAGTTACACTAAACACCTTCTTACATCTAACACACAGCAATGAACTCGGATCCTGCACACTCCAGTGATTCGGCTGGTTAAATTCCTTTTCCTCTAGAAAGTTCTTCTTCTCTACGATGCCTCACTGCACCATTTACAGCCAAGGCCCCCAGTTTGTTGAAAACCACAGGAACAGAACCATGAACGTTGAGTATCTACTCTCTGCCATAACTGCTACTATTCCAGCCTTCCTGCATTAAAAAAAATAATAATCAAAACATACTTAATTAAATGTGCATACACGTTACTTCACTGTAACTCCTGTTAATTTTAAAAAATATCAATGCATATAAAGTGCACTAGCAGTTATACGTATACAAAATCGAAGTGTGAATGCAGTTCTGCCTGATTTGCATAATTTTGGAAACCAAAACAGACTTTCTGATGAGAAAAATGTGTGATGGAGTGCACATTCTCAGCACCTTCAGAGAAGGAAAACAGCTCCTCCTGTAGCTCATGGGACTTCTCCAGGTACAGAGAAGGGATACTTTTAGTCTTGATTTAGGGAGCCCCGCTCCTATACAGTCTTATCTATTTCACAACATTTTGCCAATCCTCTCCCTATTTATATTGATGTTCCATGAATATTTACACTTGCACCCACATATATACACAAAACATACACATTCAGAATGTACCACACACAAATCTTGTGCTTAGGCATGTGTTTCTCTATAGCATTAAGATAATCCCCCCCCAGAGCCCCAGCTGGGTTGGGGGTAGGCGGAGGAGAACACGCCACAGCAAAATGCACACTCCAAGCGGCCGTTAAACTGCTTGAGACCACTTTTCCGCTTTCAAGAGCCTCAGCTCAAGTGTTTTCACTGGGCTTTCCATCTCTAACAGCTCCATGGCATGGGAATCAGTAATGCTTCTTCAGTGTACTCTTAAAAAAAAAAAAAAAAGTTAAACATCTATAAAGCAAGGCCTACTATACAACAGATGGTCTAACCTCTCGAATGTCAAAATCCTTCTGTGTCAGGCAGCCCAATTAAAGTGACGTTTTTAGCAGCGTGCCTCTCTCCGCTGTGCCCTTCCTCCCACTTTAGCTGGAATGTCCCAAGGGGTAATTGCTCACCACACAATTACAAACATCAGCTTACTCTAGTTCTTTCTCCCCAATCTCTAATTGAGAGACGATGGCTAATCTACTTCTGGGCCTCAACGGAGAAAACTGTTTAAAAAGAGAAGACATCAGAGAAAACATGGAAACGTCCAGCTAACCAGCATAGCTCCACATCTCCCAACTAGAATCATTTTGGTTTAGCATCTTCAGCTTCCAGGCCCTAATGGGGTCTACAAGAGAGATGGGGAGGGACTCTTGAACAATAGGACAAGGGGGAATGGGTTTAAACGGGAAGAGGGGAGATTTAGATTAGATATTGGGAAGAAATCCTTTGCTGTGAGGGTGGTGAGAGCCTGGCCCAGGTTGCCCAGAGAAGCTGTGGCTGTCCCATCCCTGGAGGGGTTCAAGGCCAGGTTGGAAGGGGCTTGGAGCAACCTGGTCTGGTGGGAGGTGTCCCTGCCCAGGGCAAGGGGTTGGAACAAGATGATCTTCCAACCCGAACCATTCTATAGTTCTATGATTCTAATAAATAGGTGTCAAAAAAAAAAAAAAAAGAGGAAGAAAAGCACGAGAAACCCTTGTATTCTAGTGGCTTGCTGATATCCAAGTAGGATGTGCTTCATTATAAAAGAGATGCCTTGGACTCTTTTGACCTATAAAACAAGGCAGGTCCGTATGAAATGCATCACCAGTCCCACTGCACAAGACCAGAAGCAGCCCCAGCCAGCCAGAGTTGTGAACAGCAGGTAACCAGCACACTCCTGGGCCCGAGGTGGCCCAGCCTGGGGCCAGTGCTGGCATGGGAGCTGCAAGAAAATTCAAATCTGGTGCAGGGACAGGGGGCAGCAGGAGCTGCTGAAGCTGACAACAGCAGCCAAGATAGGCTTTGCGTGCAGCCACAGGCCTCCCCGAGGAACCAGCATCTCCTCCTCACCCACTGCTCCCAGGGCCCTCCACGCTGCAGGGTACATGGATGCTCACTCCAGCCACACAAAGGTTTTCGGCATGTGGCCTGAGGAGCCAGAAGGGTTGGTCACCTCTATCTCCCAGCTTGCTGAACATCTCTGATTTCTCCTCCAGCCTACAGAAACTGATGATGTGGAGACACTTCTATTTCTCATTTACAGAAGGGAAATGGTAGTAGAGTTTAAAAAAATCTGCCCAGGAACCTTGCGGCAAGTACTACAGACTTCAACTTAACATCTTGACACCGCCTTAAGTGAGAACACCCACATAACCCAGTTCTGGGTCTCTGTTTCTGTCGGTGGAAGTTGACAGTTTTAATACTACCTTGGCATAAGATGACCAGGGTGATTCTGAACAGACAGGAGAGACAAACCAACACAGCTTCTTCCATCCACCATGTGACAGCCCAGAAACCACAGGGCTTGCAGGGAGCCATGGCTTTAACGGGAGCTATGCGTGAGAAAGGATTGCTGAAAAAGGCAATCGGATACTAACGAAAACATAATCCTGTTCATCCCCAAGCGCGTGTTTCTCAGATGATTTACTGTATTATGATAAAGTGAATCTCACATTCAGAGACTGCAGGCTGGAAGACAGGGCATTACACACACGACAGCTCTTTTGATGCTGCTTCAGAACCAAGACAGTGTTTTCTCCCTGCTGTTTAGAGGAAACGTTGGCAGCGCAGGCAGGTTCTCAAGACATTGCCTCGTTCTACGGGGCGGCAGGATGTAGCAATGCAACATTTAAAGCAGGTAACAAAAATGGCTGATTATTTTAAACCAGCTGCAACCAACACTCAAGTAAGGAAACGGATTGATGAAAGAGCTTCCTCCTACAAGTTTGTAACGTTGGTGGGGGTTTCTACCTGCTACTGAGACAGAACCAGCGATACCTTGTGGGTGGATTGGCAGTAAGTCTTGGAGACTAGGATGAAAGACTGCACTCCTCATGAAATAAGTTCCATTTCCAGCTCAACATCAATTTTTTCTACTAGAAAATACAGAGACTCATTGATTTAGAGAGGATTCTTCATAAAAAGCATAATTTATGACTACAGGCTTTGCTAGTATCAGTCTTTTGGTTTCCATGTATGTAAAATTACTGTTAAATACACAGTGGCAGAGTTAGCTGGGAGCTTCTCAAGCACTTTGGAAACCACAGATTCCATTTAAGTGCAAAGTTGTTCTTGTTATTACTCTCAAAGTTGAAGCATTCATTTAATGTGTGGGATATGCTAGAAAGGAGTGACAGGTGATTGCTGCCTATCAGAAAGAATAAAGGGAAAGGATAACATTGTCTTAACAGAGGGATTAAATAAACTATACCACCACGCCAGGTCTTAGCTATATTTTGGCCACTTACAGAGCAGGGAAGCTTATTGTTTGTCTATAAATCCTGCATCACAGAAAGCCTGTTTCAGCCAGCGTTATATCCCCCAGTTTCACTTCAACATTTCCTAAAAAGCTGATTAAAGAAGGTTTAAAACAAGGCTCTGAAAACATGCAGAAGTCAACCTACTTCTACACTCATTCTTCTGACCATGTTGATAAGTGTGATGGTATTTAATATCGCAGTCCTGAGCTTGTGAGAAAATCATGCAACTGGAACTTAGTTCTGCAGGTTCAGGCTTCTCTGAAAGCATTCACACCGCATGAAGCTTTTAATAATTTCTAAAACCTTCAACTTACACAGGAGGATCAAAAGACAGACAGAAAGAGAATCTAGTCTCCACTACCCTGCCCTTCCTTTCCTCTAGACAGAGGAGCTCCACCCAACATATCTTTTATGGGGGAAGCAGAAAAAAGAAGTGGGCTATATTTTAATCAGTGGGGGTGCATAAAAAAGTTTTCAGGAGGTGCATTTCTGACAGCTTTCTCGACTTCCATCTGCTTTTCCGAACAGAAGCAGCTTCCCTGAAATCCGCAAAACTGAGCCATAAACCTCATGAGAAGAAATTTCCCTTGGGAGATTCCACCACCTCCAACTCCGCTCTGAGCCAGAGACACTGCAGGAACCATTCCCTGTGGGACCGAACATTTCTTCTTTCCCGCTGGAAAGCACAAGCGCAGACGTACAGAAGGGAGTGGGAAGCAGTGAGAGGATGGAGAACAGAGCCCAAACTTTTTCAGCCTTGAAGACGCATGTTTCCATGTTCGAAAGGGGTTGTGGGAGAAGGCAGGGAGGAGTTTAATTGCATCCAGATTGTTTTGTCCTTCCCCAGTTGCTTCATCTCACTGGCAGGTTTGACTGTCAGTACCCGCAGCACTTCTGAGCCCAGCACCAGCTAATTGTGGTCCTTATATACATCCCCCCAGATCTAACTTGACACAATGCCATATAATTGGCAGCTCAAGAGACCGGGGAGAGACGGGCACTGAATGTGAATTACCTCTCACACCTTCAGCAGGAAGATCATCCCAGACAGGGGCTGAAGTCACGGGCAGGGAGCTTGCCCTGTGCCCGTCGACACGCTGGCAGGTTTGCAGACAAAATGACGAGTTAATTCCCCAGTGCTGCCAGTCTTAAAGGTCCTAAAAACAAACGTTCTCTGACATGGAAAAGAAGGACAAAATGAAAGCAGGGCAGTAGGCTTGGGCAAGGGAAAAGGAGGGGGGCACTGGAAATAGAGGCTTAATAGTGGAGTTTAGACTGGAAGCGAAAAAGAATCACAAATCCTCACTCTGCCTCCTCGAAGGAGCTCACAGTATGTCTGGGCATTTCTGTTGGTTGTCAAATGGAAGAATATAAGCAGGACATTTTTCTCTCGAATCAATGTTTATTCGATAAGGTCAGTGCCACCTAAAGAGGTTTCAGTCTCAAGTGCAGGAAAGGCTCTGTATAGCTGCATACAAAGAACGGCAAGGTTTCTGCACCTTCTCCCCACTGCCCATCGCTCCCCAGCTTTTACCCTGGAAACGCGATGCAGCGCTGCAGATGGAGCTGTCAGCTCTCCCTCAAAAACGCTGCTTACTCTGTATTTATGGGCATGAGCACTAATACCTCCCTGCGCAGTTCAGGTAAGGGGTTAGGCAGGGCTCTCTGCTCACTACTTAGCTAATTGCTACACCAGAGCGCCTTGCACAAAAGAGTGCACTTTCTTGTTTACTCAGGAATATTTGCTTTAAGTGCAAGATTAATCAGCACAGTCCAGAGCGTGACAGCTTTATGTTTTGTCTCTAGCTTCCACATCTTCATATTAACATCTGCCTCCACCTCCCCAGGCTCCATCTACTGCTCCTTTTCCTTTCATGCCTTTGAGGAAACCACACTCCTTTTAGTAATCAGATGTAGTTTGTGAACCATGAAAACTTTGAGAACAGCTTAAAGCCCGGTGTACTCTTAAGAAAGGAGGCTCAACCCACCCATTCTGCCCCAGGGAGGGTGCAGTGCTAACACACAGCTCTGGGCACCAGAGCATCCAAGGAACCAGTAAGAGGTACCTGGGCTGTTAGATTTCGGTGCTGCTTTAGAAGGCATTTGCCTCTAAGGCAGAGACAAAGCTGTCCCTCCGGCTGGATCCTGGAGGACTAAGTGGAATTACTTCATTCTGCAGACAGAACAGGCATGGGTGTTGGAGGGATGTTCTCAGGTAAGACAGACAGTGAAGCAGCAGAGGACAGGAGTTCCAGCATGGAAAACAAAGCAAAACGCAGAGTAAGAGAGACAGTAAATGGCAGAGAGAAAAAAAAAAAAGTCAGAATTGGTTTTGGTCAAAAAAAGAGCAAATTTTTCCTTTGAATGTGACAATATGGCTCTGAATAAATAATAAGAACATAGTTACTACATAAAGGCCACAATCTCCAGCCAAACCTCCCGCTGCCATCAGGAAGAGATCTGCTATGGACTGAGGAGGTTTTAGGAACACTGGTTTTTATATCATGGCCTAGAAACTTTAATTTTATAAAATTTTCTTGTTTCCTTCAACCTCTGTTTTCGACACTTTGCCCAAACTGATACTTATTAATTAATCTTCTACATTCTCTCGATCCTTGTGGCAGGTTCCTTATTCTAAAATGATGCTCCAATAACAATAATTCTCTGAAAAGCAACAGCAAAGACTCCCTTTCAAAGAAAAATGTGAGATTTTTATGTTCTAAAAGTATAAACTGGCTCAGAGAAAGCCAGCAAAAGATGGCCGGTCACAATGAGAGAGTATTTCAGAGGGCCTAGCATCTATTTTCAAATGTGATTCTGATAGGTTTCGAGTTCAAGTGTGTCAAAAAGTCCATGGAATTTTGATTAGTAAGGGCCAGACTCCATGAAGAAAGTGTAACCTCAGCACATTTGTAAATTTTATCAGCGGCCTTCAATTACACTTGTCAGATCTATATTGAAATCCTTGGAGATGGTCTGAAGCAACAACTTAGAATCAAAACTGTCTATAAAAAACAGGCTTTAATGCAGATTGCACTGCACCATCACACAGCAGTTGTTTCCTGGTCTTTGTTACTCCAGTGCTTTTTGGGAGAAAGATTTTTCAGAGCAGACACCTGAACTGGCCCAACAAGGAAATCTGCATCTTAAACTCTGGCAAGGGGGAAAACCCACCACTAATGACAGTACAGTACATCGTACTTCTGCTCCACCAGTATTCATATTTAGTATTTAGTGACACTACCCCAAGCTATTATTTGCTTACAGCCAGTGCTACCCGACTTCTAAGAACTCATGCAAACTCCATAAAATGCAAGAGCAGTTAATCTTGCTGGGTGGGAAAATAAGTTTAATGTCAGGTTCCTCTGCGGAGAGACGTGGCTCCTATACATCTCAGAGGCCGATTCATGCCTCTGATATAATGAAGCTCACCAGAAAAGCCTGGTATTGAGTGAATTCTTCGATTATGCGCCAGTTGTTGAACACATCCTGAGCCGGACAGCCAATATATTACACTATGAGCACACGCTGGCCTGGATGGATTCAATTGTTTGCTTTAGTAATAACTAATCAAGATCAAGATGCAACGTGATGAAGCCTTTGATATTTACAAGACAAACACTTAAAGAAAAACAATGAAAGAAGACACAAGAATCTCTTTCCCTACTTTTAACCAAAACTTTTCATCAATTTCTTGTTATTTCTAATTGTAGAATTGAGGAGGAAAAGTCCTTCTCCTCTTTATATATGTAGAATAAAAAATATTGGGTACCCTATGAGATTTGACAGTCCTTTGCAGCTTCCTTAGGACCCAAGGGGATACATTAACCCACATGTTGCAGTCCAGTTCACGGGGTGCCCATAAACACTGCAGCCACGCCAATGAGGCTTCCATCAGTCTTAAAGACGCAAAAATCCTGATGGCTCCAGCCTCGATTTCTGATGTTCTGGAAGACACTCCCCCGAGAATAAAGCTGAAAGCTAAGGGAGCAGAGGCCTCACCGCGCACCTCCCTGCAGCTGCTTCTACGCCCTTTTCTCACGCAATTTCAGCGGCAACTGGAGAGCAGGGACAACTTTGCTTTGGCAGGGAACAGACCCACGAGAGGCCACGCCAAGGAGATGGTGCTTAAACCCTCTCTGCTGCACAAACAGGAGCTTCTATGTTGTTAAATCATTTCCTTAAGCAGAGACACTCAGACACAAGAAGAGAACAAAACCAAAAGCCACCTCTGTCACAAGAAAGGCAACATCTGCTTCACTACCACCCCGTGCTCAGGTACTTGGTGGTGAGGAGGAGGAGGTGAAGAACACGGCAGATTTTCAAACATTCCTCTGCCACAAAATATAGTTCCCCACGTGCTCGTAAGCTAAGCTTCATAAAAGCTCTGCGGAGTACGTAAGGGTTATGGTAACTGTTTTACAGATGGAGAACTAGTACAGCGAGACCGAATGATTTCCCTGATGTCACACAGGAAGTCTGTGGCGAAGGAGGGAGCTGAGCACATCTGGCCAACATCAGCGCGAGAGGTCAGGATGGGGAAAGTAATGAGATGCCTCCACGCCAGAAGCTAAGCTTTATGAAGCAAACATCACACCGAAGTTGGAAAAATCACTGCACTGAATCACACTTACTCAGTATTCAGAGACATGCTCACATTACAACCATAAGCACTTATTTAATTAGAAAAATGATCTAATTGAGATGCATCCAAAATTGCCTCCAATACGACATAAGCAATAATATACGTAGGTAAGAATATATGTTGGCTGTGAAGGTGTGTGCGTTTGTGCACGTGAGGAAAAGGAGGGTAAATTGTCAGACTTGCTCTGCACCACGCTCAGCAATAACGCTGAATACATTTATTAAACACAATCAGATTTTACAAGGCACTGAAGTGATAACTCTGTAGTAGTGGAAAGTGCAAGCAGCAATAAATATCTTGTAAACACAGAGGTCACAGGCCCAGGTGCTTACGAGCACGGGGAAGGTGGGTTACTGTAAACGCTACGCTTCATTGCCTCAGCAGTTATTTTTTCATCTTTCCTTTCTTAGAGGAGGGGTGAAACAGGACAGAATGGATTATTATTTAATTTACTGCAATAAATCAGGAGTCAGAGCAATTCAAAGGAATTTGCAGCTTATCACTATGCAAAGAAAAATCAAACCTCTATCAGTTCAGATCTAAATACAATTACAGGAACAAAATAGCTTTATGTTTAAACCATCTAACTGAGTCTGACAGATGGATACTGTTTATATCCATTTGTATTTATTGAACATATTAAAAGATTGCAGCTGTTCTGTCAACACCTAGGTGCTTCCAGGGTGCTTGGAGCTGTATATAAATACGACAGAATTTTATGGATAAATATATTCCATGGAATAAACATGTTGGAGATATTGTGATATAACAAGCATTTACATTAACAACCATAATACCTTGAACTGGTTTCTATTGATCTTTAAGCACTTCACAAAAGTATGGATAAAGCATCTGCACTCCCACCCTACAGCCACAGAATTAAAGCTCAGAGATTAAGTGCTGCCAAAGGATTTTATAACAACTCAGTGTGAGCGATGGGATTAGAAGCCAGGCCTATGGCTGCGGGCTTTGTCTTCAGCGCTTTAAATCACACTTCCCCCATCCATATCTACCTCTCTGCGTCTTTGTGCGTGACACCCGGGAGCCCGGTTCATTGTAAACTCGCATATATTCGCTGCCTAATTTTAATCTCATGCGGTGCTGGGTCAATCAAAGCCAAAGCCAACGAGGCGCATGCTATTAGGGCTCGCTGCAGCCTTCCCCCCCGTCAGAGGGCTGGACGCAATCTGTCCGTCAGCCGAGCCCCCCGAACCCGCCGCAGCAGCACGGCGCTGCCGACAGCTTATTCCTGCGCTTAGAAATTCAAGGCAGAGCCTCTGGCTCGACAGCAATCTAACCCTCAGCAAACCTCCTCCGACTGGCCAGAGGATCAGAAAGAACATTGTAATTAACGGAAATATAATCCCACGCTCCTCATCAGCGAGGTTTTGCATATACATAAGGAGCGATCAGTGGCGAAGAATGATGACTGCTCCTTATGTAAATCACCCGTTCTACAAGGAAAAGCTTTCAAGCATGGCATGTGGGAGATGAACACACACAGACCTTCGGGTTTTCTTGGGGGGTTTTCTCCTGCGTTCAGCTCTCAAGCACCACACCCAGGGGGAAAGGCCACCAGGCACATATTTCATCCACCTACTGCATGGGGTTTGAAATAAAAGCACCACTTCATATGGTTAATCTTCAGATTTTTTTTTTTTTTCTTTTTAAATTTCACAAGGAATTGTAAGCTCCTCTCCATCATGGTCATTTGCGCTCGGATTCCAGCAGGACTGAAAGGGAAGAGAATGACACCGGTTGGGAAAGAAGAAAGTTTTAAATTGGAGGTTCGATAGAGCTGGGGGGAGAAACAATCTGAGGATAAAACAAGACTTTTGTGGGACTCCTCTATTGGCAGCTATTTTGGGTTGGTGAGGTTCCCAAGAAGGATATCAGTGCAGGAGACAGAGCATTCTTCCTGCTAGGAGTTGCTCCCTCACCTTCATAGTTCCTGCACCACAGGCTGTCAAAGCACTGGGTTACCCTGATGACGCGTAAGGGAAAACAAATTTTATGGAGCTCTCTGGAAAGGGGGAATGGAAAGGCTTTACTGGGAGAGAAGAGCTGTTAACCTGGCAATGAGAAAGGTGCTGGAACACATTAGAAAACAGATCAGGAACAAAATACGATTTATCTGAAAACAAGCATAGAGATAGAAATGGGGAGATGGAAGAGAAGAAAAGAGGCATTTCCCAGAGGGGTGGGGGTGGAAATCAAACTTCCTTTCTGACTAAATAGCTAAACTCTCAGTCATTTCTAAGCAGCAGGAATCACAGTGCTCATTTTAAAACCATCCATCAATGGATAGCCAAAATCTTTTTTATTAATAAGGGATATCGTTATCTCCACTGTCTGCCTGTGGAAGAAGAGGCACAGGGAGAGAAAAATGGCAGAAAAAGGAGAGCTGGCCTGCTAATACCATATGGCAAATCCAGGAACCGAGTGCAGGCTCCCTGATTCCCAGACAAGAGCCATATCCCCACCGGACCACCATCATTTTTCATCTGCAAATATGCATGTGCGTGCGCACACGCACAGACACACAAGCAATAGCAGCATAATCATCTCTGTACTGCCCTGCCACTAAGCCCTGAACTCTGAAATGAGAGCGATCATCTCAACAACTGAAAGGGCATATTAATAGTGTTGCCAGTTAAACTCCCCAGAGAGGAGCCGTCTCCTGCATGTTTATACAGAGCCAAGCACAACGGGGCCGATGGTTGCCTTTAGTTCCATGGAAAGGATCATTATCCCGGTTCTTTCTTGGCTGTGGTCGGCCAACTGCGGCTTTGATAATTACCCTATAGAAACTCAAAGCTGCTACACCAGCATCTTAAACACAAAATCATACTCTATTGCCATTTTTTCCCCGAAATATTTTTATAGCAGACAGCAGTTTCTACTTAGGCAGCAGACGGACCAGAGAACACTGCCTGACAGAAACGCTTTTGAAGTGGAGATGGGACCGTAACACCAGATTCCTCCCTCCCTCCTCTAATGAGCACAGATGTGGACGCGATCCTGGTCCAGAGCCCCAGGATTTGGCCCTTTCTGAACAATTTTAGTAAGGGCTGAGCATTTGGGGTTGCTTCTAAGGTGAGAGATTTTAAGCACCGCTTTGTCCTGAGCCCAGGACCTACCAGAAGACCACCGTGCCACTTAAATCTTGCTCCAAGAGCTTAAGCAAAACATCATCAGAGCATGGACTCTGCGTTAGCAGCCTGCAGAGGGGAGATCTGCTTTACAACCAAAGCATCACATCAGAACTCGTTTCCCTCGCTGAGCAGGCAGGGTAATAGTGCCTGGCTGTACCAGCACATCACCGATACAAGCACCGACTTCCGAGAGAGGGAGAAGCCATAACAAGCCTTAGTGCACCTCTGGAAAATAAAATGAAACAAAACAAAAAAGATCCTTGAAATTATTTGCTTCGGCTCTAAGTTCTGCAAATAACAAACAAGGTGTCTGTACAGAGGTTCCTGCCAACAGCTGCCATTAACATACATAAATCTTATGTTCAAAGGAAGCCTCCAGCAGTCAGTTTTTCTATCTTAATTTGATTCTTTTGACTTTATCCATCCTGTCTGTTTTCATCTTTCCTCATTAAAGGGATTTTTTAAGAAAAGAAATTTTAAAAAAAAAGCCAAACATCACTAATTATTTTAATGAGCTACCAAAAGATATAGTTGCTTTCTACTCTGAATACAAGCAAATGTCAACATTGCATGGGGAGCAGAGGTAGCACAGTGTTTTAATACTATACAGTCAGCTCCTATATTTGATTAATGAAGACTCGCAGGACTAATTTTACACTGCTTCATTAAAAGCCTGGGGCAATTAGCATAAAGGTTAGACTACTACATTATTAAAATGTTTTTGGGTTGCTGGTTTTTTTTGTTGTTTTTTTTTTTTTTTTAAACAAAATAATTTGCTGCTTTTCCTTTCCCTATGGAAAAAAACCCACACTGGATAGACAAAATGAGCTATTGTCCTTTACAACTTTATGTGTAGAGAAACATGAATTGCTACATCTCTCATCAAGGACACGGCAAAGCAGCTGCCCAGTTTCTACAAAAGGGCGAAGGCAATGCTCTCTTGTAAAACCAACACACAGACAAAGGAAACAGCCTTTCTGCCCAGAGGACACAGAATGGTGATAAACTTAAAATTCAGCCAGCAACTAGAGGGAGGGAAGAAATTGCTCATTCCGAGCAGCGCATCTATTTCTCACACAACTAAACCTGTCTTGCAAACTTCTCCAAATGGTGATCAAAGGCAAAAGCGCAAATATGCAACATTGCAAGAGCTGAAGTGTACATAATAAAAAGCACAGGCATCTCCTACTCTTTGAGGCTTTATTGAGAGAACAGAGGAAG
Source organism: Limnodromus scolopaceus (assembly GCA_028565335.1). Lineage (NCBI taxonomy): Eukaryota > Metazoa > Chordata > Aves > Charadriiformes > Scolopacidae > Limnodromus > Limnodromus scolopaceus. The sequence goes on from JAOXNO010000007.1 coordinate 2,315,368, forward strand.
AACTGCTTTTGAACTTGCAGGTGAGCAATTCTTTAAAAGCACATCACAGTGGCAGCCTTGCTGTGCTGTTGGTTCAGCAGCGTGACGGACAACACAGCAGAGCAAGGTTCAAACCACGTAGCCATTTCCCTGCTCCGTTTTCCCTTTCCTTCCACATACCGAGGTAAGCAGCTCCCAGAAAACACGCGTCCTCCCAAGCCACCTCCTCCTCCGCTACAGCCTCAGGAATGGAAGAAAAACATAAGAAAGCAGCAGCAGCCCTAAGGAACAGACTTGATGAAAAAGAAAAGCTAACTGCCAGACAACGTTTCAGTCGACTCCAGAGCTGGTTTACACGGGGGAGTACTTGCCAAGACTCACACAAGGCACCACTCTGCCTCACAGCATGTGTGGCACTCAAGGGGTTAAAGCAATATATGCCAGGCCTGCTGGAGAAGCACTACAGCAGGAAGAAAGACTTACAAATGATTTTTCTTGGCAAAAGCAGCTCACTGGAATAGGGGGAGGATTGTGCTTACTCCTCATATATAAATGCCAAAATGAGGTTTGCTGACACTTTCCTGGCACGCCACAGCCCTTCCAGCGGCCCAGGACTTCAGCCGAACTTTTGGAGGGACAGAAGGACACACAAGATGTTTCTTGCCCAACCGACCAACCCCTCCTCCCACGTGGCATTACCCAGTGCGTATGGAAAGTGCCCATCTGCCAGCACCTCCACTGGTTCCGCTCAGCCTCTCCCTTTCCACACCAATGCCTGATTTTTGCGGCCAGTGTTTGGGGCAGGGGTTGTGTGAAGCCACAGGCACGTGTGAATTCTAGGGCATGTTGGTGGGGAGTTGGGGGATTAATGAAGACCCACAGGACTAATTTTAGGCAAGATGAAGTCTGCTGAAACATCAGGATTTTCTAACTTGCTTAACCAACAACCCAGCCTACCCTATTCTCCTACCCCCAATAATTACCCAGGCAAAGAACTGAGAAGGGGGTTAAGGTGACCCTTTCCTTGGTCCTCCTGCTCACGTTCCAGAGACCAGCAGTTTATGGATCTTGAAAGCTGGGAGCTGCATCCAGATCATCATGTTTAATAGACACTAATCTTCCTAAAGGTCTAATCCCTTTGTACTGCTTCTTTAGACTTACACTTTTGGCTTCCACAAAATCCTTTCACATGAGTTTTGTAATTTCATTCTGCCCTTCTAAAAGAATAAAAAAGAAAAGAAGAAAAAAGAAAAGAGAGACTTATCAACGCCTGCTCCTATCAGACTTATCCAAACTGTCATGATTTAATTATTCAGTGTTTCATCATATGGAAAGTGGGTCCATAAGCCATTTGAGAGGTTCATGGTAGGGCCTTAAGAAGATGAAGGTCAAATGGCTATTTTGGGAGCGATGAGCTTGTTCAAAGGCACAGGGCACCACATGTGATACAACTTTGGCTTTTGCCTGGCGGCTGCTCCAGCGCTGCACAGAGCGATGGCTGGGCTGTCTTTGCAGCTGAGGAGAGAAGCTGATCACTTCCAGTGACAGAGTAACTGCAGTTTCTTCATGCCAGGATCACTGAGGCTTTGTGGTAGGTGACCGGTTTTATGACCTTCTATCACGTCTCTCAATGTGTATGTACTCTCTGGCACACTCATATTTAACAGCAACCAATACCTAGTTTTTTGCTCTTCCTTTCATCTTTCATGTTTCCCCTTGTGGAGGTGGCTGGTTTTGTTCCTGACAACCTATAGCCCAATGCAGTCATTGTCTCTCTTATTCTCCAACAGCAATGAAAATACATGCCCAGAACCCAAAATAAGCAAGAACCTCCCCTTTTTTAAATGCCACTGTAGATGTTCAGATAATTATTCTTACAAAGGCAACTGAGAGGAACGACTTCTTGCCAGTAGATTTACATCAGGGTCCCTACTTCCATGACAAAAAACGTACATGTTTGCAAACTGAAAGGCAAAAATCAGTTCTTTGAGACAACATCAACCACTACAGCCTTTTACCAACAGAAGCAACTCTCTCCCAGTTTGCCTGTTGCTTCTAGAGCCCCCATGATGCCAATGATGAAATCCCCAAACCTGACTGCTCCCCACATCCCTTTAAGAAAATAAAATGGGCTAAAGCACGTTAGATGAGATTGTAATAAATTTTAGCAGTAAAACCAGGAAATCTTTACTGGTTTAACTTTTTTCACCAGACTTCGATTGATTTCTGTACTAGGATTGTTATGAGCAGCGCCTATCAGTTCTGATTTTTCTCTCCACATTCACAGGCTGAGAAATCCATACCGCCTTCAGCGATGTCTGCTCAGGCTGAAATGGTTTCTCATGAAAAGAGAGAGATGGTTTCTCATCTCACCTACTCAGCCCACAAGAAGTCTCCTTGGTTTGACTCACTCTACCATGACTGCACAGTGTTGCAGCGGAAATGTTTACAAGGAAGTTAACTTTTTCTGTAAATACACACATATAGTATGGGGTTTCCAGGACCATCAGAATGCTTTACAAAAGAAAGAGACGTTTTCCCTGTTTACAGTCTGGGGAGGCGGAGAACCGCATCTTCAAAATATCACATGGCAAGATACTATTCAAAAGTGAGAACTCAGCTTGGACCTGCTGTCTCCAAGATCAGAATCGCATTAGCAGAAGCCAGAGGGGAAAAAAAGTAAGAACTGAAGATGGTTTACTGTGCTGCTGTTGCAGAAAAGAGAAATCCAATCCCATGGCCTAGGTAGTCATGAGAAGAAGATGGTGTGTTGGCGTAACAGAGAGAAACCTACCAGAGAAATTATCAGCACTGAGGCAAATGTCATCCCCACCACTGAAGAACACCCCAAATTGCCCTGATGTAACTTGGTCTTCATTTTAACTTCTTTCCTGAGGCTGAAGGCTCAGTAATGAGTCTTGTAAATTTTCTGTTTTCAAATCTAGGCAGGGGATTTGTTTTTCTTGAGCGAGGTGCCAATGCTATTTCATGCTGTACAGCTTCCAGTATTTTCTTAAGTGCCTTGAGAGGCTTGGCACGAAGGGCACTATGGAAATGTAGTTTTAACAGATAGCTTCCAACTTCTGCCTTGTAACCCACCTTCAAAATGAGGAATTTTAGCAGAAACAGAGGTGCTCCTTTCCCTGCATGCAAGAACTGTACTCGCCGCAGCCCACGCAGTGAAACATGTTTCCGCTGAATGTGGAGTGCCTGGTGAGCAATGTGACACCCCTGTCAGGACGGTCACCAGCACCCCCATTAATCTATCGCTACAAGTGGCACAAATTTAAAACAACCCCCTCACCCTTCTCTATGCCCATATTATAAGACACACCAGATACTTCTCTTTCAGCCAGGTAGCGAACTCTGAGGACTGGCCTATAGCGTCCCTCCCCATCACAGAAATATGGTACAACAAAGTGGGGGAGAACTATCCCAGCTACCCACAGAGGTCAGCCACAATCACAGCTTCAAATTCATTAAGAAATGGGTGGACCAGAGCTCACTGCAACAGGCTAAGCTAATCGGAGATGTTGTGGGATGACTAATTCATGGCTAGTCATGGCCAGGCAAACTCCTTCTCTACTTGCAAATCTAAGTGCGTTATCCCCAGCCACCGCCCTGACCTGCAGGTCAGATTCCCAGCATCATCAGGAGCCAGGAGCATGGATAAAGGGGAAACCAGTATAATGCTCTCCCCCATTAACACTTGACTTTGCACACAGAACATCACATTGTTCTTTGCCCAGCATTTTTAGAGATTTTTGAAAGAATATCCTAATTAATCTGCAGGGGAATTCAGGCAAGCTTGCTTTAAGTATTTTTAGCTTAAAAATGCAGTGTTGTCAAGTATTTTCCCCTTTCCCGTTTCACAACGTTCTTATGTGTTCGAGGCTATTATAGAGGGGCATAAAGCATCTATAATCCCCAAGATTATATATCTATATATAATCTATATATCTATAATAGCATCTATAATCCCCCACAGTATTAAAATATGTAATATTTCAGGGCTCCAGAGGATTATTATTTAATGATGATAATTTGCCTGCCTTTCATCCAGAAGGATCCCCCAAAATAACAGTTTTCCCAAAAATAGAAGTGCAGCTGCCTCTGAGACAGGACAAGGCAAAAACCTTAGCAGTGACTCATCAGGGCAGAGGAGGAAAAAGACAGCTCTTATTCATATGAAGATACTACTGAAGTTCTGCTCAGTGGAATGGATCAGGAATTCACCTTAACAAAAAGTGTCTGAGGATTGTTGCTTATCAAAGTTTTGCTGCTGATGTATAGACATAAAGGTAATAAAACTAATCAAAACAAGCCTTCTGGGCATATTTGCCTTGTCATTTCTAATGTACTTTGATTGTTTCATCTCAATTCTAGCCCTACCCAATTCCAGAGCAACTTCCATCCCATTGTGTCAATATGTCTTATAAACATTAATTAATTAAGGCACAGGACAGTCTTAAATGGTAAGGTAACAAATACTATTCTCCCTTCATGTTACGATTCAAAGTCTGTTGAGTTGTAAGACAATCTGGATCAATTCTTCATTGCTCAAAAAAACCAACCACAGAGAACAAAAAAAAGCAAAAAAGTCAAAGCCATGCAAGGTAATCGATGAATGACTTGATTTTTGGTGCTGCAGCTAAGAAACCAGATTAGTCTCTCTCGTCTGGGAGAAAATTAGAAGCAGCAATAGATACTTCTGCTGAAAGAGAGCCACGACGTGCTTCCTGGAAGGGAGAGGAGCTACGCCGCAGCGTGCGGAGCTGGGAGGGGTGGCTGAGGGATGCCAAGCTCACTGTTGCACACAAAAATCACTATGAGAGCAGCCCAAAGCAGGTACCTTGCCCTCTGTTTGATGAAGGAACACAAAAACCTGTCAAGAAACGGTATTTCATTTGCACACGTAAATACACCCACGTGCAGTCAAGAAAAGGAAGGCCGTCTCCCTGCTTCTCTCCTTTTGCTTATTTTCCTATTAGTCACAACACAAATCAAACTGCCAGGCTGACAAGGCTCCAAACCAGTCAGCGATTCTGCGGCTGTACAGACGTGCTCCCTGGCAACACCAGCCGAAGGAGGCCTTGGGGATGCCAGCCCCTCTCCCACACACAGACCCTCCCACTGCAGATCCTCCCTCCTGAGGAGCAGCTCCCGCACCCACAGCCAGGGTCCTCCAACTGGGGATGGATCTGGACACACAGAGAGAAGAGGCTTCAGCGCTCCCAACACCTCTGCTGGCTTCACAAAAAGGATGTCACCCCAGCCCAACCAACCTACCGGCTTTATACTGTGCAAGCAAATCTGCAACGGTCAAAAATTACCAGGCACTTTAAAAAGTGAAGTTTTGATGTTAAATGTGTGATTTGCTACAAAATTAAAAGCATAAAGCTATATAGAAATTAACATTTTACTCATCCAGATCGGGGTATTGCTTTGGATGTGGTACAGCGCTGCTGATATTTGCTTTAGGATTTATTTAACAGTTAGATAGAAATAATTTGGCCTTCAAAGAAGAGCTTGACTCTTCCCTTTGAGAAAACTACTGAAGTTATATCTCAGTACTGTATTATACCCTTGAATTCAGAAGAAGAGGAGGATTCAGTTTCACAAGAAATAAAATCAAGAGACTAAACTTCCAAGTATTTGAGCTTTACTCTCATCTTATGCTGGAATTAATTTTATCACATAAATAGACACAGATCTCTCACTCCCTATTAACTCCTAAGGGGTAAGAGATAATCTTGAAACTGCTACTGAAGAAAGAGTCACCTTAACATTGCTTTTTATCTCTATAGATAAGGAGCTCAGAAGCTGTGCCACATCATGCAGTACTTAATGCATTTAATTTTAAGGGAAAAGAATTACTTCCTAAACTAATATTCAGATGAGGTTGTAGAATACGTCTAGTAAAGGAGGGGGGAATAAAGTCTAGTATATACTGTATATAGCTGTTTGGACTTTGCAACCAGCCATCATCTATCTGCACTTTTCAGCTGCTCCGTTAATACTAGAAACCCTGAGTTTCCCCAAATCCTCCCCATAGACATCTTCACAATTACCCGGAAGATTTTGCTGCACTCATTTAATTAAATCTGATGAAAGCAAGCTTCTTACCAAAGAGGAGGACTCACTTATCAAGCAGACAAGTATCTGAAGAAGTCTGTGTGCATTTAGGCGTTAGAAACACCCAATTTGGCATGGAGGCTTTAATTCTTTAATTTACCAAAAAATGACTTAAAGGCTATGTTGAGCATGGTGTCCCACTCATCATCTAAAATGGAAGGAGACACCTGACTGCAAAACAAAACCCAATGGAACCTTAAGTTAGATGTTTCATTTTGGAAAAGAGTGGTTAAAGAAAAGTATAACAATAAAAAGTGAGGTGCGTTCAACTGTCAGAAGCACGCGTTAGGAAACAGAACCTCACACTTAATTGTAAAAACAATCTCTTTCTTTTTGAGTGTAAAACATAATACACCATCTAGTATAAGCCAGTAATTGAGGGGGAAAGGAATCGCATACAAAGTTTACACAGAAGTCATGTTGTGGACCAAAGACATAAAAGCACACGTAGAGAGCCCACATTGTGTTCTCTAAAAAAATATATGTTTTGTATTGCTGTTGTAGCGAAAAAAAATCATTAGGCCATTTCTTTGTTAAGCAGGAAGAAAACTCATTATGTTCTCAACTTCAACCTCTTTTGAAATGCTGGCCCGTTTCTAGTGTTTAGAAACATTCTGTCCCCCTAAATTCAATGTAGAAAATCATTTTAAACACATCTTAAAAGAAGTCTTATTTGATAAGAAAGAGTTAACGCACACACATATCTAAGCACTCATCCAGATAACTCAAAATTACCTTAAAAATCAGATCAAAAATACCAGTGAACTCAGCTAAACTTGCCTTTTCTCACAAGTATTTTTCTCAACAGTAGCTCTGCTCATTTAGTTTTGAATTTGAGTTTTGAAATGCTGGGAATTTTACCATTAGCCACTGAAAAATAACCCGCACACAGAGAGATCCCAAGATTTTCACCCTCATTAGTCAAATGCCACTGACTATCACTACATCATTTTTAACTGTTCCCTCATCTTGAAAAGGGAGGAGATGCAACTAAGGCAATGGTGTCCGTAAAGCACTTCCCCATCGTATTAGTGCTTCAGCTCAGTGTTACACTGGTCATCACGTAATTTATTACACTTCAGAACTGGTGTGCAAATGAGCTTTTGGATGCCAGCCACAGACAAGTCTCCAGCACAGAAACTATGAAGTCTTTTTCTTTATTAAATACCCTCAAATCAATGTCACAAGCAATGATAACCAGGGATGTGTGGGATTGGGGCCAGGGAAGAATTTCTTATACTCTGCCCACCTTTTCCTTAATATTTTTAGCTATGTGCACCTTTTGGGGTTTTACTTTTCTTACTCACAAAATAATGCCATTAAATGGTAACAAAAAGATTCCAGGACCTTATGAAAATACATACTTCTCTTGCTGGTTTTCTCTCCATCTCTGAAACAATGGCATCGATACACAAAATTAAGTCAATGCAAACACACTGAAAGAGTTTTAGGTTTTTCTTAAGTTGATCAGATTTATACAAGCCAAATCCAAACCGTTCATCCAAGTGCTACCTCTGGAAGTTTGCTCAGACTCGCATCACCTGAGTGTTCTGCAGTTTTGGGAACAAAGCAGTGTTTAGGGAAGGCATTACAACTTTGGTGGAAAGAGCATCAGATTGGAAGATGACTCTGCTCTGGTTCACAGCCAGGCCCGTGAACTCTAAAACCTCCTTTCAGTCTGTACCTCAGTTTCCCCAAGTACACAGCATAAGCTAATAATCATTAGCCCCTGAAGCACCATGAGACTTACCAGTGAGAATGCCACAGGAAAGAGAAGAATTAGTAAAAGGATACTGTTAGATGGAACTACTCTGAATATAATATTTTATTTGAAAATACAAATTTTTTGCAGATCTGGTATTTGAAAGAATGAAAGCTCTTTCCCCTTCATAGCCACACCAAAAGCTGTAGCAGTTTAAATAAGATTTTATGTATACAGTAAAATTGTACTGATGTGATAGAATTGATTTAGAAAATGATTTCATTAAATTGGTGCAGTTGCCTCATGTAGGAAATATTACTTTGATTCAAGGCTATCTTACATCAATTTAGCATAAGCCAGTAATAAATCTATTTAAGATTTAGGTAAATCACTGTGGTTTTCTTGTCTTGGAAAGAGTGTAAAAGAGTCCAACTGAAAATGTCATTAGGAAGAAACAGAAGAATCTAACAAGAGCTATGAAATCCAGGAATTATTTTCAATTAGTACCACTGCTAAAGCAGCAACACTTCTGCCTAGTGTATGCACACACGAACCGTCCCAGTCTGCTGGAAAGCACATGACTGAGGCAGGATGGTAAGGCATACAAGAGATGAGGTGTACCAA
>JAOXNO010000007.1:2323907-2335483 GCA_028565335.1 Limnodromus scolopaceus
CACGAACCGTCCCAGTCTGCTGGAAAGCACATGACTGAGGCAGGATGGTAAGGCATACAAGAGATGAGGTGTACCAACTTAAGAGTTGATAAAAGTATTTTTTATCTAGCTTATGTAGGTAAAGTAGTTCCTCTCTCCAAGCGTAATAATTCTGCCTTGTTTCTGGCTGAGGAGCTTTCTCTCCAAGGAGCAAAGCTGAACACTAGACTTAGGTGGAGTCTGGGCCAGCTCCACGAGAGGAGGCGTTTAGGGAACCTGGGAAAACAACTCTCAAAACCTCCTTTCCTGTGCCGTTCTTTACCATTATGAGAGCTCTCCAAAGATTTAAATCTAATTCTATAAGACAGACAAAAAAAAAGGCCAAAGGAACACGAATGAAGATGAGCAGATGAGTGCACAGATGAGCTAGTCCAGCCGCAGACACACACAAGTCTGGGAGATCTGGTAAAACCTGAACTCTTGCTGTGCACCAAAGTTAGCGGAAGCAGCTTGGAACTGCAAGCATTTGTTGCTGCAACCGTGTCCTATTAAACCAGCCTAAGGGTAGGCAGCCCAGTTCTCTAAAACCAGAGTCTAAAGAAATTACCATTAGATCAGTCAAAGCCCAGAGGAAGACTCAATAAGCAAGGGAGGCCTGGAGGAAGCCTTGCTTTCTCTTTACTTCTCCCTGGGAAGGAATCATAAGCCTTAACAAAATAGCTAAATCTCTGTTGTTTGGCTACACTTTCTTCTCCTCTTGCCCCTGTGTGTGCGTACAGACCACAGGCATCCTGATAGCACGTAAAATTATTTAATGAGCTCCAGAGACAAGAATTTCATTTGGCTACAGAAATCTGAACGATTCTAAGAAAGCAGATTTCCTTCTTACACTGGTGTCCAAGAGATTCACCCATCAAAACGCATAAGCTGTTGAATTGAGTGGGGTATGTAGCCTGTGCTAACACTGAGAGCACTCTTGTAATAGCTCGAGTCCCTTTCTACTATCTCTCATCTGGTTTAGCTCAGTGTTGCTGGTGTATGAAATTTAAAGAGCTCTGAAAAAGATGTTAACGAGCCCTAAAGAGGAGAGTGCTCTTGCGTTAGTCATTCCCAGGAACACCTGTGAACTATTGAGTTTAATTAGTCTACAGCTGGCACTGAGTGTGTGTGGAAAGACAGGGGATTTATTATCGGATTGCTAGTCCTTAGATTGTCTCTTCCAGTGGGTTTTTTCCTGTTTGTTTGTTTTGTGATAAAGGACACACAGAGAGCGAGTGCAATTGTTTAACTAACAGGGAAATCCTTTCTTGGAAAGGGCGCCAGACACGTAGCACTTGGACGGTGGCATCACGGGGGAAGTGCACGTGGCAGCATCCGAGAGCACGTCAGCGGTGGGTAGAGGCAGCCAGAGCGAGCTGATGGTGAGCTGTGCACCCCAGGCCTGCCATTTACTACCGAATCCATACGCTACAACTACAGAACAGCTAAGAGCCCAAATTTTCATTTCAGTCACACGTTATACTTCTTTTTGTTACTCGTCAGGCTTCCACTCAACTCAACAAGAATCCAAAAACAGAGCTAAGTGCTGGGATCAGCCTCTGCTGCCACTTTATTTTGCCATCTACAACACCCAGTGACTTTCAACACAACTAGCTCTTTTAGCACCTATTATTTCACCAATATCACATATAGACACATTTATTTTCATTAGTGAGAGTGAATGACAATTTTTCATCCTCCAATACCTCCATCTCACCTGCCTGAATTAACAACTGCACTCAAACATGATTCCAGTTTTCTCTCCTGCCCCATCATTTGCCCTCATATTCAACTAGGCAGAGTAAAAACTCCTAAAAAAGAGAGAAATGAAAAGGTGCCTCCCGTATTATGCAGAAGCCAAATGGAGCCACAACTCAGATCTCCTGAAGCCATGACTATACCCACCACAGCCACCGTACAGCCCCCAGGGCAGCCAGGCACCCCACTTCACAGCAGCAGGCTCATGCTAGGTTTGAAACTCCTGGCATTCTCACAGAAAGCAGCCACCATTTGGAGGCTTTTGTCTTTTGAACACGTATTCCCCTGCCTTGTGCTAAATTCAAATTACCTCAACAGAAACAATGCCCTACTTAAACCACAATGTGCAAAATAATTATCATCCTGACATCATCTTTACTGACAGTAGCTCGTCTCCGCAGCCGGAGTATGAGATGCTTCTCAAGTTGATCGGACTTCATTCTGCCATCACCTTGACACTGCCAAGTCAGTCGTGCTGACATTTCTTCTAGTTGACATTGGAAAGCCTTCAGTAAATCTGTACTGACAGTTTAAATTCTTTTTTTTTTCTCCCCCCTCATACTTTCCTCCTGTCATGTCATCTCCATAAAATTGCCCTGCCCTTGTTTCACTTCATTTTGACATCCCATTGTTATCTCCGCAGATCCTCTTTAGCGCGGCGCGCTCCTGTCACAAAGGCACAACATCTCCAAAGACCTGACACGAGAGCACCTGGAGAAGTGTGCCGGGAGTCTCATTAAAATGAATTAAACGGCTCTGCTACTACCTCTACCCCTTCCCAGCAAGTTACTCCTCAAACTACAGCCTTGCACTGCAGCACTAATGAAGAGCTTGTGCAATTTGCAGCCCCAACGCCCGCAAACCCCCTATTTGTCGGAGTTTGAACTCCAGGGGAGGCCATACGGGCCTGGCAGGGGAAGAGCAGGGACCAGACAAAAAATATGTCTAGTGTCTTTCCAGTGTCAACCTCTAGTAACAACTCGAAAACTTCATGCAATGTCAGTCAGGAAAATATACCAAATCAGACACTGCAGCAAGCCCCTAAAGCGGGCCAGGCCAGCCAAGGCCACGCTCCACACAGCACCAGAGATAATAATGGATGGAAACAGAAATAAACACAAAGTTATTGCATTAACACTTGTTACTCAGGTGCTCAGCTCCAGGGGCAGATTCGAGGCCCTTCCCAAACCCAAAGTGCAACAGAGCGGCTCTAATGAAAAGCTTCATTTTGCATAATCAGGACAGCAGGTAGGATTGATTATAATCTCATCATCTCACGGGCCCACATCCCTCCTAGATTCAATGCTCCCCCCCAAGGAATTTTCTTTTTCCCTTTTACAGACACAGACTTTATGCTAAAGAGGATTAAGAGCAGGCATTGATGGATGTCAATGGCCGCCTCATGGGATTCACCCCACACAGGGACTCCCACAGGCTGGGCTCCCCCAGCCCCGCTCCCCGGGGGTCCCATGGCACCCCAGGGGGGGTACAGCCCTCTCCATACCTTTCAACAACGATGGCTGAAGTACCTGGTTGCTGCCATGCTCCTGCGCACCCCCCACCAAGGAGGCCTCATCCCAAGGCCTGACATGAAGGGGCCGGCCCTCGCCCTCTTACAGCTGGGCCCAGCTGCACCTTCGTTAGCCAGAGCCAGCCCAGCTGCCCTCATCAGCAGGATCCATTATCCTCGTTAGCCGTGCCCATCCCCTCGTTAGCAGGGCAGGGAGCCCCACACCTGGACGCAGAGCCAAGGCCATGCCCTGGGAGGCTGCGGACCCACAGGCCCAGCCACAGGGAGCCACTAGCACGAGGGACCCAGGGCCAGGGGCCTGTTCCATGCTGCGTAATTAACAGGCTTTAAAATCCATTTTATGAGGGTACCTCAGGGCCTGTGATCACCTTGGGGACAGCAACAGGGTGTATTTATGCTTAGCAGGGTGGGGAAAGCAGGGGAATAGCCCTGTGAAACTGAAAGGGAGCTAAAGCCCGCGTACGCTTTTATGGTGCCTAGCAGATTTTATGCTAATATAATTTATACGGAATTAAAAATTAAACTATATACATGGACTGTTTCCTGCAATTCAGTTATATATATTGAGATGTAAATAGATACATGCTATAAAAGTGTAATTAAGCTGTCCATGCAATTAAAAAGCATGTTATTTTATTTGTATATGATTCCATGCAGGTTTTTTCTTTATGAGTAGACAATGAAATACAATGCTTTCTGACAGCAAATATTTTGTCTTTGCTTATTGATCCATATTTCTCTGAGCTGTAAAAATCACAACACAGGAAAGCCACAGGGGCCAGACCAAGAGCCTGCGCTGATCCCCTGAGTTCAAATGCTGACGTAGATTCCATATATGCCAAAATCCAGACCAACAAAATGAAGGCTATGTAGTCCTAACTCAAAAAAGAGGGAAAAAAATTCCCCCAAGCTACTCCCTGAATCCTAAATCTGTGGTGCACCATTCCCTCAGCAAAAAGTGAAGCTACAAGAAAAAAACCCAAACAAACAAACGGACAAAAAAATACTAAAAAAAAAAAAAAACCAACAACCCCCTCCCCCCCACCAAGTAAGGAGCAATAGAACTGGACATTTTATGTCAGATTATCTATTAATGAACTTCTGCTACATGTTTTTAATGCATGCAGCACACATCTACAAATTCCTCCAAAAAACCTCATCTGCAAGCTGTATCTTCTTTAAAAAACTCACATAAACTGTTTCTTCCTCTTGCCCAGTGTGTCTGCTCCCCCTGTGCTCCCCTGCTCCCCCAAATGCTATGGACTCTGGCACACAGGTCAGAAGATAGTTTAAAAAATGATGTAGTGAAAAATCAGTGAAACCTGCCCATTTTCACCTCAAGTGAGCCCCCATCAGTCGGGGTTAGTCTCATATATCCATGGAAATAAATCCAACAAGCTGTAGCTCTGGGCAATCCTGCTTCGGCAGGGGAGTTGGACTAGATGATCTCTAAGGTCCCTTCCAACTCTAAAAATTCAGTGAAATTCAGTATAGCATAGACATCTATACGCAGTTGAAAATCATTAGATCCTTCATGGATAAGCTCTAATTGAGTATTTCCATTTAGGTGAAACAATTAACCCGTCTGTGTCCTGTGTGGCGAGCAGCCCGAGAAGACTTTACCCATCATGGCACCTCTTCGTCTGACCTCCCGTATCTGCTGCGTTTGGCTGCAAGGCCTTGGAGAGATGCTGACGGAGAACGGATGACTGCACATTCAATAACCGAGGAAATCTTTGATGCAACTATATTAGGGATGCCATTACTACACATTTTTTGATCAACAATACATCAGCAGAACATTTTGCTACCGTTGCTAACTCTCTGCTGTGGTTCAGAAACAAATGCTTTAGGGCATGTACTACCACACTCCTACTGCGTATACAAGAGATACGCTACCGTATCCTCTGTGGAATATGACTGTCAGCAATTAAAATGAATATTGAAAAGACGGAACAGGGTTTGTGATGCATTTTCCTGGCTTTTGTGAAACATTTGTTCACCACATTTGCTAACTCTCGAAACGCAAGCATACACAAGAGGTCTGCTAATCCAGGGAATTAGCAAGGTATTGCTCCAACAGATTGCAAGACAACAGCGCTCTGTTTCATACAAATGGGCTGTAGGAAGCAATCGGTACACCCTGTGAACAACTCGCCCATTTTTTCTAAAGTCTAGAAAAAACATCAGGTGATCAAAACCAAAACAAGACAGATTTACACTTGCAACCTTTTGAAACAAAGGCTTCTGGGTTGGGACTTTTTTCCTCTCTCCCTTCTGAACTCTGAGAGCCTGCAAAGACATAACCTTACAGCACAAGAAAATAAGATTTAAACGCATCTTAAATAAAACAGCCCAGTTGCTATCACATTGTGATTATCAGCAACGCTGCTGCCAACAACCCACGCTGGAGCCAGAGTCTCTTCGAACACCATAAATTCCCAGCTGCCTTAAAGAACACGCGCCTTCATCTATCTCTGAAACCCTGCAAGGTCAGGGGAAGACTCTTACTTTGCTGCGGATCCAAAACAAAAAATGTTCAGTGCAAATAAATAAATAAATGAAGCAGCAAAATACTCCGATTTTCTGAATAATTCAAGTCCCATTCTTGATGGTGACAGGAATACAGCAGAGATTGCTGGTTTGGGGATGCTGAGACAACCCTGTCGTGGTGACAGAGGGTTTATGATCTATATGAATCTGTACGAGGTGGGGTCCGGTTGATGAATGGTTCCTTTCCCCGCAGAGCTATTTGGGTTTCGGATGTTTACAACAGAATTTCCATTCCACACAAAGCATCACCACTACATTTTTCATATCCCTGAAGAGATGTACTAATACAATACACACTTCTGTAATTTGTCCTTTCTTGTAAAAAAAAAAAAAAAAGAATACAGGGCAAAATACCCAGTAGCTTTCCATACTTACATGTGGACAGATACATGGGTTATACATACACGTATTTGTGCACACACACGTAAACACGAGGAATTTATTTCCAAACGTGGGCAGGCATGCAAGGTACACATTTTTAAGATCAGGTCTCAATTTTTATCACTGGAAAAATTTTATAGATCAGTTAATAGCAAGAGGCATTTTTCTGCTGTACAGGTGAACACTTCTAGCCCCTCCACTTGCAATTCCCAATATTGACAATACAGTCACACTGAAGCCTTGACCTAGCAAATAATAAAACAGGCTCCTGAGCCCATTCATGCTACAGCATTTAAGACACATACCCTGCTTCCTATACACTAAACAGTGTGCCAGAAAATACAGAAGAAACCAAGGGAAAGCAGCCCCGCAATCATGAAAATCTAACATACCAGTATATAATCCTATCCTTGCTCAACATCTAAAACTGGAAGGCAACCTTGAAAACCCTTTGAAACAGAAAAATATGGAGGACTCGCACCCCACCAATACAGGATATGGAGCTCTTCTGAAAAAAAAAATCATGTCTGCTTTCCCCAGGAATTCTTCCTATACAAATCCAGTGATACCGCGCTTAATCCTGCTGTTGACAACAATATTAAATTGCTGTTAGTGCCTGGCTTGTCCTGCAGATCCAGCCTGACGGCACCAGTCCCTTGGGCAGCGACCAGACCAGGCTGCTCTCCGGGCCAGCTGCACCTCTGCCTTGGTGCTGCAGACACCCACGGCCATGCACTCCTTCATTTTTCTCTTCAGGGCTCATTATCATTAATTATGATTCACAAAGTAGAAAGAAGCCATGCAAACTAAATTCACAGAGCTCCCAAACCAGCCCACAGTGTCAGTGGCCAGGCACGAGCTACATGTTAAGGCAGTCCATCTAAACATGTCTAAACTACCTTAAAGAAGGGTGTAGCCAGGGGGGGTCGGTCTCTTCTCCCAAGTCACAGGCGATGGGACAAGAGGAAACGGCCTCAAGTTGCACCAGGGGAGGTTCAGATTGGATATTAGGAAATTTTTTTACACTGAAAGGGTTGTGAAGCCTTGGAATGGGCTCCTCAGGGAAGTGGTGGAATCACCATCCCTGGAGGGATTTAAAAGACAGGCAGACGTGGTGCTTGGAGATATGGTTTAGTGATGGTTTTTATCAGTGTTAGGTTGATGGTTGGACTCGATGATCTTAAAGGTCCCTTCCAACCCAGGCAATTTTAAGTTGTAACACAGAGACAGGTCCATGTGCCCATGCGTTGTGGCACTAAAGTCTCCCAATCTCTGCTTTTATAGCTGACTTCTGCCAGGACCCACTCTGTTTTTTGCTCACCCCCCTGCCTCTCCAGTGGTCTGTACTACCTGAAGTCACTAGCTTGCCTCCTGAATCCTCATCTCTCCTAATTAAGTGGGGAAACAGCTGGTTGCAAATCCCTCTTTCTAACCTCAGCTGAGTACTGCCATTAACTCACAAGAAAGCAGTGGTGGAAAAGTAGGTCTTTAAAGTACACTATTCACATAAGGCTAGTTTTTGCTGAAAGAGCACCAAAAATAAACCCCTCAAAAATCCAGTCTCTCATACTCTCATAGCTTATACCTCCACTCAGCTTCAGTAAGCCAGCAACAATATCGCATGCCCAGACTCCGTATCACTGGGATCACTGGGGCTTGAGTAAAGCGGGAGTTTAGCCAGCACCTATTTAATTCCAAATTCATTTAATATCTCTATACCCCCTCGACAAATAAGCCTTACAGCATTACGAGTTAATCAAGCCAGGCACTAGTGAGATATTTTTTTAAAAGCCCTTAAATCTAATAGACGATTACTGCACCCAACCATAGAAACAATTTTAAGCCTAAATTTGGCAAGACGCATTAGTTTTATATTGAGCTAATTACTTCCAAGTGTCCAGGAAACACAATTCAGTAATTACAGCTTGTATTAGCTGGATGCAAACTAAGCAAGAGGCAGCTCTTATTTACCACCGAGCGAGTGACTCACCCTGGACATCCTACACAGCCCAGCCCTGCTTCACAAACAGGCTTTGCTGGAGCCTGAGCCACACTCAAGAACCAAAGGTGCCCAACACAACCCTGGTGAGACAACGTACAGGATCTGAAGGTTTATGAGTACTGACACTTGGGCATATTTGCAAGGCCTCACCACTCAAGGTGGAGACCAGGTTTCCATGGGAGCTCAAGTCTCCCTTTCCAGCACTAGTATACAGGCTTCATTTTCCAAAACACTTGGTCCCCAGTGCCTGTTGGCACGATGCTTCTGGCCATGCTGGCCCAGGAACCAGGCACCGGGTGAAGGTCCAGGACACCAAACTTTTCCGTGCACCTGAGGGGAAAACACCTCTCACCAACCACAGCGAGTATCTCAGTGCTCAACCACCTCAGCTTTAGAAAGCACCGTGCTGGAATTTAACACCAGTATTATCACACCCAATTCACGGAGACACGGGGAAATGAAATGACGTGACAGAGTTGGCGCAGTGAGAAAAGCTGGCTCTAGCCAAAAAAGCCCACAGAGAAGGGGCTGGGCCAGCCTTCACCACAAGCACAGCTCCAGTCCCTAAGAGCTTCCAGACCATCCCCACACCGTGCCATCTCACAGGCTGCGCTCAAGGCCCGATGCTTACAAGAGACTTTCCTACTGGCTGGAAACAGAGCTCCCACTAAATTAAATGAAGTTAAATCCTATCATCTGTGCACCTCACAGAAACGATACTCCATCATCATTGTCAAGAGCAAACCCCTAAAGAACTTCTGCTCCCCATCACGCTGCTCTGGAAGCACTTTGCTCAGCTGAGGGCAGAAATGGATTTGATAATGCAGCAAGGGAAAAATACGTCGTGGGACAACATTTCCAGTTCAGCATTCTCCACCCCCACATTTTCCACAATAATTAATAATCAAAGCTGTTAATGTTTAAATGATCCACATTCTCTAGTGCAGCCAGCAATGCCCCAAGAGGCTTTCTACTGGGGCTAACACCATTAACTGTGTGGATGCCTGAGGATATGTACTGTTTAATGGATGAAAGGACACTTCTAAACAGCCTCCAAACATTTGGGAACCATTTTTTACATCTGAACTGGCTTAACAGAGCATTTAGAGTTCCCAAAGTTTGCACAACCGTCCATGTTTTACTCAAGGGTTAAAGGAGTAAAATAGTTTTCCAGACTCTCCAGTGGTAATAGATATTATCTAATGCTCTTCCCCATACCAATAGTTCCCTTCCAGGCTAGAGAGCCCAACCTATGTCCAGTCTTCCCAGCAAATGGTTATCTGGGGAGAGCAGAGAAGGATCAGCCGGCCCTTGGGAAGCTGAGCAACAGGCACAGGGAATCCTCAGACAGTGCTAGAAACTAAATCGCTCCCAAACGCAGCTCCAGGACTCCAGTTTTTGTTTATTTGCTTAAGTCCTTGGGAACCTTTGCAGTTACCAACACACTTGTCAGCACTTCAGGCAAGAGAGAATATTTTAGCATGGAATTATAATCATGATGATCACCAGTTTTTCCTGCCCTGCCTTCTCCAACCCCTCCCTGCCCACTCCCCCATCCTAGGATTAATACAGATGAAGGAAGCTTTTAAGACCAAAGCAATTTCTCAGTTTCTTTTTTTTTTTTTAAGCCTAATTTTCAAAGAGCAAGGGGTACAGAAGTTCACCCTGCCTGTGTGTGTTTGCCTAACCGTCCTCCTTCTAATAACTTTTGAAACCCACTAATTTCAAGCAAATTTGACAGCAGGGCAGAGGTCTCCACAATACCGAGTTCCCATAAGTTCGGAGAGGAGATCTCAGCCGCGTAGCGAGGAGGCGCCTGGCTTCTCTCACCTCCCACCGCGGGGAAGGCTGGCGCGTTAGCTCACACCTCATTAGACAGCACAAACCCACAGAGGAAATCAATTACGAGATAAAAGTCCATCGGAAACCAGCCTTCAATCATCCTGCTGCTCATGCAACTACTTGATTCTTAATTCTTCTGACAGCCTGATAACAAGGGCTGCCATGGCCCCTCCTTGGGCAGCAGAAGAGTAAATACATCAAGACCCACAAAAGACATCCTTGTCTCCTGCAGCACTGCGTGCTCGACCGTGGCCTTGCACTGAGGGAGCAGGGGTGAAGCATCATTAAAATGGTCACCAGGTACCACCAAGAACACATGGACTTGAAGTCCACTTTTGTAATTGGATGGATTTAGAACCACGCTTGTAAACATGAACTAAAATATGGATGTTTCACCCACCAGGCAAAGTTCAACCCGTTCAAACCAGTACTTTGGAAACACTGAACATTTCCTGGATGTTTTGTTCTCTCACTCCTTTTTCTTTATTGCTTCAGATGGTAGGGACATACTTAAGTTCAATACTCATGTTTGCACTACTGGGCTTTGCAGTGACAGATGGGGACACTGCAGCGTGCCCACTGCTCACCCTGGCACCCAGCTGAGGGCCAGGCTCCCCTGACCCTGCCACCCACGAGGGGAGCTCCCACTCAGGCATGACAGATTTCTCTAAACAACTCAACAACTTGCAGTATCAGCTACACTTACCGGAAGGATTTGAAACAAAACAAAACCCAACAAAAAGCAAAACAACCTTAAGTGCCTTACTAACAGCTGGGCTCTTTCTTTTTCCACTTTGGGACTCGTTTCTTTAAAACAGAGGCTTCATTCTTCAACATAAGACTTCAAATACATGGAAAATCTGAACCAGACCTATCACGCCAGGCTAGAGTTTCCAGCAGGACGGTTTAATGGGATCTTTGAAGGCATTCTTCAAATGCCTCATTCCTACCATTCCTCTCCCTTCATGGTTCCGCTTTATGGACAGATGCATGGGAAACAGGGTAAAATTGGGTCCACGAGGATCAGTCAAATATGCCTGAATGTCATGCGTTCTGTGTTTTATCTGCAGGACTGATTTCTTTCTGTATTTTCTAATAGACATTGTGCCTGCAGTTCAACCAGCCAAACCCAGACCAACATGCTCCACCACAAAATGCAGCTGCAGATGAGCAGGGAGTTCTGACCAAGGCTGGCTGGCTGGATGGCAACGTGGGCTCTGCAGCTCCACAGCTTAGAGATAAATTGAGTCAGTCTATGGAAGCTGTGGAGACAACACTGAGTGTCATTATATATTTCTATGGAGCAGCCAAGTGCGTATCTCCCTGCAAAGACAGTAAGTGAGAGGTAAAATTTGGCAAATGCCTTGTCTAATAAAGGAGGTGGGCAAGTTCTCTGGCCAGCCAGCAACATCTGCCTTCACTCCCATCAACTGCTCCAGGATCAGTGCATCATTTTATCTCTCAAGCTGCATACCTGAAACTGTTCCCTTC
>JAOXNO010000007.1:2335538-2359449 GCA_028565335.1 Limnodromus scolopaceus
CAATAGGAAACAAGCAAGTTTCAGGCAGATGAGTATCTGTTTTGTGAAACTCAGGACAACAGTAACTTGAATCCAAGTGTTGGTCATCTCTTCCCAGATTTACAGTTCACAGCCATCCTACCAAAGTGCTTAAATGTAATCATCAGAGAAGGCCTCATGAACAAGCACTACCACAGTGGAAAAGTCTTCTTTATCTGCATTACCTAGAGATAATACTGATTTGTGCACAAGAGTTACTAACTAGAAACTAAATTCTTCTGCTCTTCAACACACTGAAGGCATCAGAATTGGGCCATCGGTGATTTACAGAGAAGCTCGAGGAGTTTCTACATGCTGAAACGCTGCGGATTCGATAGCAGAGGTGGTTACCTGAAGGCAAACTGCACATCCTCAGCACAAAAAGATGAGGTTTAGATTAAGAAATGACTGCAGCTCTAAGAGTACTCTCCCTTAGTAAATCAAAGTCAGATTCTTAATCTTACAATGTCATTTTTCTGTGGTTCGATATGTATTCACACCCAAGAACACGCTCAAGTGTCTGGGGCAGTAGGTGGGGGGGACCAGGAAGGGAGAGGAATGCAATTCAGGGTGGGAGGATCAGGAGATGAACGTCGTAATACAGGTGGAGAATGTGAAGCTGAAATACATTACAGTCTCGAGAAATCATCTCATATAACTGGTAGTACAAATTGGCTTTAAGAGACATCTCAGCTGGCACATGTATTCCCCGCTGAACAGTGATACCTATTCAAATGATCAAAACCCGTCAGTTCTTAAATTCAGGATAAATCCCAGACCTCAGAAACAGGCAAATGAAAAAAAAAAAAAGAAAAAAGTTCAAAAGCAGAAAGGCAGCAAATGTGACTCTCAGGACCAATCTCTCTGATATGCCTCAAGCTTGCTAACAGCATTCTAATGCCACAGGCATGTTACTTTCCTTTGCCCTCGTATTTTATTTCAGCAAAGCCCTGTCCTAATAACTGATTACAAAATACCAAACAAGCTGTAGTGTTATCTCGCTGGCTGGTGAAATATTTAGGTCCATTTAAGTGCCATGCAAAAATGAGTCTGAATATATGGGCTATAGCAGGCAGAAATAGGAATTTTGCATTCAGAGACAGGACTATCCTATTGAGACCCATCCCTCACTCCCAGAAAGCGCGAATGCCCTCTCGCCAAATCAATGCAAAACAGCGTGCCGTTGCGATAGGATAAAATGCCTCCTTCACATTTAATGTGGAAATTACCATTCCTCCACAACGACATGCACAGCGAAGGAGGAAGCTAAGTGCCAGCTCCTCTCCTCTGGCTGGGCTCCCTTGAAGAACAACTCACCTACAAAAATGAATGCTCTGCAGAGGACGGCATCTTCATAGAAGGGGAGACTCAGCATGGCAGGGAGCAGCAATTCTGCCTGGTTCCCTGGCTGTGGCCAGTTTGCTTGTCGTGATTCAAAGGACTGAAGCGGGCAGAGGACACTGCACCCACTGAAGAATCCAGCACGGGACACCAGGAGGCACCAGGAGCAGCCAAAAATGAAGAGCAATTTCTATATCCTGAGGTCAACACGGGCTTCTGGAAGCCCATGTCCTGACAGAAGAACCTGACGGCGCTAAGGAGGCTCCAACCACCCTGCTGCGGTGGGATGGGTGATGAAGATGTGCCCTAAGAAATCACCACCCTGTCACTGGGGCAGCAAATGCACAGACTAGATTCTTAGTAGCAAGAAAAAACAACGCCAGAAAAGGAGTGTTTGCTATTTTGTACATTTCAAGGGAAACAAACTGTCTATAACACACAACATTCTTCACACACCTTGTAATGTCCTCTTCTCCAGCCCATGCAGTTTGATTTTTTTCAGGAATATGCAAACCAGCTTTAAAAACCAGCCCATTGATTTTTTTGGGACCACTGTTCACTTCAAAAAAAAAAAAAAAAAACCCAAAATTCACATCTTTGGAGCACAAACATTCCCGCACTTGCTGAATTTCCTAAGGACATTCAGAGAAGCAGGAACTAATGTCCAGAAGAGACACCAGCAGCAACATCAGTGGTACATTTAACTCAGTCCAGAGCTTCACGTTCCTCCCCCGGCATGCTCATAGCACCTAAGGGTACATGGAAAGGGGGGGGGACAACCCACCAAGACAATTCGCAAAGCACAGAAGCAAACCAAACTTCTTCCCTACCCAAAGGAGAACAACAATGTAATTGTAAATTTGGCCCTAAACCACTGCTTGCTTCCAGATTGCAAAATGTTCTCCGGGTCTGGCAACGAGGATCTAAACTAGTCTTCAAACACCAGTTGTTGAAGGATTTCCCAGTCCAACTGCTCAGGGCCTGGGTGAGCATCCAAATGGCTAAATCACGCTCCGGATCAAATGTATGTCAAAGCAGAGCAGGACACACCTACGAGAGAATCTTCCTTTACAAATTGCTGTGAAGTGTCCATTTGTGCGAGATTTCGGTGGCTGCAGCCCCGTGTTCACAGCAGCTGCACAACTGAAATCACCACCGATTCACAGGCTACTGCTCTTTCAGCAAAGCCCTCTCCGGGTCTTTGGTGCGAGAAAGATAGTTAAGTTTGACTTTATTTGCATCACGCTTGCCAAGACCTGTGAATTGGGAATTAATAGCTCCCTCCGCTACCACATCGCAGCCAGTTTTACTGCATTCACTCCAGCAAGTTTCAATGCAGAGAGGTCAGATGCAATTTTAATGAGCACCTCTACTGTTCTATTTATTTTAATACCTTTATTGCCCCATCAAATTTATAGTAATTAAGCATGTTATAATTACAGTGAATTAAGCAGAGGCTCCTTAAATGGATCCCCCATTATTTTTATAATCAATTAAAATTAACAAAATTGATTGTAAAATCTAATATCTGGTCTGTTCTTGTTGTTACACAAAGGTCTACTTAGGTCATGGCCAACTACAAAGATTTCTGTATTATTAGAAGGTCTATAACAATCCATTTTCTTTACCGATCTTCTGATACATAGATCCCTTCCACAAAGTACCATTTCATGCCGTGATTTTCCAGGCGTCTTCCAGGGGCAGCAGCCGGCCTGGCTGCAGAGGGCTGTACAGGGAGCTGACGTGTGGCACCAGGTACGAGCAAATCCACACTTCTCCTGTCTGACAGCAGCTGTGGACAAGCCCAGTCTGCTCTAACTGGGCAGAAAATGGGGAGAGATGGGATCCACTCCAGCTGCTCACCTCAGCACACAGCCGAGATTCCCCACTTGCTAGCAGAGAGGAGTCATTTCCTAGAAATGCAGCACTTCCCCAGCTAAATCAGACTCGGGTTGTCCTGCGCTCTCTTACACTCCTCACTTTCCATCACCTACAGATTTTGTGCTTTCACAACCACACAGCCATCTCCACTCACGCCCTGGCAGGTCTGCTGCCTTACAGCCTGGGTGTTTCCTTATCAATTATATCTCTTCAGTTGCTAAAAGCATCAGGAAATGACCCCAAAAAGACCTCCTTTCTCAGTAAGAGGAAAGAGAAGCCGATGGAATCACAAAGGTAATACAATTTTCGGTGTAAGTACATTACCTCCTGGAACTTCTTGCCACAGGGTCCTACCAGGGCAAACAGCTTGACAACCGCTATTTTCAGTGAATGACAAAGAATGGTACTTCTAGCTGTGAGAACCAGGCTGAATGTCACAAGCACTCCACATCATCTGATGACTTTCTACGGTCAGGAGGAATCTTCTGCTTCGGTTCATAGTGGCAGACAGGCCGGTGTCTGTACTGCACAGCTCGGTACTCACCAGGGTCAGAGAAAGAAGCTGGACAAATGCCACTCACTGGGCTAGTATTGCATTTCCTTTTCCTATTTTGGGGCTATTTTGGAAGAGAAGGATCTAGAAAATGAACTACCAAGAAAAATGATACTGTGATCTCTGGTCTCTGCCCAAGCAGAACATGCTTGGAAAGGAGAGTCTGCGCTGTCTGAATGCAGAGTTGATTGATCAAGGAAGGTCCTCAGGAAAATGAAGATGGCACAAAACACCACCCAGTGCCCCTGAATTTCTGAAAAGCTTCAAGATGGAGCTAACAAGAACTATCTTCTCAGTGAATTTCCCTGAGAGGAACTATGCTTATTAATTATGCAAACCAAAGCTGACTTGCTAAACTTGGTGACCAAGTGGACAACAGAAATAGGGAGCACTCGCCCTAGTTTTGCCTATGTCGCGCTGGACATGCAGTTTGGTTTCTCTACGCTTCAGCTTCCTTCTTTTTGCTTTGGGGGTTGGTGGGGATGGTTTGGATGGTGAATTCCTCCAGCCAGGCAGAGGAGAATCCTTTCAGCCCGTGTTTCTGCAGCATCTGACACAGCAGCTCCCCACACCTCGATGTAACTTGGCCAATTCAGGTCTAACTTCTCCAATGCAAAGCCCAACGTGGTTCGGGAGCTCCTCTAAACCACCTGGTTTTCCTAAGCATTTGAGGGCACTCGAGGAAAAGGCTTGACGTGTCTGGTATTACTTCCTAATTTGCATCACCAGTTAATGGCAGCCACTTTAATTATGACACTGCACAGATTGCAGGCCCTTTTAGCACTTGTCAGGCTGCCTTGCTCCGAGCCTCCGCGCAGCTTCTCTCTTACTGACATCGCTCTCCACTCAAATGTTCTTTTCCCTGTCAGCTTTGGGGCACGATTGGAGCTGCTACCCATCGCAACGAATGAGTGTGAACTTCCCCCTGTGCCACGGGGCCTCGCCACAAGTGTGTCGGCATGGGAGGTGGCGCTTGTCGGCGCTGGCAGCTCCGCCACAGCCAGCAATCAGCTCAGCTCCACTCCTCCCCGAGACGCCTTGCTCCACGGCAAGTCGTTTCTCTGGCTGAATCCCCGCTCCCCGCAGGAGAAAAAAAGAAAAAAAAAAAAAAAAAGGAGTTACATCAAGCAATCTCACAGGGAAGGCGGGCGATCTGCTTACTCAGAGCAAGCTTTTTATTTTTAGACTCATTGGAGGAGGCAGTGGCTATATAAATAAAAAGGTTGCTCTGAATGAGCACGGTGCCTGCATGGCCTGTGTCATCACGATGACTGAACTCCATCCTCTACCCGAAGGATGGAGCGGGAGCCCCCAGCAAACGCTCTTTGCGTGCGGCACAGAGGAATGGGAATTTCACTGGGAATGCTCCGGCTCCAGAGCCAGACACAAACGCAAGGGAAGCAAGTGGCTACGGAGCCTCATCGCCTGCACAGTGCCAGCACCCAGCGGCTCGGCGCTTTCAAGGAAAGAAATCAAACCACCACAGCCCTATACAACAGGATCCCAGAAAAGCCTTCCTCACCCAAGTGTTTTCTCTTGCAAAACACATGCCCATGGAACCTTCAGCAGTCTGGAGCAATAAACTCCTCCTTCTAGACTCAGCCATGTCCAGATGCAGTCCCCTACGACAGCAAGTTCAGAGACAACCTTCTTCGGAGAAAGCCTGAAAAGTGCTGGTGGACTCTCAGCTGCTGGGAGGAGAGCCAAGTTTGTACCTTGAGGGGTCTAAAATAGACAGCTTAACTTTTGTCTGATGTTCTAAGCAAATCTCCAGGACAGTTTCTGTTTGCTTGTCGATGCATCTGCCTGCTTCCCTTCTGCAGCAGGAGGTACAGCTGTTCTTCAGCGCTTCCATCAGCTGTGGAGTGATACGTGGCTTTGGGAAGAGTGGCCTGGATTCTAACTAAAAGCTCACTATTCCATCTACCCTCCGAAAGAACAAATACATAAAGTAGCTGGAAACATCATTCCTGACTGCAGTTACATGCAATATGCCCTGCTGTTAATCCTGAGCACACCAACACCAACATTTCCCATTTATGGGCTCAGATTTCTTTTTTTCTCTCCCTGAGCTATTCCTCACCCTTCCCCGCCACAACTCCTTCCTTCCACCCAGCCTTCCTGAATGAACAGGCTTCAAAACAGCAAGTCCCTGCTTTCCATCCAAACGGGCATGGTTCATTGTTTAAAAGTATTATAGTTCTTCTGAGCCTAACAATATTTGAAAGCAATAAATAAATTCATTGTTTTCAAAATCATAGAATCGTAGAATTGTCTGGGTTGGAAGGGACCATCTACCATCAACCTAACTCTGATAAAAACCATCACTAACCCATGTCTCTAAGCACTATGTCAACCCATCTTTTAAATACCTCCAGGGATGGTGCCTCAACCCCTTCCCTGGGCATCCCATTCCAAGGCTTCATAACCCTTTCAGTGTAAAAATTTTTCCTAATCTCCAATCTGAACCTCCCCTGGCACAACTTGAGGCCATTTCCTCTTGTCCCATCGCCTGTTCCTTGGGAGAAGAGACCGACCCCCGCCTCCCTACAATCAAATGAGCAGGCTTAGGAGAATCTACGATGCTACACAGGATCCCCATCAGGCAGGGATGTCACAGTGTCCTGCGTGTCCTGCTGCTCCACCTCCCAGCTGCGCTGGTGCTCTCGGCCATCCTGCTCCTTGCACAGGGGCTCGAGGCCCTGCAGAATTCTGCCGCGGCTCTTGCAGAGTTACTCAATAACTCTTTCCAATGTGACAGCTTTTTATTTAGTGGATTTTTATGACAGCGGCCAAGCCTACTAGCTGTGTTTAGTTAATCTGGAAACAAGAAAAGACAAGGCTTGGGTCTTGCTGCACGTCCAGCGGTCTCCACGGTACGTGCAATTCATACAGGCAAAGACATTTCTCCTTAACAGTCGGTGCAGTTCTTCATTCTGCATTAATGGGTGTTAGGAGCCCTCATCCACGTACTTGATGTGTACCCTAACACATGCTTCAAATCTAACCGCAGGCCTCTTACGCAAAGTCTCTCTGACAGGAAGGCTCCAGTTGGGAACTCTTTCAAGAGAATCATTAAGTACACCCATAAATCTTTTTGAGAGTCAAGCCTACATTTTGAACTCAAGTCACTGATGGTTCAAATCCAAATTTACAGCACTTCCAAGCTTCCATAAAAGGAAAAAAAAAACTGCAATAAAACTAATGATCACTTGTGTTTACATTTCTGTTGGTGCATTTCAGCAAGTAAGATTATATTCACATATTCAGAAGTCGGAGTCACATTATTCATAATGCTATCAGCTCAGGGCTGCCTTCCACGCTGCACTTTTCCACTCAATTCTGCACTTCAGTTTGTAAAATGCTTATAGTGTGCAGCCCTTACACAGAGTCACACCAACAACTGCAGAGGACAGACTGATAAGCAGAGCCAGAGAGAGACATGTCACCATCAGATGTGTCACCACCACCTTGGGACATCCATCCAGCGACTCCGGGCTTGGCTGGGCTTGTTTCGTGGCAGGGCAAGAGACGGCGGCTGCTCCTACACCACCAGGTCAGACAAACAGAGCTACTCCAAAATAAAGCTGCGTTCCAAAAGCGTCTAATTATCCACACAACTCTTCCTGCTCTACTATTTCCTGACACCATAAAAGAAGGCGGAGTTCAAACAACCTCCGTCCAACCTCCTCCATACACTTCAGGATTTCTTATTACACGTTCTGTTTATCCCACAAGTATTTATCCAGCACCAGGCTGGGATTCTGCTTGCACAGATTGCTAACACATTTGTGTGCCAGAGAAATCAGTGTCCCCTTTTTCTTGTTTCTTGTCCTCCTTTTAAACTTTCGTCTCAATCTTTAATGGTGTAGGGGCAAGGCATGAAAACCTGCCAGAACCAGTACCCCTGTATAAAGCCCCAGACAAGCTCTCTGCCTCTCAGCTGCACGTGCCCCTATCAAAATGCAGGGGTGCCGGCGGTACTTTGCATACTAATGAGCCTGCTCTCATTAGCGACATTTCAGACTTCAGGCAAGCTCCTGGACTTCAACTTGGGGAGCTCCGATATACACTCAATGGCCACAAGTTTTACAGTATGTGAACTAGGTATCCCCCTGAGCGAGGGAGAAGGAGAAGGAAGGATTAATGACTGCTTGCATGAATTATTCAGCACTCTTTGCCATTCCAGAAGGAAAGACGCCGGGGCAGTTGAGACCAAGAAAGAATATAAATATTCCCTTATTTATTCACAGACTATTTGTTCATTCCTCCAACAGTAAAGTACATGAGAAAGAGCAAAGCATTTTATACCTGACATAAATAATTTCTATTTCTTAAAGTGCCTCTATTCCTTTCCCTGCAAATACTAAGGCAAATACGCTAATAGAAGTTAAATCTATTATCACGAACTTTGTTAGAAAGGGGTCCTGACCTCTTGGGATGGGATACTGAACCCATTAAATATAGTTGAAAATATATCCCGGTTTGGCAGAAATTCATTTTTCACTTCTTACCAACCAGCATCAGAACTAAATTTATGCCTGGGTTAGTTCAAACATTGGGCAGAGAACGAGGCAGGGCTGTATGACGAAGATAAAATCCTGGCTTCGCTGAAGCTAATGGCAACCCGCCCGTTGGCTTCGGGGAGCTCGATAGCTCCTTGAACTGCAGCGAAAACTGAAGAGCTCCCGACTGGGGCTGCTGCGTGGTGTGCTAGGAGCACCCTGGCGCTCGGCGCTCGCTCACCACAAAGCCCTCACGCTGCACAAGGAGCAAGGAAAGGCTTTGATAAAACACAAGGAATATTTTCTTGGTCATGGCATTGCATTTCCATTTAGGAAAGACACGCTCTCTGCCTTCCTCCCTGGGTTTGTACTTGTAAAATGCTTAGGAAACGAAGTCATTCCACACATAGCAGTGCGGTGACAGGGAGTCATCAAAGTATGACAGCCAGCAGAATGAAATGACATCAGGATGGGGGCTAGAGACTACTGGTGGAATTGCTCTCACCTGTGCTTAGCCACATCCGACAGCTCCCACTGCCAATGGAGAGAGGGGTCTCCAGAAAGGATCTGGCCACCCCCATCATTGCATGGGAGGAAGCACCCTCCCCAAGTCCTTAGACCTTCAACATCAGCCTTTCAATGGCTAAAGCTAGACAAGACAAATCCCACCTTAAATAGCCAGGATCAAATGACTGACTTTCTGGTCCCCAACCTCCAAAACACAAGCAGATGTATCCAAAGGCACCAGAACTGCCCGTTTGGCTGTTGGCTCAGGCTGCAGCACTGGGTTGCTTGGAGCAAGTCACAAACTTGGCATGGAAACAACAGGATGAGGCCACATAATAAAACTGAGCTTGTGTCCCGTCTGCATGAAGCTCAAGTTGAAGAGGAAAACTCAACTTCCCCCTCCTCACTCTGGAGGGCCTGGCTTTGCAACCTCAATATTCTTGAAAATGGAAAAGGTGTCTGTTTTTGTTTTCCCAAGAGAATTATTTTTAAAATCGCACTTTTAGCATGGGAAAGTTTTTAATGGCATGACCTCCATTATTAATAGGAGCAGAATGCATAACGTCCTAAAGCAAACCTTCTAAATAGCAATGTTTATCTATTCAAAGAAGCAATTAGGCGGGCTCCGGGTTGTAAAACCACTGAACTACTGTTTCCAGTTAAATGCAAGGGCATCCATTACAACTGTCATTATCTCAAGGAGGACTGTAGCTAATATCATTGAATTTATAAACCTGTTCTGTGCATATTATGAAAGTCACCTCTCAGCCCTGAATATCCTGGGCAGCAGCGGGTCCCTGGCACCCCTCCAGCCTCTCCCCAAAACAACAAAAACCCAGGTGTCTGCACTGTCAGAAGAAAATTCACCCAACTTCCCTGTTTATGACTGTATCTCCCACCTAATTACAGCTGAAATAATATAATAAGATTTGCGCTCCCTGTTCGAGTCTGATATGTTTAATAGATTTTTCAATATTGGTTTATCCAGCTATGTCAAAATGACAGCCTCACTTAATGTTAATCAGGGGTTGCGTGTGAGCATCAACGTTAAGCTCTGCAGAGCTCAATGGAATTATCAGAGTTGCGAGACACCGTCGATATGTTTTGATCTCTGTGTCAAATGAATTTGGTTACTTGTTAATTTTTTCCCTTTATGTTTCACTGCTGTTTAATTGTTTTGTCATCTGTGTGTACGCTGCTCCATCTAATTGCAATATTGGATGTTTAGGCAAATCAGAGGGCGCAGTGTGACGTTCATTGTCACCGAAGATCAGGTATTTTCTCCTTACCTACGTACCAGCAGCACACAGCACAGATACACCTTGAAAGTCCAGCTCCGGCTTCCAAGGAGATGTTAAACCTCATTCTGATGGCTCTCCAGCATCACTCAGCTACCAAAACATATGATTAAACAACCCACAGGGCTTTGGCATTATACAGTGAGAATTATCTGAACTTAAACTGTAATTTAGTCAGCCTGAGAACTCTGCTATCTGCAGAAGTCAGGGGTAAAGGGAAGGAGACCTTGGGTTCTTGTAGAGAGCTCACCAAGCCCATCCTTCAATGCTCAAAATGCATAACCAAATACGAGGGGCTCGAAGGAATCTTCCTCTTTCCCAGCACCTCACAACTGCCTAAAGCACACAACGGGTAGACCACTAAGTGAAGCAAAGCTATGGCATCCCCCAAAATAAGTCTTCTGAGTATATTGGTCCCAGAAACAAGGGATGAGTGGCCTGAAAAGTCTTCTGACCCACTCCTGGATGTTGTCATTAAATGCTAATTTAGGGGTCTATTCTAATTGCACCAAACCACTTCCAGTTCTCCGTAGACTTTAATTAGAGCGCAATCATTTCCCAAACAAGCCCAGTACCACATGCAGTACAAATCCCGAGAGCAGTGTGATGGGGTGGCAATAGTTTTTTCCATCTCTAAGTTCAAACTCTCCAGCAGGCTGACTTTGTTTTAAATGAAATTCATGTCTTCTATCGACATGATGCGTATTAAGGTCACCATGAGAAAGCTAAATCAGGTCTGCATTTCGATCTCCTGCATTCT
Organism: Limnodromus scolopaceus; assembly: GCA_028565335.1. Taxonomy (NCBI): domain Eukaryota; kingdom Metazoa; phylum Chordata; class Aves; order Charadriiformes; family Scolopacidae; genus Limnodromus; species Limnodromus scolopaceus. The sequence goes on from JAOXNO010000007.1 coordinate 2,346,402, forward strand.
ATCACAATTCAAGAGGTGGAAACAGCTTCAGAGCTGTTGGCAGAACGGATCCAGTCGCTCAGCAGCCGCTGCCTGGATGCAAACATAATAAGCACTTTGAACCCAATACTCCAAATTGGGTCCATCACACAATATATTATAATTCCAGTTAAATGAACTGGCAATAGGAAGCTGAAGACAAAGCAGCCGAAAGGCAGTCCTGTTTGATACATGTCACTGTCAGTATCTTTGAGAAGTGTCAGACAAGCCAACACATGGTCTATCCATCATGAGACTCTCTTCAGATTGACTGACAGATCGTATGAGGCACTTGCAGTCAACTTGGCCTTAAAATATTGTCAGTGGCTCCTTAAAACTTACCTACTACGCTCTGCTTTCACAGAACCAAATAAACACTTGCCCCTGATCACCAAATGCAATTGTAATTTTGATGCAGTACCTGAAAGGCCAAAGAAGACAGTTAGGGTCAATTATCAGAAACACCTCAACTTTTAAAAAAAGAGTAATTTTACTTACTGCTACAGGTCTGGGACATAGGGTACTTGCTGGGGTAAAATACCCAGGAAATTAGTCAGATGGATCCAGAGGTTGCACGTTTTCTTCCCTACTTCTAATAATCAGCACATCCATTGCCCCAGCATCTGGTTTTCAAATGTTCACTGAACATACGGATTAATTTTCCCACACGCTGCAACCCAAACAGCCCTTTCTCTGACAACCCAGTCCAGCAAAAACCTCTGAGTCCAGCAAAAGCTGGAGCAGAGGAATCCCATTCAGAAAGCTAACTAGGAGCTGCTGGCTGGTTCCCGCGGACACCTAAGCTTTCAAACAACGTGATCTCGGAGTGAATTTAGAGCATCGGGGAACGCCATGAGACTGTTCCTGGGAATAACACCAACAACATGAACGAACGGGACCAGATCGCAGATGAGGAAAACTAAATTACATTTTAATCGTGTAGCTTCTGTCATGATTTTCCAACATCGTGGCAGGAGGAGAAGAGCTCATTGTAAATTGCCTTTGAAAAGCTTCAATTCTGGAAAATTTTGAGCACCGACTCTGTGAGATCAGAGTTCAACCACCAGTGCTCAAACTGGACAGCCCAAAACAAAGAGATACTTCTAAACAGACCAGCCCTGAGGCTTTACTCCAGCAACTTTATTCTTACCCACTGCTCAATCAAAGCCAAATCCCAGACTGTTATCAGCAACTCTCACAAGGGTTTTGCTGTTCTACTAAATTGCCCTTTCGCTTCTGCCTCGACATCATCCAGCAGCGTCTCAGAGCCACGGTTTGGGCACCGCAGCGATACCACCAGCCCAGCGCCCGGATGCCAAATGAAAAAGGAACCCAACTGGCTCCCCCAGCCGCTGCTGCACATAACTTTGAAGAAACACGAGATCCTGTGACTCTGTCACGGTTATCAACTATTTGCCAAACAACGACACTGTGGTTCGCCCTATGCAAGAGGCAGAGCTCTGCACGCCTGCGTGCCTGAGCACAGTCGGGCCGATTTTGCAAGGATCCTTACAAAGCACAGGAACAGGAGGGCTGCTTCAGAGCCAGAACATCTTAACCCTTCCCCACCTCCAACAACAACACACACTCGCCTCAAACAAATGCATATTTTTCTCTCCCATTGTGAACTATTTTTTGTTCCCCCTTAATAAAGCAGGAGGAGGCAGTTCCTCTGATGGGAACACGATTTTGCTGGAACCCTCTCAGTGGCACGTTGCACATAGGGAACGGCCTCCTCGGGGATAAAACTGCTCCCTACATGCCAGTCTGTGAAGCAAAGCGCTCAGCAAATACTCCTAGGGCTTTCCCCAGATGCAGGTGTAAACCTGTTTATAGCATATTTGTGCTAAATCATAACCCCTCTCCTGTCCCCTTCTCTCCATAAGAATTTCTGCAGCTGAGAACTGTCACCCTCACCCGACCCGTCCCATGGCAGCCAGCCAGAGCCACCACCACACTGCCACCAAGTCCTGGGTCTCCTTATCACCCCCATCGCACAAAATCAACCTTCTTCCTCTCCCCAGCATCGCAGGAGATCGCTGCCCGTCCTCCAAAGGGAGCAGAGCTTGCTGGTGTGGGCAGCGCGGCAGGGCCCTGGTGGGTTCTTTGGCCGAGGTCATTTGCTGACAGGGGAGAGGACATGGGGTCTGCTCTGAAGTCCAACAAAGTCAATAGGATGCTTTCACTTTGCATTAATAGGTTTGGGGTCAGCCGTTAGACAAACAGATCAATAATATTATCAATAATTACAGGTGCCAACCAAGCGCAGACCGATGATGTTTGAGGAACCAAAAGCCTATTCCAAAGAGTGGAGATGCCCTTCCTGGCGCTGGGAGTCCACGTGGCAGACAGGCACCCACAACACCCCTGCCTCAGAAGGCCACAAAGACTAAATCACATTGCCCGAGGTGACTCAGAAGGTGACCAGCAGTGTTGGGCAAATTCAGAAGCGTCCCTCCCTTCATTAGCCCGAGAAGCTGAGGACGCCCCAGTTCCCATCCCAGAGCAAGCCCAGCATGAAACACACCTGGGAGCTCCTCAATCAAAAGGCAGCGAGAACCCCGCTCTCGTCACTTCGCCCTGTTTTACTCTGTGCCCTTTGTAGTTTTTCTCAGAAGATTTAAACCAAAAAATGTTCACTGAACTTCCTTGTTCCACTGGCTCTTTTGCATTTGATGAACAAGGGTTTACCTATTTGTATTTCAAATGGAATTTGAAATTAAAATGACTGTATTTAATTCCTTGTTATTACACTACCAACATCAAGGGCAGCCATTCGAGTAGGTTTCTACCAAGTGAGAGTGCGGGGGCTCATGTCAACAGTGAAGCTCACACCAGGCACCCGGGGCTCCTGCTCAGCCCACGAAGAGGACGTGGGGATGCGGATGTGGGGAGGATGGGAAGGAGACGGTACACAGAGCCATCATTTTTCCCAAGTAGCATTTTAATCTTTACAGTTGTTCAAAATGGTACCTTAAACTCATCACCATGTCCTTGGTTTCCTAATCAAGAAGGATCCCACGTGTTCCCACACCCAGTGTGCTGTCTTCCCTCCCCATCCACGTCCATCTGCCCCCCTTCCTCCTGTGGGGCAGCGCCAGACACATCCCGGTCTTCCCGATGCGCACCGAGGCTCTGCCTTCGCAAACAAATGTGGTCCTATTGCGCAGGAAAGAATCAAATCTGATATTTAAGCAAACGAGGTCACCCACATCCAGTTGTCACTTAGGACAAAACACCGCTAGACTCCAAAGCAGGACCAGCTTCCCTACAAGTCAATTCTTGCAGCTTAACGGATAATTTTATTTTATTATTTTATTTTTATTTATTTGTTCTCTTACCATATTCCTTACCATATCCAAAGAGCAACAGGCAAAGTGCCCATGCCGATGCCACTGGCAAACATTCAGCAGAGCTCTAATTACTGCCAGCGGTGCAAAAGGTCTGCCAATTTTAATACTGGCAAAGATTTGGGCCCATAAAGCTGAGCTTTATCATGCTCCTCAATACCTTAAGCACAGATTTCATCTTTCTTTCCATGGGGGGCTATGGGAGGATGTGCATTGGCTAGTAACAGCGCAGATTCCTTCTTGCTCAATCACTAACAGGTTTTAAGATCATTTGCAGTGCCCAAGCTGCCCAAAGAGGCCAGTTTCTCTCCTTAAACACATCCACCACTGCACCAGTAAGGACCACACATTGGGCAGGAGGACAGGGCACTCACTGTTTTCTCCTCTCCAAATGAATTGGGAAGAGCAATGGAGATTCAGGAGAATTATCAGATGTGTCCCTCTCCCTTCATCGAAGCAAGACTTTCCAGCTGAGCTCAGCCAGCACCATGCCCTGCCCAGGAGGACTTTCCAGGGCACTTGCAATAGCAGCCATCCCCCTCATGGGTTTGGGGCAGGAGGGGCACCAAGGTTGTTTTCACCAGAGCTTGCCCAGTTCCTAGCCTTTAAAAGTCCACCCAGCAGAGAGCAACATCACCTTGCAGCTCACTTGGGAGAGTCCAGATGAAACACAGCCTGCCCAGAAACATCTCCACCAGAAAAAGGTCATCCCGAGCTACTGAGTGCCACAGAGGCTGAACAGCAGCCCAGAGCCCTGCCGGGGATCCTCAGCAGGCACAGCACATTGCTGCACAGCAGGGGTTTGTAGGAAACACCCAGGCTGAGTGCTTTCTGCTGACAGGAACACTGAAGCTCAAGCCTAAAGTCAAAAGATCACAGCCAAACTCCTGGACTTAGCAAAGCATTTAATGTAAACCCTCAGGTTTTAGAGTATGAGTTCCTCTTACTTTAAATTGTAGGGCTCAACTCTTATCAAGCTGGTGTTCAACATGGAGGGCAGGGGCTAAAGCCAAGATCTCCACATCTGGGCTATTAGCAGAACTTTAAAGCTCTACATAAAACGACAACATTTGTTGCCGGTACATCTGGAACTACAGAGCAGTTTATTGACAGCACATTGCAGTTTGTGTCCCATTGCTGCCAGACTCCCACCGCCGCTTGCTGATGTGGCCTCACCAGCACTTGAAAGGTCCTGAGGCTGAGTGGAGGACTCACACCAGACAGAAAGAAATAAGCATTCATCTGCATGTCTAAGTTTGGTTATTTTTTATTATTCAGTGTTTCAAAGATACTTTAGACAAGGGGAAGCGGTCCCTGTGCTGCTGGGCAGCACCCTGGCCATGTCGCAGCTCCATCTGCCCCAGTTTGTCCCGGTCAGGAAACCTGCCCGTACAGGAAACCTGCCCATAAGGGCAGGACACAGCCAGTGTTCACCTGTAAGCATCACGGAGTTTGGTCAAAGACCATTTATTGCATTTTGACTTATTATCCTTTGAGCAACCTGCTCTAGTGGGAGGTATCCATTCCCATGGCAGGGGGTTGGAACTCAATGACGTTTATGGGCCCTTCCAACCCAAACCATTCTATGATTCTATGATCCTCTTGGTTAGAGGGACCAGAACCTCAGCAGTAGCAATAGGGGAGTCATGGCCACATCTCCCAAAGGGAGGAACAACAGACCAAAGGCACAGACCTGCAGCGGGTGACAACACACACCAACCTCCCCACACTACTGAGAGGGAAACGCTGACTACACAAGGTTGACTGTACCCACCCAAACGTGATCTGTGGGCTGCAACGTAGAGATAAAAAACAGACCCAAAAGCCACCTTGGCAACAAAAAGGTTGCCTGGGTATTTTAATTTCCAAGTGCTTACAGTGTTTGGAAGTTTATAACATGGTCTCCTAAGACAGGGACACTGTCACATTCACCTGACAGAAGAGCTCCATATATTTTATATAGGCTACCAGACACATACAGATATCTTTCTTCATTTACGTACATAAATAAAACATACCAGAAACTGAAGAGCAAAACATACATGTTTCCTCTTCCCTGCAGAGTTTATTTTTTAATCTAAGAGTCCTTTTGCTTTCTTTATACTAGAATGCAGAACCACATCTAAGAGCCAGAGGGTTAGAGGAAGCACTAAAAAAAAAAAAAAAGCAACCAGTAATAAACCCACATCCATAAAAAATGGATGTTTGTGTGCTCAGAGGCTGGGTTAGGAACAAAAACGTTACTGTTGATCCTGGGTCCCCACTCCCAGCTTCCCCCAAGCACGATACAAGCAGCACACGACGGGCAGGGGTTACTCACAGATATCCTTCCCCCTCCGCCGAGCAGAAAATATAGTATCTGGAGAGGACAAGAGCCCGTTTTGAAGCTGTTCGGGTTAACGGGCAACGCAAACACCACTCGTCACCCTTTGCTCTCACGGACTCCAGCAAACTTCACAAACCGCCCCCAGGAATTCAAAAGGCTTTGATGATCGGCACCCGTTTGCTGTAATTAGGGAAAACACTCCCTCCTTCCAAAAATTTTTGCAGATCACAATCTGTGAACCGAGAAACACAGTCAAAAAGAAAATTCGTGACGTGGTTTGAAAATAAACCCCAGATCAACCGAGTCCCTTCCCCAGAAACCTTCTCTCTCCCTCCAGCTTGACTAAAGGCTCTTCACACCTTGAAAGATTGTGAGGGAAGTGAGAAAAATAGGCTCTTTACCCAAAGAAATCTGTTAGACGACAACGTGTGATCTATAAGCAGGGAAGGCTTTTGTCTTCAAGGCAGCTTCCTGCCTTCTGGCCCAAATTCCCTTTGTGAGCATCAGGGAGTCGCTGCGAACCCAACCTGTGCTGATGGGCAAGTCACAAGCAGCTGGAGGGGAAAGGCTGTAACTGGCCGTGGCCACAGAGCCCACGGGTCAGCCTGAGCCTCCGCCTCCAAGCCCCACTTTGCCTGTCTTTAGGGCACTAAACAACCCCGGCCATACCGAGATCCCCGGGGCAGAGGGAGGGAGCATCTGGGGAGATTGCTGGATGTCAGGAGAGTGGAACGCACCCCCCTTTTGTGTGCCATTAAATAGTGACAGTGACATTAAGGGCTAATCCTGGATGGACAGACAAGGAGCCATGGGGATGCTCTCGTTTCAATGTTGAACCTGGAGAAGTCCGTGTCGGAGGGGCAGCACGGGGTCTGCAGCTGCGAGGCTGCTCTCACAGCCCTGGTCCAAAACCTTTCCTTCTCCACCCCTGGAAACCTACTTCAGAAGAAGTTACCTTGCCATCTACAGTGCCAATGTGATTCTGAATAGGGCCAGGTCCTCCTTCTGTGTCACAAAGAGGTGACACGTAAGTCATACTCACGAGCCTGCATTCACACCTGCAGTGCTGCCTCCAGCTCTGGGGCCCTGACATAAGCATGGACCTGTTGGAGAGAGTCCGAAGGAGGCCACAGAGATGCTGGGAGGATTGGAGCCCCTCTGCTGTGAGGACAGGCTGAGAGAGTTGGGGGGGTTCAGTCTGGAGAAGAGAAGGCTCCGGGGTGACCTTACAGCCCCTTCCAGCCCCTTAATGGGCTCCAGGAAAGCTGGGGAGGGACTTTTTACAAGGGTGTGTAGTAACAGGACAACGAGTAATGGCTTCAAACTGGAAGAAGGTAGATCTAGGTTAGTTCTCAGGAAGACATTTTTCATTATGAGGGTGGTGAGACCTCGCAGAAGTCACGGTGCACGCATGGCTATGTCCTGAGCAGGACCTGCAGCAATGCCTCCAATACCATCATTTTAGAAAACAAACAGAAAATGCAGCAAGAGGAGGAGCACGTACCCTTAACCCCCCACCTCACCCACAGCCCAGTGCCCGGGAACACGCAACGTCAGCCCGGCCATCACTATCTCCCGAGGAGCACCATGGACATTAGACAAAATAAATATCACTTCAGAGACTGCACTGAAAGACAGACTTGACCAGGAGACTGAGTTTAACCCACTCCTCCCATGACATATGTCCAAAGGACAGCATCTGGTTCCCATGGGAGGACAAGTCTGTGATGTCAAGCAAAAGAAGGGGGAGAGGGAAAGAGGCTCAAGTGATTATGCAAATCAACCTGAAATTGAAATTTCAGCCTAACCTGCTGGGAAGAAACCCACAAACTAGGGCAATTAGAAGAAGCAATTATTACTGGATATAAATAAGAGAGATAATTTCATTTCTCATTGAAGCTATAAGGGCTTTGGGACCTCAGCCGACAGAGCCAGAGAAGTTTCCAGTAACACAGGGGGCGGCTCTTGCTCCTCCTCTACAGTAATGGCATGTCTCTTATTCCCACGGGCAAAGCTAAACCAGCCCGTCTGTTTCCACCGTGGGGCAGAGTTTTGCCTTTCTGGCCCCAAAGACCCCAGCCGAGATGTTCAGCATATGCTGCCGCTGCCATGCCAAATCAACAGGAGGGGGAGAAAAAAAAAAAGCCCCCTCTTTTTGGCACCATCTAATATTCAGGGAAATGGACTGTTTGGGGAGTTTAAGATGACTGAAAGTTTCATGCAGTCCCTTGTGAGAAATTATGACCTATTTCCTTCCTTTGATTGTATATCCTTCCTGAACCGACTTTCGGATCATTCAATATTAAAAATGCATCGCCCTATAAACAGGCAGGGTAAAGAAACATCCCCTGCACTTTAAATCACTCTGCTCCAGATTACATTCAAGCCTCATTACTCTAAAGAGACCTGGGATCCTCTTCCAAATGACTGAATTGGGGCAGACATTTTTCTGACAAGATCCTAAAAGTATTCAAGTCCATCCAGGCAGCAACGTCTGCCTTTTGTTTGAAAGAAGAGATTTCTTGTTCTGAGCAATGCTACAAAAGCAATGTCATGTCATGTTTACTACTTCCCCTCTATTGACTTCTGCAGCTGGTGAATTTTTTATGATAGAAATTACAAATATTTAGCCTGCTGATGGCAGGATGAGCCAAGTATTCCCCAGGCTCAGGCACACCAGCCTCCTTTGTTTCCTGGTTTCAGCTGCCCACGTTAGATCTGCTCGCATCCTCGCATCTGCTGGCACAAAGATAGGAGGATGGCACGTAAGCCATCCATCCCAGGGAAGGCGCAGCCGCTCCGCAGCCAGCCTGCAGAAGGGGGGGTTCTTCCCCTCTCTGGTTGCTCCCCAGCACGCTCCGGAGTGAAACCCCAGCACTGCGCCAGCCTCCGTGCTCATTGCCAGGGCAGGCAGCGGTTATGCCAAACACGAGGCCACCAGCGACAACCAGGCTGGCCCCTGAGCGTGCACAGACCCAGAACGGGGTGGGCTGGGGACTGTCACCAAGCTGAACACGAGTCTGGGGGTAAAACGGTGCAAATCCACACTTGGGAGACGCTACACAGCACATAAGGGTGCCAGTTGTGTGGTGTGAATAGCTGCGGCCAGCTACACCCCTCACCATCCTTCCCCAGCGCAAGGGTTTGGGTTCGGTTTAAGGAAACATCATAAAATGAAAATTCTAGGAATTTCGTTAGGAATGTTTTCTTTTTTTCTTCCAAATAATGTCTGCACGATGCACCGCAACATATGAGTTGAGCAACTCTTATTATTTTTTAATTCCTCCACCACAGCTGTTGTTTATTACTAATTGAAACACTTTATCTTTTTGCCTAGATGAAAATATCTGTGATTTGCGTGGCGGGGAAAGCGTCCCCCACCCTGGCACAAAGGGCACTTCTGTATTACGCTCCAGAAACATGAGGACAACGTGAATTAACAGATCTGAAGCGGCTTTAATCTGGCAGCAGAAGGCAGTGGGGGCCATGGTAAAGCAGCCCAAAGCCCACGGAGGGCACACATCAGCATCTACCTGCCCAGCCCCCCCCGCTGTGCCAAGGCATCATCATTACTTCTGGCACCCAATTGAGATGATTCAGCGTTAGGTGGATATTCCAGCATTCCACAACCCTTGGGGCTGGAGCACACGAGGGATGAGGCGAGCCCAAGGCAGATGTTGCTTGTTCAAGAGCTTCTTGCTGTCCTCAACCTCCTCAAAGGAGGATGTAGAGCAGAAGGACCAGACTCTGGAGGAGCAGACCTCAAGACCAAGCAGGTTGAAGCACAAGACGCTGCAACATCAGAAAACTATTTTCACCACGACAGTGGTCCAGCGCCAGGAGGCTGCGGCACTGAACCCTTGGACGCGTTCAAGCCTCGCAGGGCATCGCCCTGAGCAGCCTCACCTAACACTGAGGTTGGCCTTCTCTGAGGAGGGGGCTGGACCCAAGGACCTCCAGCAGCCCCTTCCAGCCTCTGCTGCTCAATGATTCAAATCATGTTTCAGCTCAACGTCAGGCATCTCAAAAATATCAAGTTTTATTATTTGGAAATGAAACACTTTGACACAGGGAAGCAGGGGTTTCAGACTATGCTAAATAACAGCTGCCCTTAATGATTCAGAAATAATCATGTGTATCTAAATACACATATTTTATAAATGTAACTAAATGCATTAGCTAAATATCAAATCACACCATATTATGCTAGCTCAATAATATGGTAACTCAATGTACTATGAAATGCAAAAAAACCCCATCACCTATCAGAGAAAGAGGCACACACATAAAAACTACCCTTCAAAAGCCCTCAGTTAAATTCTGACATTTTCTAGATCTACACATTTTTGTTTCCAAATGTTTCTCCATGGAAATTCTGTTGAAATTGACACATTTTCCTAAACATTTCCATCTATTAAAAATGTTTTGTTTTGTTTTTAATCCAGAACTGCACGTAACATTGTCCCTGATGCCGTGAACAACAGAAAAAATGAAAACGCTCTGGCCTTTGAGAGCACCCAGCTTGTCCCCACAAGAGGTACACATGGGATGTATATATGGCTTGCACCATATATATGGGACAACCCCAGGTTAAGCAATCGCCACCAGGGTAGATGGAGACCTTCGAAGATCCAGTGGTACGTACCAGCCGTGATGGTCCTGCCTCTTCCTCCTTGGCAGACACCAGAGCCCGGCCAGAGCCGCCCCCGGCTCCTGCGATGCTCCCCAAGGGGCCGAGCACAGCCCAGGGAGACCAGACTCACTCATAAAAGATTCATCTACTCCGTTTCCCTGCCAACAGTTAGTCTACATTATTGTACAAGCCGTACTGAATTATAACACAATTGTGGAAAACAAACCGTGTCAGACCTTCAGGTGGTATAAATCCATAGGTTTCCCTGGAAGCCAAACCGCTCTGCTGGTTTACACTAATGAGGCATTTAGCCTGTATTTTTAATCCTAATATCTCACTATTTTCTAAATTATCTAAGCGACAGAAGTTCCCAGTTACAGATGCAGCATCCTACAGGTTGCGAATTGGAAAACAGTCACATGTCACCCAAGATCTCCTCTTCCAGCACTTTTCCCATACATAATCCTTTCACTTGCTTCCACTTTGTTTGGCTTTTTTAAGGACTGAGTGACTGAGAAAAATCACAGTCTTTAAAATCACTGTGCACAAATAAATCACTGGGCTGTCTTCCCTTTCCCAACTCATTATATACAAATGTAATTTTTTTTTTTTAAAGAAAATCTCATCAGTCCAAGGATTCAGTGAATTAGGAACCAAATACATTCTGAAATCATAAGAACTGACCCAATGTTTGTTTTTTCCAAAGGCAGCACCTGGCAGCTAGCATTACAGCATCCCTACGATCCGGGGCTGTGTCACACCTTAATCTCTTCTGAGGTTGAGATTCAACACTGGGAATAACTCAAGAGAAGACAGGAGATCTGTCACCCAGGCTGGGCCAGCACCCCCAGCCAAAGCTTCTGGCTCCGCGGGCTGAAATTGCAGAGTCTCACCTTCCTCTGGAAATGCAGCCGGGCTGCCAACCCGCACAGAGCTGCTGGATATATTCACAACCCCATTAATCATTTCAAAGGAGAGAGGTGCACGGTGAGCAACAGGCTTCTATCTGCATGGCCCAGTTAATAGGAAAATGCTTTTATAAATATATACATACATATCAATATAGAAGCATCCATATGCACGTGTACATAAGCACTTTCCGCACGTGACGTTTCTCTACAGAGGCTGACAAAGGACCTCTCCATCCTCTGCCTCCCCCTGCCTCCTTGCCGTGCCCTCCCCCCGGCTCCATCCTCCCCTTTCTGTTTGCCATCTGGTACCCATCAAAGGCAGTTAGACCCATGACACATGTGCGCTCACCAAATCCTTTAAACCTAACTAGAGCCCTGTTTTGTTTCTTCCTCATCAGAAGCCACGAGGAACCCTGATTCGGTACATCTGGACCTTCTAATAGGGTAACAGCCTGGCTGTGCCAACTCTGCTTTCTGTCTGACTCCATCTTAATCACTCACAAATCACAAAAGAATCGGGAGGGGAGGAGAGCCAGCACGGCAGCACCGCACGGACGGCGGCTGGGAACAAAACCCTGCCCGCGGAGAGCGTTCGGATGAGCGCTGGGAAACGGCAAACCGACACGTCCCTTCCTTGTTTCTATATGTGCCCCCACGGCTCTCGTTTATTGGCCTCTCGTCGGGCGATTGGTGCTGCCAGCGAGACCCCCGGGTTCGCAGTCTGCCCCGATATTCCCTACGGGAGGTGCCACAACGGCAGCAAACTCCCGGGGCCGCGGGAGCCCGTGCTCCGACCAGACGCCGCCTTCCCAGGGAAACGTAAGGGAATGGAAACGGCTCCTCCCAGCTTTAATCGGCGTATTCATTTAGTGCAGCCCTCGTAATGCCTGTGATTTTATTGCAAAGGTTTCCACGACTACTTTTTTCTTTAACTCTGGATACTCGTTTTTAAGCTAACCCTTCCAGGAATCGCAGGGTTTGGGATTCTCGGCTTCCGATAAAAAGAATTTCTAAATATCAGAGAAGGACTTGAAAATACGACCCAGTGACAGGACAGACTCAAAGCCCTCTCCTTCCTTCCCATTTCGCTGATTTTTAAAGCGCTATCACAGCTTTATGTGGGGGTCTAACTCTGGAGTTTTACACTACAGGGCTAGAGATACTGTAAAAATCAATGAGCTGATACCGCGTATTACATACAGTTATTTGTCAGCCAGCGGAGAGAAACCCCCTGCTGCGCAATGTAAGCCCGGCGCGGCCAAAGCCATGCAGAAATACAGAATAAGGAGTAGTTCTATCAAGTGCACTGGAAAGATCCACAAGTTTTTCATTTCTCCATTCGCTACATTACACCCTCAGCCCCCGACCTCCAAGCACACAGTGCTCAGCCACCCCCTGCGCCCCACAGAAACTAATCCCACCCGGCGTTTGTCAAGTAATACAATATAATACGCCATTTACAAAAACACAGCTCTCTCCCACTTTCGCCTGATCCCGAGAGCAACGCAAAAGGCAGGAGCTCAGGTTAGAAGACACCCCCGGAGCCGCTGCTTCTCACGCAGAGGTCCTCGGCTGCCCACCCCATGTCCTCCTCATGCCTTAAAACACCCACGTTCTCCTCCATGGACACACATACACACGCAGAAGGACGGGTGGGTTTGATGTTTTGACCAAAATAGGCCATTAAAGACAAGACATTAATCTGTCTGAGAAAAAAAAAAAAAAAAAAAAAAAAAGCAGGAGTCAAACCTTATGTGACAAAAACATCAGTGATGCTTTATTCACAAGTAAGACCTTTGTCGCTATGTGC
>JAOXNO010000007.1:2359549-2373902 GCA_028565335.1 Limnodromus scolopaceus
TTAAAGACAACACATTAAACTTTCTGATAAAATTAAAAAAAAAAAAAAAAAAAGCTCAACAAAAGGCGGGGGGTGTCTTGACTTCCCGCCAGGAGCTTGAAGACTTATATTTATTTATGCTTTTCATGGGAAAGCCGTTCAGAGGCAGTAATCCATGACATCTGGCAAAAGAGCAGCGAAGGACCTTTACTGCAAGTTGACTGATGTTTTACCCCAAAAAGGGCGGGGGGGAAGCCCTAATTGTTGGGTTCACAAGCAACTGCAGTGGACGGACAGGAGACCTCGGTGGACTTCGAATGTGTATTTAAGGTCGGGACTATGGGCTGTCCCCGGCGCAGAACGACTCCCTGACCGTGGGGAGAGACTCCAGAGGCTGATTGCAGAGGCATGACAGAACGCACAACTTGAGGTGGTGGATGAAGAAACTGCACAATAGGGATAATTAGTCCTTCTCAACTCTCGACTGGAGGGCTGGGAGAGCCTTCCAACCAGCTCGGCTTCACCCCAGCAGCTCGAGCTCTTCACTGACCCCTCTCCCAGCCTCCACACGGGACCCTGGTTTCTGATACGAAGCAAATAAACGTGGGGTATTTCTTTTCCAAACAATAGGACGGCTCAAGATGGTGTGCAGCTCCGCGAGGCCAAACACACATCGACTCAAAGCCTGAAATTAATATGGAAAGTGATTCATAACAGGAGGAGACAAAACAAGCCTATTCATGCTACTCCATGTCAAGCCATCTTATAGCTATTTTGGATCCAAATCCTCTCTTCTTTTCCAAAACCACAAAGAAAAGCAAACAGATGTCAGCCATTGCAGATTTGCAAAGAAATGAAATGAACAGCCCGTAATGCCAGAGTTTTTCTGCAGCTTTTTTCCACCTAGGGATCCGAAGGCATTTCTGGCCCCACCGTGGCCGGGGGGGAACGAGCCAAGGCCAGGCCAGACCGCTCGAGGACCGGGCTGGTCCCCACGCCCAGGCTCCGAGGGCTCCATCACATTATTTCCTGCCGAGACATTATGGGAAAGGAACGGATAGGCTGTCAACAGGCAATCTAGAAAAAGACAAGTATTTCAGAGTTGAGGGATAATTTCAAAAGCACATACAGGGCTCAACCCTTGAAACTCTATTTTCAAAAGCAGCTTTGAAGCACGACAGCTTCGGCACCGCTGAAAGTCAATGCGCGAGACACAATCCCAAGCGCTTTGCAAAATGTTACCCATATGCAATTAATATTGTTGTGAAGTACTTCTGATTTTAGGGTTTTTTAATATGATATTGTAGCACTAAAGCCCATCGCTCCCTTAGGTGCTTTAGAAGTGGCATTGATTTCTAAAAAGCAAATCTAAATATTGATAGTGTTCAAAAACTCTTCGGTTATACACAAAAGGACTCTACTAGAGAGTCCTCCTCTTCTCTCATCTATCTCATGGCAAATTTTGTGCTGCTAAGGGTCAGTTCTCAGAGATGAATCCTTCAACACAGCCAGCGTCATGTCAATGCAGGGACTCAGTGAACTTGTTTTCTGGTGATGCTCTGGCTGCTGCTAGAACCAATGTGAACGGCACCCTAGAAGCAAAACCATTTCACTCAGCCTCTGCATTCTCCTTCCCTCTTCTGTTCTTTATTTCTGTCCGTTTGTCGACGTGGCACGGAGGAGCTGCTGGCCAGGCAGCGGGTGGCAGCCGTGCGCGGCTGGAATTGGCCAAGTGAAGTTGCCATGTAAAGGTCCGGAGAGCTGGAACAACAACTGGATCTGACTGTCACGGTAGGTCCCAGAGGTTACAGATTTGCTAAATAGAAATTAGGGATAGAGAGCTGTGTCAGGAGCTGCTTTTCCCCCAGGGACCACCAATTCCAGCCCCGAATTACAGCTGAGCCCTGCTGCATGGCCAGTAGCCCACCTCCCTCCTCCAGGCGCAGCCTCTGCCGCCAGCCACGCAGCCAAAGCAGCTACAGAAAAACAAAAATGAGAAAAGTCTGGATTTTATTTATATTTTTTGTCCTACACCAGAAGAATTAACCTATTGTGTGCCTCCAAATGCATTCAGAGAAATCAGGAGACTGAGAGACACAGTCTGGTAGCAATCACTTCTTCATTAACAGCTACGGAGCTAAACGTCGCTTTAAACCCTGTTTGCTATTCACATCTCCTCCTTTTTCATGGATGTGCATCTCTGTATCACTCAAATGACAAGGATCACCTCATTTAAAAAATATATATAAATCCAAGATTGCCATTTTCCACATATCCCTCCCTCTGTGTAACTTACTTTAATTTCTAATTTACAACTACAAAATATAATCTTACACTGGAATTTGCATTAAAATGAACATACCTGTAGCAAGATATTAAATTTTAAATTTGCACGCTAGGGTGGCCAAGGAATATTAGTCTATCCAAGAAGTTCGAGCCCGTAAACTTGAGAGCTAGTAGAGGTAATGAGGAGAATTTGTACACTTCAGTGAAACCAAGCTGATTAAAAGGCTTTGATGCAGTTGTTAGAGCAAGGATAGGAACTGCACACGCTGATAGCAGGGTCGCTACACAAACAGAGCAGTGTACCATCTAATCCAACATTGTGGGGCCAGTGCCAGCCAGCACAGTCTAAAAATGAAAAAAAAACCCCTTACAAATCAATGCTAATAAAGCTCTAGAGCAAGCTGCTGGCTGAAAAGGCTCGACATGAAACCACTGGTAAAAATTCCTTCCTATTTCCAGCTTCTGTCCCTCAGATGGGCAGAGGGACAGGCAGGGCTATCTTATCACTGGGCACTGCTGCCTTTTCCTTAATCAATTAAATATCTCCTTTGTAAGCCTGGCTTTGCTGAGCAGCACGTGTCCCTGTCGGAACCGTGTGTTCGCAATGAATAATTTGGGGGCGTTAGTGGGAAGCAATAGAGCAATTGCACGAGGATGATGAACAAGCAGGACAGGGCTCCTCAGCTGCCCGCTCCGTGCCAGAGCCACAGGCACTCTCATCTCTCAGAAGTCTCTTAACCCGATGTCACACGAAAGTCTCCCGCTCAGATCCCACTAGACAGTAAATGGGGCCCATTACAACCCCTGTTCTGTCCTTCCCGAGGTCAAAACCTACTGCGGAGTGTCACTGGAGAGCTTCCATCTCCTCCTGGCCACCCACAGGGCTGGAAGGAAACCAAAGCAAGGGCAGAGGCCGAGCAGATTATACACATCGTATTTCAGCCCTAAAAATTATCACTTGGGATCTCTCAGGCACGGCCAAACCCCGTCTAACAGCCACGCAAATGGGACTGACCTACCGCCTTAAAAGAAGTTTGAAACCTAAAGGGTTTCTGCCCTGATTCCAAGGAGAAATGCCCCCTTCCCCAAAAAGCACAGCCCCGGGCAGGGATGGTGTGTGCAGGGTGAAGGGGCTGTGCAGCGTCCTGCATGTCCCAGCGATGTCCCCGCACGCCCGGGCTGCAGCCTGTCACCCCCTCGCTCGCCTCCCTCTGTCTAAAGGCCGCTCGCTGCGCATCCCTCCTCGCCGTGATCAAAAGGGACGAGCAATCATTTCCAAGACAGACAGCGCTTTGTTCTCACCAGCCTATTTTTCACTGCCAGACTCCCTCTGCCCGTACCTCTGCAGACTTCATTCCCTGCCTCTGTCACCGCATCCTCTGTTCGTTACTCAGCTGTCAGACGCACGTCGTTCTGCTACCAGCTACCTGCTTTCTGTCGGCTTTTTAAAACTCTGTTAGCTCAATTGCACGCTCCAGACTTTCATTAACTTGTCTTTGCCACAAAGAAAACAAGGGTTTAACAATTCTCTCACTCCTTACCTGGTTATACCTTGGAGGAGTTAAATTTTTTAAGCTGAAGTGTTTTCTAGTCTCCAAACCAATAAACCACATAACCTAGAGATCGCTGGAGTGATATTAAAGGCGCTTTTTCAAGCCAGTAGAACGATGAAAAACAAACACTCCAAAACTGGGATGAACCGTCTCATCCAACCATCTCATGTTGATGGTTGTACTAGATGATCTTAAAGGTCACTTCCAACATAAACAATTCCATGATTCTATCCTCCACAGTTGAATTTGCCTCGTCCACTCTCGAGGAAGCTCTGAGAAGCACTGGGAAGCTCAGCACCAAGGACCTTACCCTCTGCACCAGACAGCAGCATGTCCAATCACCACCATCATCATTTTCTGACAACCACCCTGACCATCATCTCTGGTGAACATGAAGACTCCCAAAGTCTGAACCACGGCCCTGAGCTGGGCGAGAAATGCCACGGGCGCTTGGTGGAGTGATGCCACAAAGGCCACGCAAGCATCCGTCACTTTGCAGATGACACAGACTGAGCACTGGACTCAAAAACAGCCTCCAGAGAGTTTGACGAGCCAAGAGCTTGTCCATCCGGGGACAAGGACAACTGCCAACCATCTCCTCATGTGGCCTCTTTGTGCAGAACGTGATCTTGAACAGCGCAGCCTGAGCAGAAAGCACATTAAGATGCAAAAAGGCAATCAGCAAGACGTAAAAGACCAAACCAAGAGGCAGTGCAGCAGAAATCTGGTGTCTTAATGTCACTCCCTACTTTGTACAGCAACAGCTTCTTGATTTAGACAAATCCTGGATAAATCAGAAATAGCCCATAGCCTCCTCCAGTTTTGACCATCAGTCTGACACAGTCCCACTCCAGCACAGAACCGGTATAATCTTCATGTGTGTATTTTTCCCCCAAGTCCTTAAGATGCCACACCAAAGAGGAGTACGTCAGCAGGACTGGGTACCGGCAGAGCTCTTTGATGACCCAGCTGCTCAGGCTGCAGCGCTCAGTGCGGGTCATTCAGGGTATGGTCCCTTTGAAGGTCACCTTCAGGCTCGCCAGCAACAACACAAGATATTAACAAAAAAAAAAAAACACAGTAAGACAGTAATTTTCTCATGAAGAAAATGATTCCTTTAAAAAAACACCCAAAGAGTGTCGTCTTAAAGAAACCCCTTCAGATAGATGCCACATAAAAGTTAAAGGCAAGCCCTCTTTAAAAATACTCATGAAAACATTTTCACGGTTTCTCTTTTCTTTTTACTTGAAAGAAAACCCTCTGTCACATTTAGACATTAAGCCTCAGACATCTCCCTGAGCCACTGAGAAACTAAACAGGGTAGCATTTGTGCTAATGGTGATTTTCAAGGGGCTGGACCCTTGAAATATATGGACAACTTCTAGGAGATCTCTGAAGAGTAACAAAAAAACCAAGCCTAAGGAGCAAGCCTAAATGTACTATACACACCTTGAGTAAAACAAGGGGCTCCAAAAATAAAGGCAGCAGGTACACATTAGTGAAGTTAAGGTGAAAAGTATCATAGAATTAAGACACTTATGACTAAAGAGCTGTCGGTTCAGCTTCTATCACTGACTTGCGACTAGTCCTCATATTCTTTGACCTTCACCATGCTCTCCAGAGTCTCCACAGAGATGGGGACACCTAAGCTAGGCTTACCTACCTAAATACCTTTGAGCACCTGAGTGTAAAACCCTTCAGTGCTTCAGATACACGTCGACAGAACAGGGACACTCAATACTTCTTCTTCCTTTCCACCCTATTTGAATGGTAATTGTTTTAAGATACTGACCACCTCCCTGCGTATGCAACCCTTCTGAGCCTGTAGTGTAGCATATACATATTTTTAAATCCCTTCTGCTGACACGTATCCGAATGAGAGCACCGTGCCAGCACAAAAGTACTTGACTGAATCTGATCGCTGTCATCACAACGTTCAACTTGAGTGACACGTTAAACATCTAAAACTGAACAGCCAAGAGTTTTGGACTAAAACTGAAATCCTGGCATAGGGTAAAACACACGCAAGGGCTTATTTTTCCTCTTGACTTTTATCTTCAGCATGATCTTCCAAAGCGTGGGCAGGAGGAGGGCAAAGAAGCTGCTCAGCCATGACGTGACTCGTCCAACCAACAGCCGTGCAGCTGATGAAATCACACTGGTGTGCAGCAGCCACTGATGAAGGGTACCCAGAACAGAAGCTATAACTCAGATTTCCCATGCTTTTATTCCCACACTGATTAATGTAAGTCGGAATCATTAGCGATGATGTTGTAGGCAATCAAAGAATGCCTGGGCACAAGAGCTGGAATTTTCAGAAGATCGGTTCAATCCACCTAGATGGTGGCACCAACACACACCTGTGCAAGCAAATACAACATGCACATGCATGTTATAAGATGCCAAATGCCAAAACACACCACCGACCTCCAGTTCTTCTATCACCGCTCCAATTTTTTGCTTGCCTGAGGTCAGCAGTGGGCTGGAGGCTGCCTGCACGCCGAGACCAGCTCAGCCTTCCCATACTGGTGAGCACTGTGAGCACCAGCTTGGAGGCTCACAGCAGATAAGGTTTTACTGTAACCTGCACTTTGAAGGCTTGGTTCCATGGTTCAAGTCACAGCCACCCATTTTGCAGACCCCCAGAGTCCCAGCTGTGCCCCAGGATAGTCAGTCTCACGCAGGACGGAGGACTGCAATTACCGCTCATGTCACTTGCTCATAACAAGCAGAAACCACCTTCCCACTCTCCCAGGTTTAGTATGAGATTCCTGCACCACCACAAGCCCTCATCACCCTTAGAAAACAGAAGAGATGTTGTGTACTGCTTCCCTAGCACAGTGCCAGGGATCACAGAATCACAGAACGGTTTGGGTTGGAAGGGATCTTAAATATTACCTAGTCCCACCCCCTGCCCTGGGCAGGGACACCTCCCACCACATCACGTTGCTCAAAGTCCCATCCAACCTGGCCTTGAACCCCTCCAGGGATGGGGCAGCCACAGCTTCTCTGGGCAACCTGGGCCAGGCTCTCACCACCCTCACAGTGAAAAATGTCTTCCTAAGATCTAATGTAAATCTACCCTCTTCCAGTTTGATGCCCCACAGCAACTTAAAATAGCATCACCTAAACCATTAGCAGGTACAAACTGGTGCTCCAGAGAGAGCTCCACACTGGAACCAGCCATCCTATACCACTGGAGGAAGCTACTCATGGCCATCAGTAATGTCTAAAACCACACCATTGCATGGCCCTGTAACCCACCTCCCGTGTGCTGACCAGACTATTCCTTGGTCTTTTGTGCTGGGTACCCAGGGAGCATGGCACATGAGGAAGATTGCTTTGGCTGTGCACATCTTGCCCATTTTTAACTTAATTTGAGTGTCCAGCGCATGGACTGCTCAGGAAGGGGCGGAGGGGAAAGCATGCCATGGCCAGGGACAGGAGGAAGGCTCTGTGTCCCGCTCCAGCTCTGGAGGTGACGCAGCAGCAGAGAGCCCCATTATGTGAGGAGATGGAGCAGTAGCAGGTCCTCCCGCCTGCCCTGGGCAGACAGCATTTCCACTGCCAGCAACATGAGTTAACCCCCAGGCTTTAATGAGAACAGACTCGATGCTTAAGAAGCCTCCTGGCACAAGCTCTCATCTACATGAGATGGCCAAATCTGCTCCAACGCTGGTCTTTCTTCAGCTGTTTATTCTCATGGCCCTTTTTGGCCAAAGTGCAGCCAAGACTTTGACCCCACCACCCAGCGCAGATGTGTGGGGCACCCAGCAGTCAATTATTTTCAAATAGGGCCACACATGCTTTTCTTGGAAACATTAGGAAGAAAAGCTGTCAGTCCTGAACGCATATTATCTCTAATTAATCCCATAAAAAAATATTAAAAGGATGGTTGCTTGGTAGCGTTGCAAGAACCGTTTTGTAATTAATATGACCTTCATCTCCATATGGTAATTAGCAAACATTTATATTGCCATTAAAAGGGCCACGTTCATTATATAACCCCACTTTTTTCTACAAGCTAACAGAACCAGTAAAAAAAAAAATTTAGTCAAAGCCCTGAACGTCCACCGATACTCCAAATAAATACATTCAAAACTACTGCTTTTTTTACAAGGAAGGACACTCTGGCTGGCTGATTGCAGAAACCACCAGAAGATGTTTATTGAGGCTCTGGCCAGAGATGCTGGGATGATGCACACTCCTCCTCCTCCCAAGGGAAGGCCTCTCACCTCGGGGTGCCATGGCGGGATGGGAGAGCCCCGTCTCCGCTCGGGGGAACACGAGCAGCCAGTCCCTGCTCACAGCCCAGAGCCCGGTGCTCCTCGCCCCCAGGATCTCCACCCTGGGAAGTCTCCTGCCTTTCCCACGGGATGCAGAGCCATGTCCCAGCGACACGCACGTGTGGGCAGTTCCCAGCTCTGCCACCGGCACCAGTCTCTTGCAGACCATTGTCCCCCCCATCTAGAAAAAGCAACGGTGACTCCGTCTCCTCTGTAAAGGCCGAAGGGAGATCTCTATAGAAAAAAAAAAAAATTAAGATTTCGCTACTAATACTATTATAAATCTATTTTTGCCTCCTCGAAGCCAGATTGTTCTACTTCAGGGAACAACCCGCGGTCAGCACTTCTATTGATAGTTTCCCTGCTTATATTAATCCAAAATTTCCTACGCTGTTTTTTTGCGTGCTGCAATCACTCCTACTCCCCGCGGTGACTCACCGTTTAACTGGTTTGCTAACAGAGGACCCGATGTATTAGTCAACAACAACAACAAAAACCCATTATCACAAAGTACTTGTTTTTCACGGAGGCAGCAGAACTTGCGGTAAGTCATCGAGTAAGGCTGTAACTGAAAATGCAGGGGATAAATATGATGGAAACCAAAAAGCACACTTGCCCACACACTTCCCCACACCTCTAACACATCTCCGAGAATTACACCAAACAACAAACCTTCCTGCAACTTGAATTCTGCTAATAACAGTTATACTTTACAAACATACATTTCCTGCTCCTGATGAAAGTTGACAGCTCGTGGGGGAAGGCACGGGGGGGGGAACGACACCAAACAACTCGTGCTAATCAGTGCTTTCATCAAAGAGTATGACATGATGTAAGTCTAATCTAAGGTAGCTTTCTCTTTTACTTGCAAGCTGTACATCAACAACAACAAAAAAAGGGGGTTACTAATTGGAAAGATGATATAAAAATGCTAATAAGGCTGTTAAGTTGACAGGGCTGGGAACATCTAAATTCTATATACATGTAAGTATATATGTGTCTCAAATACTCCTTGCACTATAAATGATTTAATGAGGACTAACAAAAAATATGTAGAAATGAGTAAAATATTTATCCACCCTGACTGGGAATTGCAGAAGAAATGAGAAGGTCCCCAGCCTTCCCTGGAGCTCACCGAAGCTGGACACACACCTCTGCAAATTCCAGCAATTTTATTCCCTCGCAAGCTCCAGGTTAGTTTCCATTTTTTCACTTGGTTCGAGCTCCTGTTAAATGAGTGCAGGAGGTTAAAGAAATCCACGTACAGGATGATTAACTGGAGCAGCGGGATGTCTGATGGAGATTGCTCTCACAGTCCACGGGCAGGGGCTGGTAAACCCCGAATACTCACACCAGCCACACACAGCTCTGCACCAGGAAGGTTACGCTCAGAATTTAACCCAAAAGAAACACACGTCTCCATGCATAAACACTACACAAGACTTCAAAGCACTTGCCTTTTGCTTTTTAGTCTTTTTTTTTTTTTTTCTGAGGCAGCCAAAAAACATGTGGGATCGAGCCGACGATAGCAATGTACTGTAAACTTATCATAAAAGCAGGATGGAGAAACCAGCTCCCAGCTGTGAAGAATATTTACAACTGTAAATATTATATTTCAACTGTAGCGCAAGTAAATACCGCGTTATGGAAATGCCTGCTTTATCGATCAGCTCATCAGAAAGGAGAGAAAATATAATTTTGCAGTTTGCGGCAGCACAGCATTTTGTAGCCACCGAGAATGTATTTCTGAGATACTGACTTGTGCGAACAGCAACAGAGAGATCAACTTGCTGATGAATGAATGCAGTAACTCCTATTCCAACACCTGCAAGGAATACCCTGCTACCACTTATTTGGGGAAAAAGGCAACTTACATAAAGGCAGAGTGAGGATAAGTACCAAATAGTCATGAAAATTTAACTTCTACTGGTTTTATTTATTTCCACTTGATGGTATCTCTTACAACACCCATCCGGGGCAACGTCCATGTGTGATTTTTTAAGTATTTTCCATCCCAACAACAGCACAGCCCTGATGGGATGGACTGAAGAGAGAATCCACTGACACCCACCTGTAGCATCAAGTAAGGAGTAATGGCAAAACAAACCCTACATACACTAGTGCTTTCATTTGAAGCTATAAATGGAAAATTAATTTCCCCATTTTTTTCTACAGTTAAAAAGAAAAACCAAAAAGCAAACCTCTGTATGGAGATCAATGCAAAAAGCTGCCAAAAATCCCACTCTACAAATGAGATTGTTCATGGCTGTGGGTGTAACTGGACAGCAAGCCTCTCTGACTTCTCCCCACCCCTCTCCCAAAAAGCAGACCCAAAGTCTATGCAGATCTAAGTTCATTCTTGATGGCTTTAAACAAAACTTGAGTAACACGTAGAACATTTAACATCCAAATTTCCAAGTTTCTCTCCACTCTGGGCAGCAATGGCAAGAATTCACACTCCCTATGGCGAGGGTACTGTCCTTCTGCAGCATAATTCAGAGTAAGGCCAAGTGGAGGAGAGTGTAACCTGCATTGAAAAATGCAGCACAATCTTTTGTTAGTTCATCGGAATCAAACAAATTTGGCAGAAACACCTTTCATTTCTTAAAGATCTCTATGATGCTGAAAACTTGACAGTCACTGGGAAGGTGTTGGGTACCTCTCTCAGCAAGGCAGGTCTGAGAGCTCTGGGCTCCATGGGTTTAGGACATGCCAAGGTCAACTTGGCAGAAAACCTTGATGCTAAGAGCATCATAAAGATGCACCCTGCAGTGACACCTTCCCCACCTGAAACCAAAAGCAGAGCCGGACAGGAGCAAATCCCACCCCAAAGCCAGATCTGAGTGTCACCCACCACGTCCTGAGAAAGAACTTCTTTCACATCAGGTCAGTTAAAGTGGTGTAAAACCAGAGCAGAATCACAGTCCAGCTCCTCACTTGGGAATATTTTGTGAATGAATCATCCTTCGTGTGTGTTGGCTGCCCTGATTTGTCAAACACGGACGGTGGTTCCAGCGGGCGAGAAATCAAAAGACAGACCAGGAGGCGACTTAGCGAGAGGCTCAAGCGAAAGCTCGCGATGTGCGGCAGCATATATTAACCAGCAGAACAGCTTGAGGCATGCCTGGAAAACGCCGAGTAAGTGGAATTTAATTTCTGGCTTAATAATTCCTTTCTTTAGACATGAATTTTGCTTAAGAGAACATCAAATCCCATTTTCCTTGGGGACGGTTGCATTCAATCAGCAAGCTGAATGGTAACTGTGTAATGCAGCTCAACAAAAGAACGGGGTTTAATTCCGCAGCCCAAGGCGAGAGCATCCCCTGCGTGGGGCAGTCCCGGCGCGGCACCTAAGGACCAATTCCCAGTTTGCATTTTTCCAGCCCAGCTCACAACACACCCAAACTAGAAGATTCCCCTGAAATTGGAGTATTTTTTGGCTTTTCAACTCCATAAAGTCTCCGTCATCTGTAGCCCTGGGATAACGACAGGTTCCAGTCAACCTCCGCTGCCTTTAGGGGCGTCACACAAATATTTTCAAGCAATTTGAGGTCCTCTCATGAACCAACATTATGCCACTAAGAGCCGGATACTGCTGCAGATCAGCAATTTTGCAAAGTAAAACACCACCGAATAACAAGTATCAGGCAACTGCAGGCACAGCCTCGTCACCCACCCCGGTTTTAGGAGAGTCGGGTCTTAGACACCGGATTTAATTCCTTCCAGGAAAAAAACACCATAATTCAGATTTTTTTTGTTGTTGCTTTTGAAGAAAAAATTGTAAGAACAAACACATTTGTCTAAAATATACAGAAATGGTAGGACTCTCTTCTAGTTTAAAATATAAAGGAATCAGCTCTGCAGAAACCTGGGGAGAAATGAAGTTGAATCATAACTCGCCTTTCCAGCGCCCTTCAAGGCTCCTTCATCACAGGTAACACAAATGCTGCCAAAAACCCCAAAATGTAAACACATGAAAGCTGCTGCTTTCAAGCAAGATACTGCTCACTGCTAAATCTAAATCACTGATGGATTTTCCATGCTGGTAGCGTTCAGAAAAACACTCAGAAACCTGGTGTTCATCCGAAATTTTAACATCTTGAAGCCGACAGATACCAGTCATTTTCTAGTGAAGATTTTCCTAACGCTGAACAGGGAAGCTGAGATTAAAGGTACGCCATCCTCTACTGAAAATTAATTTTCTACAGTTGTTAAAAAACTTGTTTCTCTAGGAAAATGACTCACTTGACTAGATAAACACTTCTGTCTCCTCTAGGAAAGCGTGTTTCCTTGAACCTTGTGACCTTACACATTATACAATTCAGTATCATCACAGAACAGTATTTGGCTTTTCATGCAGTTTTAGAAGGTAAAATCCCAACAACCAAATTGAGAAGACATTTGAAATTTTTTTTTAAAGTATTAGCACACATTTTTTCCCCCCAAACTTGCTACCATCTTGTTAATTACCAGGCATGTTTCATGAGTATTTTCAAAGCAAAGAACAAAAGAACTGGGAGGAAAAGGAATTTACTGGTGCATAAAGCGTCTTGCTGAAAATGGAAGGTGTTTTTCAGTTTTAAAACTAACTTGGATTTTAATTTGTATTTCACACTTTCAGGGTGGACATAAATTACTGTGGTGTGCAGCAACATAGCGGCAAAGGCAGGCAGAGCTACAAATACTCCAGCAAACAGCCAAAGCCAAACCTATTTTTTTTTGATGTAAAGAACTGAGCTCCCAAACCCCTGTGATCTCAGCACAGCCCGGGGAGGGCCGCGCACACGACGCCTCTCTGGGCACCCACATCCGTGCTCGATCAGACCATCGATGCCTCCCAAAGATTTGGACGGCTCTAACAGAGCCCTCGCTTTCACTAAAGATCGGATTTGTGCGGGTCTAAGGGTGCTGCGGGAATCAAAGCATCGGCCCCGATGTCCCGAGCAGCAGGACTGAGCCTCGGCTGCCTCTCTTTCAGTGTTTGGCTGATAGACCCGTATCCAGCAGGGACAGAAAAGTCCTTTACAAAACACAACATTCAATTCCCTTTTCATCTCAGGGATGCAAGCCAGGCTTAGTACCTTTAAAACCTGGCAGTGCAATAATTTTTTCTGCCTTTTTTCTACTTTTTTTTTTTATTATTATTATTAAATGAGGGAGCGATGCTTTCATTTCCCTACGAAAGGGCTGATCTGAGCATACAGGCACCGATGACACGAGTACTGCAAAGATTTTTTGAAGGAAGCCAAAAACCAAAGTGCAGGAGATTAAAGAGACAACTCCTTCACAAGCCAAGTGATTAAAGCCTTTACTCTTTGGAACAAGCATTTCCTTGAAATAATAAAAAACAAAAGGGAGACTAACGCTGCTCCAGGTCTCCACCAGTTTACTCCACCACACGCCAAGGCTTTTTTTTTGGAGTTCTCCATGCTCATTGGAGACCCCATGGAAATCACTTAAGGATGCAGCAGGATTTGAAGCGGGGCCACAGCTGTAATGTGTTCTTTGGTGTTTCCTTCATGTGCAGAACAGATTAATAGGAGCTTTCTTTGGGATCTGGATTATGCCCCAGAGAAGTAGAACTATCAACAGCCTGCAAGAGCCAAGACCTAACCCTTGTCATTCGGAGGGAAAGCTCTTGGGAATCCAGGATAATTCCAGCGTGCAAGGAGCCACGTGGTTTCAGAAGCACACTAAAGAGATCTACAGTCTAACTCCCTGCCCCATGCTTAAAAATAAAATCTTCTTTTTTATACTCTGTGCAAATTACCAAGCGCTTATTTGCCAAAGGACAATTTGTGGCAGTCTATAAAGGTAAGATTAATGTCATCCAAGCCCTCATCCTGCAAGCAGATCTGCTCTTTGGTTTCCAAACATGCAAGAAATATCGCAAAAGCGACATACATTCTCATGCAAGAGGCCTTCTTTCCGCCACCATTTGAATTGTTCTTCTTTGCAAAACTGCAATTTTCAGGAAAAATGTGTTTACTGTGAAAACACCTCACAATCTTAACACCCATCTTGCAAAACTCAGGGACAGTTTAAGGGAGGAAAATAAAGAAAAAAAGGCTATCCTCTATTTTGTAATATAAACAAATGACAGTCCTCTCTCCTGCATAAGTATGTTCCCTGGTGAGAACAATTTTCTTCTTCTTTTGGTAACATTACTTTGTCTTTTTTAATACTCTCTTCATCCATTAACTTTGACTCCTTATGTGTCTAATTCACAGCTACACACCAAACAAATTA